>OY856412.1:136009606-136609606 GCA_963693085.1 Alisma plantago-aquatica
TGTATAAAAATTTGTGCTAATTAGGCATGAGTTTTGTATCATCTTTGACGTTAAATGGGAAACTATAAGACTCCTCAATGTGCTTCTTCCGGTGAAGTCTCATTGAAATATAAGCGCGAAGAGCTGCGGCTAACATGATACATGTCCGCCCATCTAACTTTATTCCAGCTATTTGCATACTTGCAATCAGAAATCCTGCATTTTCTCTTCTGTTTGGCTCTTAATTTGTTTGCATCTTTGGTTGAGGGCTCAAAGCTGTATGCAATGTTGTTATTAAGCGCTGTACATTATATATCGCCAACACCTTATGGACAAACATTTTCTTTCTCGATCGTTAATCTGTTACTATTTTTTTGATAACGTGTATGTATGTATATCTCATTTTGCATATGTTGCTACCATTTCTGACTCATATTAAGCTGCTGAGTCCTGTCAGCTTATGTAACATGCAAAATTTGCGGTCAATGTTGAATTTGTGGCTGAAGTTTCTGACTTGCTGTGTTCTGTGCAGTATGATGTGCTTGTAACATATAAAATCAATACTTTGGTTCCGCTTAGATATAAGATGCCATTTGATTCTACTAATCAGTAAAAACCTGGTTATCAGCTGATCTCTTCTATTTGTTGAAATCAATATTGCATCTTGCAATTGCAGGTTCTCATATATTATCCGGAAATGTCTTTGAGCCACGTGCTCTGGATGAGCTGCTTCCCAACTGGAGACTAGATGGGGTCCGTATACAAACTCTTGAGTTATCTTTCTCATTATGCTCTATAATTATCTATGGTTATCTTTCATGAATTAGAAATTATTAACTGCAACTAAGCTTCTATTTTCAGATTTTATGGCATGTTTTTCCTGAAGCTTGATGCCTAAACACACTTTCTTTGTGGTTTTTCTATTTTTGGTGATGTTCAGGCTCCTATTGAGGTTCCTGTCTGCTCTGACAGATTTTTGTTTCTTACAAAAGATAGGGCACTTCCACTGCCATCACCATTTAACAACAAAGGAAACTATGTGATAAGGTGGTGTAAGTTGTCCTTCAACAAACTCCTAAACTTAGCTCCTTTGCAAATGTTTATTTGAACTCCTCTAGTCTTGATTACTCCCTTTGATCTTAGTATATATCCATAATTTATGATTGTTATTGTACAAGGATCAGGGACTTATAGGTAGATACGTAGTGAATAGATGTACAAAAAATAAAGGACCCGCTTTTATTATTTTTGTATTTTCAATTATGTATATATATATATGAAGTGTGAGATGGATCGACTCTCTAGGCCGTCTCTATTAACAGTCAAATGGTATCAAAGCCATCACAAATCCTAGAAATCAAATCCTAGGAATCGTGTTGCTAGAGTGACTCTCTGTCGTTGTTAGGCCTATACAAAGATATCTAGAATCGGCACATTTGAATCCAGATATGCATTAATTTAAAAAACCCAATATCTTTCAGATTTAGATTGGATTTTAGATACCAGATCCAAAAATTTCCGACTGAATATCATATATTATTGCGTGTGGTTCGAAAAAAAAAAATATCCTGTTAGAAATAATTTCTTATTTCTGTACTTCTTTCTTATTCTCTTTATCTGTTGGGTCTAGTATGTAAATATTCCTTCTCTATATAATAAAGGGGAAGCCATCACAACCAGGTATCGTTCTGGCCCAATACCTTTCGCATGGTATCAGAGCAAACCCTGGGCTAGAAACCCTAGCCGCCGCCCCCCTTCCTTCCTCTCTTTCTTTCTCTCTTGCGCCGCCAAGCTCTACCGCCGCCGGTCTTGGTGCCCGCGCCGCCGGTTGATCCTCCTTTCTCCCACTTGCATCATTGTGGATGCTTGAAGGAGAAGGGGAGGATCTTTTATTCTATCTAGAAGAAGAGGGGGAAGGTCTTCCTTCTCCGTCTCTCTCCTCTCTATGCAATCCCCATACGTGGATGAGTGCCTAAAGGTCTTCGGGGCTGTTGATGTGTCATTTTCGCATCATCTGATTGACAACGGTAACGACGCTAATTTCCGTCACCCTCCTGGAGCATCTTCTTGGGTATTTTTCATCTCAGCAATTCCCCGGTGTGTCTTCCCAGAGAATTCCCTCAGATTGACGGCGCAAAATCCTGTCAATTTGCTCATCCCAACGCCTTACACAACGTGTCAACATCGACTGGATCTTACGCCTCCGACAGACATGGCGTGTCACTCCCTTACATGGCGTAGTGCACGACTTCCGTGATTTTTCAGCCAATGACCCCACATGCCATGTTAATGTGCCACACGACGTGTTGCAGGTTGTCTGCACCATTCTGTCAACTCTCTTCTGATCAATCATGGGGGACAAAAAGCCTGCTATGCCAGCTACAATTGTATACAATGATCAGTCTCAGATTACTTCTGTGAAGCTCAACTCGTTGAACTATCTCCTTTGGATGAATGCTATCTATACGGTTCTTGGTCTCGAGAGAAGGTGGATTTTATTGAGAAAGAACCTCCTGATGAAACTAGCAAAAATTATTCTACATGGTGGAAACATAATGGGTTGGTAAAGTCCTGGTTGTGGAATAGCATGGAACCACAAATTGCATCTAGGTTCATGTTTTATCCCACAACAAAACAAGTATGGGAGGTTGTGAAGAAACACTTCTCCCATGAGAAGAATGCTCTCTGTGTATATACATTATATGTTTGTCTCTTTACAGATGGGCAAGCTAGCCGTTCTCTGGAGGATTATTTCGGCGCTATATAGTCCCTCTTTCAAGAACTCAACTTCTATCAACCGTTGAAAACTGTTGACCAAATCAAAGATAGGATGACTTGGTGACAACAAGATTCCTATTTGGATTAAATTTAGTATATGCTCCTACTAATACTATCATTCTCACCACAGATATACTGCCAAGTCTTGAAGAAGCTTTTGTGAGAATCCAACAATCCTCCTTCAAGTCCATATCTACTATCGTGGGAGGACAACCTTCTAAGAATTATGCTTCTATTGCCGCTGCAGTCAGAGGAGCTGGGCATGGCGCAGGTCGTGGATGAGGTCCTCGTCCGAAATGTTCCTTCTGTGGGAAATTGGGACATACAAAGGACAAATGCTATTCTAAGCATGGTGGAACTCCGATTGGTGTTGAAAATTATATGGCCACCCCTTCATCTGGCGCTTCTAAACCAGATGTTACCATCTCAAAGGAAGAATATGATCGTCTCCTTCAGGGTACTAAACAAGCTTCCCTTGGGTCTTCCTCTTCTGCCAACCTGGTTTCAGATACAGGTAACCTGGGGACTTCGCTTGTTGCTTCACATTCACCCTCTACATGGGTGGTGGATTTCGGGGCCTCTCAGCATATGACGGGTATACGATCTATGCTCATGTCTTCTGACTCTTATATCCCACATTTTTCGATAACGCTTGCGGATGGATCTATCAGGCGAGTACATGCTTGTGGAACTGTACAAGCATCCTCTGATTTGACTCTATAGTTTGTACATTATGTACCGAACTTTCCTTTCAATTTATGTCTGTTGCTAAGTTGGTTGACTCTTTGAAATGCTTAGTAATCTTTGGAGACTCATTTTTTGTGTTACATGATCCCATGAGTTGGAAGAGGATTGGTGGGGGATCTAGGAAAGGTGATCTCTACTTCTTCGAAGGTGGTCGCCCAGCTCGTCAGATCCCATCTACCACATCTACCGCCTTCAACTGCTCTCCCTTATAATGGAATTGTCGCTATGGGCATCCGTCTTTATAGAATCTTCAAAAGCTTGTTCCAAGCTTAGCATTTGGTAAGTCCTTAGAGTGTCAGTCGTGCCAACTAGGCAAGCATCATCGTATTTCTTATCCAAGTCGTGTTGTTAAATGCTCAAAGCGTCCTTTTGATATAATCCACAATGATGTTCGAGGTCTTATTATAGAGGCAAGTTATAATAGCTTTCGTTATTTTCTTTCTTTTATCGATGACTTCTCTCTCATGACTTGGGTGTACTTAAGTCATGAGATGAAGTAGTGTCTGTCATTCAAACTTTTTTTCAATTAATACACAAGTCAGTTTGATGCCCATATCAAGATTCTTCGTACCGGCAATGCCTTAGAATATGTTCAGATGGTTGTCACTCTGTTGGCAAGGTACATCAAACGACATGTCCTCACACACCTTAACATAATGGGGTTGCGGAACGCAAAAACCGCCATCTTCTTGATGTAACGCACATTCTCCTTTTTTAGACGTCTGTGCCGAAGAAATATTGATCTAATGCCCTTCTAACTGTTTTTTTTTTTGATAATCGTCAGCCGTCTTCTGTCTTACAAGGGGCCACCCCTTTTTCAGTGTTACGACCGGATGAACAAGCTTTTCCTGTTCCCCTTTGTGTCTTTGGTTGCATTGCATTTGTTCATGTGTTTGATTCGCGTGCTAAGTTGTCTTCTCGCGCAATTTGCACTGTCTTTTTGGGATATTCACCCACACAGAAGGGATACAAATGTTATTGCCCTCGTCTTCGTCGTATGCTTGTGTCGGCTGACGCTACCTTTCATGAGTCCACTCTGTTCTTTGCTGACTCTGTTCAGATATTCCTGTGAGTGACCATATCTTTGAGAGTGAGAGAGAGCCACCGCTTCTTGTGCCGTGTGATGAGAGTTTTTCAGAAACCACTATACCACCACCGCTGTCTACACCTCCACCTATTGATCATTTTCCACTAGTTTATACTAGGCGAGCAGGGCACCATCCAGAAGATGTAGCGACATCGGTCCATCTAGTTGGCTCACCACCGTCTGATACTTCTGAGGTACCTATTCCTAATGAGAGTTCTCCTGATGCTTCTGTTTCAGATTTACATCTTCCTATTGCAGCTCGTAAAGGTATTCAATCTTATACTACAACCATCCACTCTCCAGTGTATGCTGCTTGTCTCATCTATCACCAACAACCCGCATGTTTGCTCTCCAACTTGATTCCACTGTTGTTCCTCGTTCTTACACAGAGGCCGCCAAACATGATGGGTGGAAAGAGGCTATGGATAGTGAGATGGCTGCTCTTTAGGAGAATTTCACTTAGGACTTGATGGATCTTCCATCCGGTAAGTATGTTGTAAATTGTCACTGGGTCTATACTATTAAACAGAAATCAGATGGCTCTATTTATTGCTTGAAGGTTCGATAGGCGGCAAAGGGGTATACTCAGACACATGGCGTGGATTTCTTTGCGCCTTCTCACCAGTTGCTCAGCTCAATTCAGTGCGGATCCTTATTTTTGTTGCTACTCATTATGACTGGCCTTTGCTTCAACTGGTTGTTAAGAATACTTTTCTTCATGGTGATCTTCTTGAATAAGTTTATATGCAGCAACCTCCTAGTTATGTTGTTCAGGGGGAGTGTCAAAAGGTGTGCAAGTTGAAGACATCCTTATATGTGATGAAATATTCTCCACGAGCATGGTTTGACAAATTCAGTGCCTCTCTTCTACAGTTTGGGTTCAAACGGTCCTGTACTGATCATTCCTTATTTGTGTATAAATCGTCAAAGGCACTATTATTCTAGCAATCTATGTAGATGATATTGTCATTACGAGTGACGATTCTTCTGGCACTTCTCATCTCAATGAATAGTTACAAACACAATTTCAGACAAAAGATTTGGGCACTCTTCGATATTTTCTTGGAATAGAAGTTCTACGGTCCAAGAAGGGTAAATCTCTTGCAGAGAAAGTATGTTCTGGACCTTCTTGCAGAGACATGCATGACACAATGCAATCCAGTCTCTACACCTATGGACTATCATGTCAAGACATCTATTTCTGATGGTACTGAATTTTCTAATACAACAAAATATAGAAGAGTTGTGGCAAAAATTAATTTATTGGACGGTTACACGACCTGACATTTCATATGCTGTGGGAGTTGTTAGCCAGTTTATGAGTGCGCCAAAATTGGCACATTGGAGGGCAGTTACACAGATTCTACGGTACATCAAAGGATCACCGGGAGGTCTTACCTACTTCACTCAGAAAAATCCTACACATACCCCGTTGAAGCTCACTAGTTACACTGATGCAGATTAGGCATGTGATGTTGGAGACATGCAGTCTACCTCTGGCTACTGTGTGTTCCTTGGGTCACATTTGGTACTTGGAGGAGCAAGAAGCAAAATGTGGTAGCACGATCCAGTACAGAGGCTGAGTATCGGACAATAGCACATGCTTGCTGTGAATTACAATGGGTCATGTCTGTTCAATCTGAAATGGGAGTGTCTGTTGAGACATCCACCTCTCTTATGTGTGGCAATCAAGCAACCATCCACATTGCCAGCAATCCCATGTTTTATGAGCGTACTAAGCACATTGAATTAGACTGCCATTTTGTTTGTGATTTAGTGCTCTGCAAGAAGATTCATACTCATGTTCGCACTGGACAACAAGTGGCAGACATCTTCACCAAGCCACTCATACTGTCAGTTTTTATTATATGAATTCCAAGCTGGGTATGGACAACAAGTGGCAGGCATCTTCACCAAGCCACTCATACTGTCAGTTTTTATTATATGAATTCCAAGCTGGGTATGCATGATGTGTATACTCCAGCTTGAGGGGGAATGTTAGAAATAGCTTCTTATTTCTATACTTCTTTCTTATTCTCTTTATCTGTTGGGTCTAGTATGTAAATATTCCTTCTCTATATAATAAAGGGGAACCCGTCACAACTGGGTATCGTTTTGGCCCAATACCTTTCACATATCCAAATTTGACATTTATATGCATATATTATATGCATATATTATTTATATGCAACATATGAAAATATAATCATTTGATCATATACATTTAATTTACAATTGTGTTACATATATATATATAATTGATTTTGTGAGAAGTTTTGAGCCAAAGCAATACCCTGCTGTAGTAGGTTAGCCTTTATTATATAGGAAGAGAACACTTACATAATAGACCCAATAAAGAAAGAAAATAAGAAAAGACTATTTGAAGAGTTTCTATTTTCTAGACTACATTAATAAATTCTATTTTCTAACACCCCCCTCAAGCTGGAGCGTACACATTGTGCATGCTCAACTTGGAACTCATATGGCTAAACACTTAGGCCACGTTTGGATCGCAGGTTAGGATTTCAGCGGGTTATATTGGAGGATGGGATTGCTTGGTATTCGAGTCAGACTGGTTTGAAGTATACCATCTTACATTTGGTGACAACACATGAAAGGAATAATGACCGTAGAAAGAAGGCAGCCAGAAGTTAGCCGGAGACCTTTGATGTGAAGGTGGGAGTGGCTGCGTGAGAAACGTGACGATGCGACTACAAGGTGCTGGAGGTGAAGGTGAACAAAAGAGGAGGTGAGCAAATTAGAGACCCGGTGAAGCAAAGGAGAAATTTTCTCCGAGAAAGGTGCCTGGCGGAGGACCATGGCCACAAACTGGATAGTGGAGGCTCATCACGTCATCGATGAAAGCACATTAACGGAGACAGAAGAGGCTGGCAAACCTATTATGTAGAAGATCGTTATCTGCGATTCGTGTGAGAGTCGGAGATGAGGTCGCTTGACGAAGACAGGTCCAACTCGTAGGCGGTAATCGCCAATACTTCCTCAATACCAAGGGTCTCGGCGGTTTAGACGAGTCCTGCGCGGCTGGGACACCACTACTACGCTAATGAAGTCTTATAAACAAGCAAGGAACAAGGTGACCGATACCGACACCGTTTCGACAGCTTGGAAATAGGTATTTACCGGTATACCGACGGAAATACCGACAGATGCAATCCTGGCCGTTTCGACGCCAAAATGAACGAATTAATTTATGAAATTTTACAGGTTCTCTACACCTAAATGCATCGTTTTATGCAATAAAATTCTATATTGGGTGTGGGGGAGGGGGGGTCCATCAAGGGGGATGTAAGGAATCTGTCCTGTTTCGTTGGGATTTCAATGACAAAATGTAGGAATTAAGATATGAAATTTTACTAGCACAAACCACACACTTAAATACACACAATTATGCAATAATATACAATTTACACATGAATAACATATCTACTTACAACTCACATCAGCTGTATGTTGAGTGGCGCGCTGGTTCTCCACACAGTAATGAGTTGATATTACTGAGATATTGCGGCCATGACATGGACATCCTATAAAGGTGGTTGTATGTAGTCACATGCTCCTCATACACATCATTATTGGCAATTTGTATGAAGTTCCACGTTGCTCATTCATGTGCGATACTGTATAAGTGTATAATACTCCTTTGTATTATATTAACATTACTCTTTAGTAAAACATCTTCCACTAAACATAAAAAAGTAACTAATTATATCAATACTAATTGTAATATGCTTAGATAGATTGTATGTTAATAGTAATTAATAGTGTTGTAAGTAGGTAGATCTAGTGATAATATTGTATATCTATATAATATACTTATAGATGTATGTATAGTTTGCGTAAAGATATAAAAATTGGAGTAATACTAGGCTTTGGCAGTAAAAAACACTTTTTTTAGGTGAAAGTGGAAGAAAAAAGTAGGAAAAAGAGATGGAGAGGTTGCTAATGGTAGAAATGAAAGAGATTAGTTATAATTACCTTGATTTGGGTTGTATTAGCTCCAATCGCCAAAAATCATCCAAATGCACCTTCTTTTCTCCTCCCAATAAGTAACTACAATCATTCTTGCAAAAAACGGTATACCCATCGGTATACTGCCGATTTCGGTCGGTACAGTGAAGTTAGTAGTGCATTTTGCACCGAAATCATCGAAACATGGCGGTATTGGCGGTATACATGTCGGTATTATCAGTATTTGCGATCCTATCGGTACGCACGCATGTTTCGGTATCGGTACGCGTCGGTATCGGTATTTCGGTCGAAATACCGCCGGTACCGGCGAAACTTCATTCCTTGCAATCAACATCAATATATCCAGTAATCTTCAAGGAAGTGGATGGGAGATCTTTCCTTGTGAAATAAGTGGAGACCTTTCCCTGGTGATCCTGTAATATAACATAGGATCCGAGTGACCGCCATCCAGTGTGACATCTTGGGTGCACTCATGAACTGGATAACAACTCCCACTACATAGGATGTATTAGGATGAGTAACCGTAGCATAGATCAACTTACCCACAATCTATATGTACTTTGCTGGATCCGAAAACTTACTATCATAAGAAATAGCCTCCTTGGTATGATAATCCATAGGTGTGGAGATTGGTATGCAATTTGTCATGCCTATCTCTGCAAGATCTAGAACATATTTTCACTGAGAAAGATTTGTGCCTTTCTTGGAAAGTCGAACCTCTATTCCAAACAAATAATAAAGATTGCCCAAATCTTTTGTCTGAAATTGCATTTGTAGCCACTCCTTGAGCTATGAAATGCTCGTAAGCTCATCAATTGTGATGACAATATCTTTTACATATACAACCAGAATAATAGTGCTACAAAAGGATTTGCTCACAAATAAAGAGTGATCAGTATAAGACCGATCAAACCCAAACTGTATAAGTGTAGCATTAAATTTATCAAACCATGCCCGTGGTGATTGCTTCAGGCCATACAAGAATTTCTTCAGTTTGCACACTTTCTGACACTCCCCCTGAGCAACATACCTAGGAGGTTGCTCCATGTACATCCTTCGAGAAGATCACCATGAAGAAATGTGTTTTTGTCATCCAACTGGAGAAGAGGCCAATAATAATGAGTAGCAACAGAAATAAAGATCCATACAAAATTGAGCCGAGCAACATGAGAAAAAGTCTCAAAGAAGTCCACTCCATGTGTTTGAGTGTACCCTTTGGCCACCAATCGAGCCTTCAAGCAGTCAATAGATTCATCCGATTTCTATTTAACAATATACACCCAACAAAAACCTACCTAGGAGGAAGATCCACCAAGTCCTAGGTGGGGTTCTCGTAAAGAGATTCATCTCACTATCCATGGCTTGTACCCATCCTCCACGTCAAGCAGCTTCTGCATAAGAACAAGGAATAATTATATAATCTAACTGAAGAGCAAACATGCACGCTGCTGGTGACAAATGAGATAAGCAACACAAACTAGAGATCTAATGTCGTATTGTGCAAGACTGAACACCTTTATGAGCTGCAACTGAAAGGTGAGTCTGAAATAGAAGCATCAAGAGAACTCTCAACATGAACATGTACCTCATAAGTACTCAACGATGATGAGTCAATCTGATGGGCTGATGTCTCTACATCTTCTGGGTGATGCCTTGCTCACATGGAGTAAACCAATGAAAAGGTTAAATAGGTGTAGGTGTAGGTGTGGTGATACAATATTAGTAGTATCTAGCACACTCATCAGTCGGCATAGGGAGCATAGCTCTCGCTCTCTCACTTTATCATTCTCAAAGGTAAGTTCATTCTCATGGTTGTGCTCCCCCTCGCACTGGACAGAGTCACTGAAGAACGTAGTAGACTCATGAAAAGTAACATCTGCCAGTACAAACATACGACAAAGACGAGAACAAATAACATCTGTGCCCCTTTTGTGTGGGAGAATATCCCAAAAAGACAGTGCGGATTGCATGATCAAACACATGAACAAACGCAATGCAATCAAAGACACGAAGGGAACATGAAAAGCTTGCTCGTCTAGTCGTAAAACAGAAAAGGGGGTGGTTCGATGCAAGATAGAAGATGGCTGACGAGTAATTAAAAACAATCAGCGAAAAGAGCATTAGATCAGAACTTCTTTGGCATAGACGTGTGGAAAAGTAGCGTACCAACTAGATCAAGTAAATTACGATTTTTGTGTTCAACAACCCATTTTGTTGAGGTAAGTCGTCTGATGAATCATGCCAACAAAATCACAAAAACTAGAGACAACCTCTTGAAGGTATTTTAATGCATTATCAATATGAATAGTTTTTATATTAGTATAAAACTGAACTTTTATTAATTGATGATTTGATTAGATGACCAACAAAACTTCATCTCGAGACTTAAGTATACCCAAGTCATTCGGGAGAAATCATCAATAAAAGAAAGAAAGAAACGAAAACCATTGTAACTCGGTTCTTTTTCTGGACCCAGACATCACTATAAAATAAGATCAAAAGGATGCTTAGAGCATTCATAGTACGACGAGGAAAAGAAACACTATGATGCTTGCCCAGTTGACAAGACTGACATGCGATAGACTGTACTGAAGATAACCTGGGAACAAGCTTCTTCTATAAGGAGGGATGCCCATAGAGACAATGCCATTGTAAGGGAAAGCAACTGAGGACGCTAGATGCGGTGGAAGAAATCTGGCGAGCAGGGCGATCACCCTCGGAGAAATAGAGATCACCCTTCCTAGATCCCCCACCAATCGTCTTCCAGCTCCTGGGATCTTGTAACACAAAGAAGGAATACCCAAATATCACCAAGTAGTTTAAAGAATCAACCAACTTAGCTAGAGACATTAGATTCGGTATATAATGTACAAATTGTAGAGTCTAAGAAGATGATGCATGTGCAGATTCACATGTTTGTGCTCATCTAACTGATCCATCGGCTAGAGTCACAGAAGAATGTGGGATATATGACTCTGAGGAAAGAAGCATGGATCGTACACTCGTCATATGCTGAGAGACCCCTAAACCCACCACCCATGTATGGGTGGGAAGCAATAAGTGATGTCCCTTGGTTACCTGCATCTGAGACGAGATTGGCGGAGGAACCAAGAAGAACTTGTTGAGTGCTCTGAAGAAGACGGTCATACTTCTAGGAGATAGCAACATCTATGCTTCTTCCAGATTTTAGAACGGTATAGATGGCATTCATTTAGATAAAAGTAACTCTATGAGGTAAGCTTCACAGAAATTGATTGGTCATTGTAGACAATTGTAGCTGAAGTCATTAGATTTTCAGCTCCCATAATGAGATCGTATCAGAATAATTGAAGTAGCAGAAGTTGAGACATACTGTCGGCAACACGCCGTGTAAGTTGTTGACACGCCGTGTGGAGGTTTGACACCCCATGTAAGATATATGAGGTGTGAAACCGACTTCCTCTAGCACACCATGTAAGATGTCGAAGGCATGAAACATACTTCCACTGACACGCTGTGTGGAAAACCAACACGCCGTGTAAGATGTCAAAGGCGTGAAATTTAGGCTTCCGCCGACACGTCGTGTGAGCCAGACAACACACTGTGTCAGATGATTCCACTGCAGATCTAGACGGGAATAGGCGCTGTCAAAGGGAAAGATAACCCTGGGAAGACGCACCGGGGGATGACGGGAATAACATCATCTTTGTGTCAATAGATGATGTGACTCTGATGCATCAAAAACCCTAGAAGCTTGGGTACTCATCCACATATTGGGGATACATGGAGAGGAAGAGAAATAGGGAGGAGGCTGTTTCTCCTCCTCTCTATGGAATAGAATGAGCGGTTCTTCTCCTCTCTTTCAAGCAATTACTGTGTTGTAGTGGAGATGGAGGAGACAGAGAGACCGACGACACACGACGAGGGATTGAAGCCTGTGGGGCCCGACAACAAGAGAGGCGACGCTGGCTAGCGTGGAGAGAGGGAGAGAGAGAGGGAAGCAAAATTGATGGCTAGGGTAACTCCCTAGGGCTTGATCTGATACCATGTGAAAGTATTGGGCCAAAGCGATGCCCTGCTTAAGAAGGTCGACCATTATTGTATAGGAAGATAACATTTACATAATAGACCTAATAAAAAAAGGAAATAAGAACGGACTACATGAATAACTTCTATTTTCTAACAGATTTATTAACAATAAATGTATTATTTAATGTTTGGATCGGATTTATCCATCGAATTCAGATGGTATCTGATCGAATCAGACCCGGGTGTTACAGAATGATATACATTGGATTTTGGATCGGATGTTATTTTGGCCTTTCCCGGTCGGGTTTGGATACTACTTTTTTTGCTTCAAATGTGATCCTTTTACATGCCTAGTTTTCAGGCTCCTATAGTAACAACATCAACATTGGGAGACTTGCCTACACCTTTTAGTGGGGAATTAACCTCTACCAGTCGAAGATCTTTTCCCTAGACCATATCCGTCTCCTACTAGGTGAGAGATCTTTTGTTCATAGTTGGAGATTCTTCTTGCTTGCTCTCTTGAAATCCAACAACCTTCTAGTGTGTACTCCTAATGCCCCAATGAGGGCTATCGTATATCCTTCTTTAGGGATTAAACCAAAAGGGTGCCCCTACCCATGTCACTCTGCCCTAGTAGGTCACAATCACATATACTTTGAGGA
This sequence comes from Alisma plantago-aquatica, assembly GCA_963693085.1. Classification (NCBI taxonomy): domain Eukaryota; kingdom Viridiplantae; phylum Streptophyta; class Magnoliopsida; order Alismatales; family Alismataceae; genus Alisma; species Alisma plantago-aquatica. Next base: position 136,022,858 of record OY856412.1, read on the forward strand.
GGATAGCCATTCTCCCTCGCTACTGTAACGGTGTTGCACTGTATCAGGCTGGTATAGAGTCTGCTTTGAAGACCTTTTGCTGTTGATTCCACATCTTTTGGTCAACATCAACAATAAGGAGACTTCGATCCAAAATCTATTATTACAGTCCAAAATCAGATAATTACTAGTAAAAAAACTAATGAAAATTAATTTGCTCAATGGAGACATGAAAAAAGTTTACCGAAAGACCTGGAAGGGATCAAACATCTTACTACAGAGCCTCCTAGTGATGCGACTGTCTTGACACAATGGGAGCAAAGGGATGCAAGTTTTTTGTCTATGATGTGAAATTATATGGAGCCACAATTAACAAACATGAAAAATCACATCAGGACATGCAACGAGCTACGGAATCACTTGACACTTATGTATCCTAGCTGAAGTACTAAATTTACTGATGATTTGCATGGTCTCCTGCTATGTAGCATATTCAGAAGATGTAGTAGCAGCGGAATCAGACGACAACTCTTAGCTGGAACTCGTTGTGAGTACAAGGGAGTTCACAGTCAGATCCTTTCTAAAGTAGAGCTTCCTTTGTGAAGCAACCTGCATCCCGGTCGATACTATCGACATTTTGTCGATAGTATCGAGATCAGTTTAGGTTCAAGTTGAAGCAAGCTGCATCCCGGTCGATACTATCGACACACATGTCGATAGTATCGAGATTGGTTCAGGCGCAAGACAATATTCCGTCGATACCATCGACACTCAAGTCGATGGTATCGACACCGACACAGCGGCAGAACGACAAACCAGCGGCAGATCTATTTTACTTATGGAATTTATTTTTTATTGTTTTTCTCTCTTTGTACCTCATGTACTTACCCTAATACATATATACAAGTGTGTAGGCTCAAGCCCTACTCACGTTTTTGCTGCATCTTGCAGCCGACATGTGATCGGTGTTTCCGTCTTCTTCCTCCTTCATTTCTTCTTACATGGTATCAGAGCGAAGATTGATCTAGGGCTTCTTCCTTCTCTCTCCGGAGAATCTCTCCAGGTCTCTCTCTCCTTGACGGCCGGCTGCTTCCCACCCGTCGGCTTAGCATAATCCTCCGGCTGAGGAGAACCACCGTTAGCTAATCTGGGTCTGCGGTAGATATCTAATTCTACCGTAGCCGCTGTCACAAAGCAGTTGAGGATCTCCAGGTGATCCAACGATCATCTAAAAACACCACCGGAGGACTAGCTTCGTCTCAATCATCATCATAGTCACACCTCCTCCATGTGTGATTAGGAATATCATTTGGAGGCTGTGAATGCGTCAGTAACGCATTTCTCTTTGTTTTCTTCTATGTGTGACGTGTATCTCTCCGTCACCACATCTTCCTTGACGTGTATCAATCCGTCATAGATTCCGTTCTACAATGGAGGATATTAAGACACCTATGATCTACAACGAGGTGTCACCTATCGCCTCAATCAAACTCAACGGGAAAAATTATCTTCTATGGATGAACGCCATCCACACCGTCTTGGAGGCTCGTGACAGAGCAATGCATGTTGACTCGGGTCCCAAGGCATCTACTGACGAAGGGTATGCTGAATGGAAGCGACATGACAGTCTTGTGAAGACTTGGCTGTGGAATAGTATGGAATCCGCAATCGCCGCACGGTTCATGTTCTACTCTACGACCAAGGAAATATGGGACGCAGTGAAGCAACATTACTCTCAAGAGAAAAATGCTCTCCGTCAGTTTATGATCTATGACCGTTTATTTGCTGAAAAACAGGGTGACCGATCTCTTGAGGAATATTTTGGGGCGATTCAGGCTCTTGCTCAAGAGCTAAGTTATTATCATCCTGTGACTGTTGCAGAACAGATAAAGGATAGAGATGATCTAGTTACAGCCAAGTTCTTATCTGGGCTTAACTCGACTTGTAGCTCCGCTCGGAGCGTTATCTTGGCTACTGATAAACTACCCAGCCTTGTGGAGGCTTGTTCAAGGATCCAACAATCTCTGTTTGAGTCTGTTTCCTTTGTTCCTGATATACCTTCTGGAGAATCTCATGCGTCCGTTGCTGCTGCGGTACGAGGAGGACGCCCCGGTATGGGTAGAGGGCGTGGGACACGTCCGAAATGTACCTTTTGTGACAAACCGGGACATACATTGGAGAAGTGTTGGAAGAAACATGGAAGACCTGCTGCACCACCTGTGGGGGCAGCACATTGTGCCACCACTATAGGATCCTCATCCTCTACAACTGTGGGTACTACCTCTGGCACCGGCATCACTCTCACTCAAGAAGAATATGATCGGTTCATTCAGGCGACACAGCACATGAGTATGGGGTCATCATCATCTTCTTCATCGGCAAATCTGGCATCTACAGCTGGTAATCAGGCAACATCTCTCATAGCATCTGGCTCATCCTCATCTTGGGTGGTTGATTCTGGTGCCTCTCAGCATATGACTGGTATGAGGAGATTGCTCCACACTATTGACTCATCTATTCCTCACCAATCTGTTACATTGGCAGATGGTTCAGTGAAAAGAGTTTTAGCTAGTGGATCTGTCTCCCTAACACCCAAGATTGATCTTAAATCAGTTCACTTCGTGCCTGAATTTCCTTTTAATCTTCTTTCTGTTGCAAAACTGATTGACACTCTAAAATGTTGGGTAACATTTGGACCTTCTTGTTTTATTTTACAGGATCTCAAGAGTATGAAGACGACTGGTGGGGGGCCTAGGAAAGGTGATCTCTACCTTTTCAACGGTGACAGTCTACCTCGCCAAATGCCTGCTCCTGCTCCATCTATCCTGTTGAGTGGTTCCCCCTTACTATGGCATTGCAGATATGGACATCCTTCTTTGGAGAACCTGCGGAAGTTGGAACCAGAATTGTCCCAATTATCTTCCTTAGAGTGCCGGTCATGTCAACTGGGAAAGCACCATAGGTTATCCTATCCCAGTCGAGTCAATAAGCGGGCTTCTTGTCCCTTTGAGTTAGTGCATAGTGATGTGTGGGGTCCTGTAAAAGACCAGAGTTATAATGGTTTTCGTTATTTTATCTCCTTTGTCGATGATTTCTCACGCATGACATGGATCTACCTTCTTAAAAGTAGAGAGTCCGCGTTGTCTATTGTGAAACATTTTCATACTGAAATTAAAGTCCAGTTTGATTGCAATATAAAAATTCTTCAGTCTGATAATGCTTTGGAGTATGTTTAAAAGGCTATGTCTGATTTTTGTAGCTCAGTTGGTATGATTCACCGCACATCTTGTCCTCACACCCCTCAGCAAAATGGGGTGGCAGAGAGGAAGAATCACCATCTTCTTGATATTGCTCGATCTATTATGTTTCAATCTAATGTGCCCAAGAAGTTTTGGTCTGAAGCTCTTTTAACTGCTTGTTTCTTGATTAATAGGCAACCTTCCTCTGTTCTTCACGGACAGACTCCTTTTTCTGTATTGCGTCCCAAGGACTCTCCCTATCCTATTCCTCTTAGAGTTTTTGGTTGCACTTCCTTTGTCCATAACTTCGACCCTAAGACCGACAAGCTGTCTCCTAGGTCCATTAAAACACTGAAACTGGGTTACTCTACTACGAGCAAAGGATACAAGTGTTACTGTCCTAGTCTTCGCCGCATGTTTGTGTCTAGGGATGTCACTTTCCATGAGACCACTCCATATTTCTCCAATGCTATGAGCAAGGGGGAGCAGTTGAGAGAGGGAGAGCCACCAAAAATACAAAATGAGAGACTGGCACCATCAGTGCCGAGTGAGGGAGTGCCACCTATCATTCCGGATTTTACTTCTATTCCGGATGAACAAGCAAGAGATAGACCCGCCATTGAGCATGATACACATGTATACCATAGGCGAGGCAGGCAAGATCCAGAAGAAGTAGCGGCACCAGTCCCTGAGCCCTCACCATCGCCTTCTGCTCAAGAGAATCCTACAGAGACATCAGATCTCAACCTTCCTATAGCTGTTCGGAAAGGTACTAGGTCATGTACTATTAAACATCCTATTACAAATGTATGTTGCCTGTCTCATCTGTCTAAGCAGGCTCGTGCATTCGCTATTGGGATTGATTCCGTGACTATACCAAGAAATCATTATGATGCTATGAAGAACAATGGCTGGACACAGGCTATGCAATGTGAAATGTCAGCTCTCTTAAATAATGGTACTTGGGATCTGGTTGATCTTCCTGCAGGAAAGAAAGTAGTAGGCTGTAGATGGGTTTTCACTATTAAACACAATCCGGATGGATCTGTTGAAAGGTTGAAAGCCCGATTGGTTGCAAAGGGCTACACCCAAACCTATGGTGTTGACTTCTTTGAAACTTTTTCTCCTGTTGCTCGCCTGAATTCTGTGCGGATCATTATTTCTCTTGCTACTACCTTTGATTGGCCACTATTTCAGCTGGATGTAAAGAATGCTTTTCTCCATGGTGATCTACAGGAAGAAGTTTATATGGAGCAACCTCCTGGGTTTGTTGCTCAGGGGGAGTGTCAGAAAGTATGCAAATTAAAAAAGGCTATTTATGGGCTGAAACAGTCACCTAGAGCTTGGTTTGACAAGTTCAGTGAAGTTATTCTTCAGATGGGTGTTTCTCGCTCCATGACTGATCATTCCTTATTTTACTCCAGCTCTTCTCGTGGATCCATTATCCTTCTTGTCTATGTTGATGACATAGTAATTACTGGAAGTGACACCATGGGAATATCTCGTGTCAAAGAGGGTTTGCAAAAACACTTCCATACAAAGGATCTGGGCAAACTAAGATACTTTCTAGGCATTGAAGTGCTTAGATCTCATGCAGGTGTCAATTTATCTCAGAGAAAATATGTGCTTGATTTGTTACAGGAGACAGGCATGGCTGAATCTAAACCGGTATCTACACCAATGGATTATCACATCAAAGAGGTGGTTGATGATGCTGAGTATAAAGATCCAGAATATTACAGGAGAATAGTGGGCAAGTTAATATATCTAACAGTCACCCGACCTGATATTTCATTTGCTGTGGGCGTGGTCAGCCAATATATGCATTCTCCGCGACAATCACACTGGACAGCGGTCTGCAGAATTCTGAGGTATCTGAAAAATGCTCCCGGTAAAGGTATCACATATTCTAGACGAAAGACACCTCCATCTGCCCTGTCTCTCACAGGATATTCAGATGCTGACTGGGCTGGTGATCATACTGATAGGAGATCTACATCAGGTTATTGTACCTTTCTAGGTGATCATCTTATCACATGGAAAAGTAAGAAGCAACATGTGGTTGCTAGATCTAGCACTGAGGCTGAATACCGTGCTATGGCTCATGCATGCTGTGAATTGAAATGGGTAAAATCTGTTTTATCTGAATTGCAAATTTCTCTTCTACCTTCTATGGAGCTCAAGTGTGACAATCAATCTGCTATGCACATTGCCAGAAATCCTATCTTTCATGAGCGTACAAAACACATAGAGGTTGATTGCCATTTTATTCGTGATCAAATAAAAGACGACACTATTGTGACTCCATATGTCAGATCTGAAGATCAACTAGCAGATATTCTGACGAAGCCTTTAGGTTCAGCAATCTTTCAGAGACTTTGCGGCAAGTTGGGCATACACGATGTATACTCTCCAGCTTGAGGGGGAGTGTGAAGCAACCTGCATCCCGGTCGATACTATCGACATTCTGTTGATAGTATCGAGATCAGTTCAGGTTCAAGTTGAAGCAAGCTGCATCCCGGTCGATACTATCGACACACATGTCGATAGTATCGAGATTGGTTCAGGCGCAAGACAATATTCCGTCGATACCATCGACACTCAAGTCGATGATATCGACACCGGCACAACGGCGGAACGGCAAACCAGCGGTAGATCTATTTTACTTATGGAATTTATTTTTTATTGTTTTTCTCTCTTTGTACCTCATGTACTTACCCTAATACATATATACAAGTGTGTAGGCTCAAGCCCTACTCACATTTTTGCTGCATCTTGCAGCCGACATGTGATCGGTGTTTCCGTCTTCTTCCTCCTTCATTTCTTCTTACATCCTTGTTTTGAGAGACGTATTCATGATGGTGTGTTTTCTTGAAGCAAGATGCCACTACCCACAGTTTGTTCTGGTGGAAAGTCTACCGTGGTTACTTAGCCCAATTTTGCACAGGGTCCTTTGACATTATCTACATGTGGCCGTCGGTGTGGAAGAAGATATGGAAAGGGGGTGGTGCAGGTGGTGCCCCACGAGAACATTCTAAGTGTACTTACTATGCTAGAAAGGGTCACACTAAGGATATTTGCTATGGATACATGGGTTCCCCACCAAATATGCTAATGTGGCATCTATTATTGAGGACACTTCAAAGGATTTTATAAGCTAGACTTTTGTGGCTGATGAGGAGTACAATTTAGTTGATGCGGCTTTGTGCTTCTCAACATATAACTTCATCAGTGACTTCTCTGCTATGTGGTTTCAGGCTTCAATTTTGTGAGTAACATTGTTTTGAATGATATAGTAGACAGTGACCAGATTGGCCATTATAAGCACCAACACTGTGGTGGTTGAGGAGATTGGGTTGGGGGTTGACATAATAGAAAAGGTTGAGCAGGGTAATGAAAGGTGTAGAACAAGACAATGAGAATGAAAAGAACGCATGGATGATGCCAGCCTGTAAAAACTGTTTAGAATCAATATATCAAATGATCAACAATGTACTTGGCTTCCATACGAAGAGACATCCTAACTAATGATATAAAAGCTGTCTATGCAGCCACTTATTTCTAGAAGCTTATTTACAAGATGATATATATTATATGTGTGTCCAAATATGGCACTAGTCACCACTTGTGGGTTATGTGGAATATGACTGTATATGAGCAAGCGGCGATGAGGTGTGTCTTGTGTTTTTTTGGGGTGTTTGTGCCTGTGTTATAAGGATAATTGGTCCTTTTCAGGTCCTGATATTCTAGATGTCGATTGATCAGACATTAATGACTGCGATCTAGAGTTTCTACAGTGGTGTCAAATGGACATGAATGGTGTTGTTGGAGATCAGATGCGGTAGTAACTAGGCCTGGTAGAGGCGTAGGGTTGGCAGATGTACTGCGGATTACATATTTTACATTAGCTGGAAGCCAGATCAAATTTCTATTTATCAGCGATAGTCCTCAAGTGAGGTTTCACCTTCTATAAATACAAGGATTACTAATAGTATCCTTGTTAGGATCCGTGGTTACCTCCCAGTTTAAAATATTAAGAATAATGAAATAAACTAGAGAAATTGCCATAAAACCTAAAATAAGTAATAAAACTCCTCATTGGTACCAGAACATCAGTTAGGTTCACAGAAGTATGAAGCAGCATGGTCACCGTGAAGTACTATTTGACATCGTGTAGGGCTGTTTAATCCTCAGGTTGAACTTAGGGATCTCAGTGGCCGAAAGCACCTTGTCATTTTGAATTGAGAGTTTTATAGGCTGTACATGATTATTTTGGTTGACATGTCACTTTCTTGATACGACAGCTTGAGTGAATTGGTTCGCTGGATGTCTACTAAAGCTGAAGAACTTGGAGTTGAAATTTATCCTGGTTTTGCTGCTTCAGAGGTACTTAGTGAAGTGATGGTTCACATTTATATAGTGGAGTCCTCATAGCAATTCTAATAAGCTTCATCCATGTACAGGTTCTGTATGATGCAAATCAAAATGTTGTAGGAGTTGCGACCAATGACATGGGTATTGCTAAGGATGGTTCAAAGAGGGAAACTTTCCAACATGGTGTAGAATTAAAAGGTTCCAATATCAGCCCATCTTCTTTCCTAATTGAATATTGGTTTTAAAATGTTCCAATTGTAGCTTGCTAGTGTCGAGGGTTTGATAAATTTTACATGCTATCCATGTTTCTCTTACAGTGCATCAGGATGATTGTTTCCCAACTACATAGTATTATGCCAAATTTTCTTGTTTTTCATGTCTTTATGTTGACATGTAATGAGAACAAGATCTAAATTCTGAAGCAACATGCTGATAGGAAACTCATCCGCTTACATGATTTTAAGACCATCTTTTTTACCATACTGATTGTTGTACGAAATCTATCTAGATGCTTTCATTGGTGCATAAAAATCAAATACTGCATTTTTTATTTGAAAAGTGTGGAATATTAAAATGATGTGATGCATATTTTCCATAGTTGCACTTTTAGTATCCTATGAGTCATGCCTGCCCAACTTGCTCCTTTTTGTGAACAATTTTCATATCCTTGTTGTTTATGTGTATTAACCTGTGTAGATAGAGCAAGTGCGGTTGAATATGTCATACATCAGTCACATGCACAGATTCTGAGGATTCCAAATTGATCCTGTTTACCCCTTCTTTCAAATGGCTAGGTGATATTTAAGTAGAATAACATCTTGGGGCTTTTTGGCTCTTGATCTCATGCCTATATTGCAAATGCACATAATTATTGTTACTAACATACATCAATTGGAACTATTGAAATTCGAAACTTGTAATTATCTTTCAAACTCTGCATAACCGTGTCTGAGGTATAATGATTGTGTTCTTGTCTCGTGCTGACTTGCAAAATGCATCGCTGTTATGGAACAAACATTTGACTAAAAACTCTTGAAATTCTAGAAAATTTTATTCTATATTATCCTATTATTTCAACACATTCATTGAATCCCTGTTTGGGGTTACTTGAGCTGAATGCTTTGTGAGTTTAATCATGCATCTTCTTGGAGGATCCTCCTTTTGAGTTTTGACATACAGTCAATTCTTGCCCGTGTTTATATATCGATAAACTTAGTGCATTTGTACTGGGTTTGTCTGAATCTATGTTTTAAAGTCTACCTTGGCCTTTTCTATGAGGGATTTTACAAAATTTATACGCACTTTATCCGCCAATAATTAACTAGTTATTTTCTTGGATAAATGTATTTACATGTCCTTTTACCCAAACTTGGTAAAGCACTCGCCTGAACGTGTATCTAAGAAAAGGAACAAGAGCGTAATGATGTATCTACTTGGTAAATATTCTAAACTTAGCTGTAAACACAATTGGAAAACAACCGTATGACTTTGAGACTTTGGGTATGGATCCTATTCTTATAAATGACCCCCCAAATCGTCCTAAGGATGAAGAGCAACGAAAAAACATCAAGAGATGTTTTTTGAAGACCAAAAGTACGGATCTAGGGCTTCCCTTAGGGCTTTGCGCCTCTAAGAGCTCCTCTCCAAGCATTTGTCTTCTTTCACGGTTGCTTTTGGCAGTAAAAGGGAATTGGATTCTTCTTCTCCCTCATGTAATCATCATTTCTGTGATCTCTTCATCAATAATATCATCTCCGCCAGTGAATTTAGGCTCCTACATTGGGAATTTGTCGAACCACCATAAATATTGTCTTTGTGGTTGTTTGCTTGCTGCACTGTTGATCTTCATCGTATGTATTTGGATTGGATTGCTCAATCTCACACTTCTGCATCTCTGCAACAAGCTTGTTGGACCTTTTTTGGGGTCTCCCATTGCCGCCATATCCCAACAAGTGGTATCAAAGTAATTTCTACAACCTGATCTCTACCATGACGCCGAATTACAACATTGAGAAGCTTGACCATTTGAAGAGATTCCCTCTTTGGTAAGTCAAGTGTGAATCTTGCCTCACACAAGGAGTCCACAAAGCTCTTCTTAGAAAGGAGAAAAAAATGAAATCCGTGATGGATGGGTAGTGGGAGGAGATTGACCAAAAGTGTGCATCCATCTTTCTCTGATTAGAAGATGAAGTTCTCTGTGAGGTCGTCCATCTGAAGACCGCCAAAGAAGTTTTGGAAGAACTTGAAGCACTTCATAGGAAGAATTTCATTACCAACTAACTTGCGGTAAAGAGGCGCCTTTTCATGCTTCACAGGGAAGAAGGCGGTTCCTTGACGACTCTTTTTGATGAGTTCGATGAAATCATCCACGATCTCAAGCAGATCGATGCAAAGATAAAGGACAATGATCAAGCAATTTTGTTGCTTTTTACCCTTCCACTATCTTGCAAAAACCTCCATGATATGATGATATTCGGATAGTCAGACTATCTCACTCCATGAAGTCAAAACGGCCTTGACGTCTCAAGAGAAATTAGAGAAGACTTTTACTTTATCGAGAGTAGCGGGTGGAGTATTGTCCTCCTAGAGGAAGGGAGCGTCTACATGACAAATACCCTGAAAGTATAACAAAAAAGAAGATCAAGTCAAAGGCACGTCAATCAAACAGTTACAACTATTGTAAGAAGACATGTCATACCTGAGATGAATGCTAAAAGTTACAAAACATGTAAAAGCCTAAGAAACCTAATGACATTGCATCTCATGTAAAGGTGGCTCATGGAGCATCTGAAACTGACGACTACGTTCTTGGTTCATCACCGTCCTATGACTACAAGAAGGATTGGGTTCTTGATTCAGCATGCACGTACAACATGCTTGAGCGTAAGGATTATTTTCATACCTATGAGTCACATCAAGGTGGAGATATCGTTATGGGTGATGATCGTCCTTGCAAGATGATTGGTGTTGGCATAGTGAAGATCAAGATGTTTGATGGTGAAGTCAGAACATTGACAGATGTCTAAAAATCTCATCTCATTAGGCACATTTGAAGACAAGGGGTGCAAGTTATGATATTCTTAAAGCTGACTGAGTCCTCATGAGGCAATAAGAAATTCACACAAACTGTACAACTTGCAAGGTTCCACTATCTCAAGCTCCGTAGCGATTACAACTTCATCTAAAGATACCACAAGCTACGACATATGCAACTGGGACACATGTATGAGAAAGGGATGATGCTTGTGAGGAAGAGAGGGTTTGTTGTGTGGCGAAAGAATGTGAGAGTTAAAATTCTGCTAGCATTGTGTTATGGGGAAGGACAAGCGCAATAGCTTTGACATGGCAATTCATTCTTCCAAGGATGCTCTAGATTATGTTCATTCTGATCTATGGGGCCCTTGTGTTCCTGGCCATGAAGGAAGTGATGGACTATACTACTTGGATGTGCTACATTCTACTCTTCAAACCCCAAGAAGTATCTGAGTTTCCTTAGATCTTTTGTAACAAAATGTTGTGGAAGTTAGCTTTCAGTAGTTTGAATACCTTCTTTGTCGCTACCAGAAAAAATTACGTCATCCACATATACAATAAAAATAACAAGCATAAAAGCAAATTTTCTTATAAAAATAGAGTGATCAGAATGTTAGTGTCGAAATTTAAAATTAAAGAGAATCTGGCTAAATTTGTCAAATCATGCTTGTGGGCTTTGTTTTAGGCCATAAAACGCTTTCCTGAGTCTGCCAACTTTAGAACACTCCCCCTGAGCAACAAACCTAGGTGGTTGCGCCATATAGACTTCCTCATGTAAGTCTTCATATAGAAAAGTGTTTTTGGCATCAAATTTGAAAAAGTGACCAATCATTTTTCACAACAACAGAGATAAAAACCCAAACAAAATTAAGCCTAGCAATAGGAGGAAAGGTTTCAAAATAGTCCACCCATAGTTCTGAGTATAACCGTTCGCAATTAGGCCTGCTTTCAATCATTCAATCATACCCTCAGGCTAGTATTAATAGTGAATATCCATCGACATCCAACTGTAGCGCAATCTTAAGGATGATCAACACGATCCCAAGTTTGTCGATCTCGAAGAGCAGTCATCTCAGTTTCCATCGCTTGACGCCATGCAAGATATTTGAGAGCTTGAGTAGCATTCTTTGGTATAGAAACAACAAAGATAGAAATAGTAAACCAGGCAAATCAAGCACCAAGATTAGTAGTTGAGTATATATTACTAATTGGATGTTGAGTACAGGAACGAACGTCTTTCCTTTGACTTATGGGAGGTGTAGGTCAGAAAGTACATAGGAGGTGTTGTGATCTGCCGATGGAGTAGCATGTGGTTGTTGAGGGGCCATGGAGGGGACTGTAACATTAGGTATTCTCTTGTAAACTTCAAGGGGAGGAGCAAAAACATCAGTTTCTTCATTAGGAACATCTTTTAGAACCTGAGGGAGTGGAGTAGGATCCAATAGATCACTAGATATAGCAAACCCCTTTTCAGAGTAGTAAGGCATGTCTTAAAAAAGACCACATGACAAACCACTGTCGATTGGCAGGATCATAACACTGATACTCTTATTGAGTTCTAGAATATCCTAGAACAACACACTTAGTAGAGCAGGGGTCAAGTTTAGTTATCCCGAGGTGAAGATTTTTCAGGACCAACGAGGGCACTGCCACAACAAGTGCTGCCACAGATGCGAGGAGGTACATAATAAAGAGGCACATTTGGATAGTGTAGGGGACTTGATTTTTCAGGACCGATGAGGGCATTCAGTTAGTCAAGTAGCATACAGTAGAGATTGCTTCAAGCCAAAACTTTTTAGGACATGACAATAAAGAAGAATAGTACACACCACTTCAAGAAGATACACTTTTTTCTCTCTACCACACCATTTTATTGTAGTGTATAGGGGCATGAAGTCTGATGGATACAACCGCGAGCAGTAGAAAATAGGCCAACAGATTTTTGCATGAACTCTAAGACATTATCAGTACAAATATCTTTTGGCAGTTTTATTAAATTGAGCTTGAATTTTAGTAAAGTAGTCATAGTGTCCAAAATGATACTGCAATCTTTCAAAAGAAATAGCCAAGTTGCCCGAGAGTAATCATTAATGAAAGTCATAAAATAGCAAAATCCAGAGGCTAGTAACAGAACATGGTCCCCATATATCAGCATGAACAATATCATTTTTAGAAGTAATGTCTTTTTTCTTACGAAACACAACCCGAGTTTGTTTTTCCAAATTGATAAGGTTCACAATGAAAGGTTTTATCAGGTATCTCAGGAAACAAGCATCTCAGTTTAGTAATGGAGGGATGTCACATGCGATAGTGCCACTGTAGTCCACTCACTGAGGATGAGAGCAAAGCAACAGTAAATTGTAGCACATCTAGGTAGTACAATCCATCTGGTCCTTCATGGCCCGAACCAGTCCTCGTCTTCGTGCAAAGATCCTAAAACACACAACCCTTTGGATCAAAAGCGACGTAGTACTGAAGGATCTTAAATTTTTTTATTGCAGATAGTAGATTGAGAGGAAATCTTGGAGCATACAACATAGATTTTAAGGGTAAATTATCAGATAGGGAGATAGTTCCAATTCCATGCATTGGGGACTGAGTTCCATCAGCCAATGTAATTGGTGGAACTCTAGTTGTTTTAGATAGAGCACAAAACAATTTAGAACATCCAAACATATGAACATATCCACCTGAGTCAATGACCCATTTATTTTTACCATAAGTTGCATCATGAGTAGTAGGCTGAGAGGGCAAGCAAGCCTAGAGGAGTTTCTCAAATTCTGAGCGGATCCACTCAACATTACCCTCCTTAAGCAGATAACTCCTCGGATCAACCACTTCATTACCCTCCTTTAAGCAGATAATTAGTAGGTCTTTAATCACAATTTACACACAAGTAAGAGAGCAAGTATAACGTCAACAACATGCCACTTTGTAAGATCCCCCTTAAGAAGACAACTCTAAGAAGATACACATGCAAATAGTAGATGTTCATGATACAGAAGTGACATCTGGAGTAGTAGTATATAGCATCAATTCAGAGCAAGCGACATTATCTTAGTCGCTAGCATCGTTGAGTAGTCCAAAGAGTGCTGGCTCACAAGTAATATATTCCAGAGAGTGCTGAAGAGTAAAGTCGTCAACAAGCGTAGCAAAGCATAGACAAGTTAAAGAGTGCTGGAACTCGAGCACAATAGTTAATGTATAGATAGCTCAAACAAGCCAGAGATTGCTGAAACACAAGGTAGTAGAGATGACGAATCTGGAATGAATAACCTCTTGTGCTTATTAGTAGGCAAGAAATAAACTTCAAGACGTATGTATAGTAGTGACATAAAATGAAGCTTCCATAGAATCCACAAAGCAAATAGCTATAGAAGAACTCCACAACTTCTCCAAGATGCACATATAATAGAAATATTCTCATTTAATAGCAACAAAGTGAAGATCCATAGAGTGCAAAAAGATCCTCATGTAATCAGAGTAGAAGCATGATCCACAAAATATATAGCTGTAGCACACATAATAAATATAACTGCAGGAAGATGCACAAAGATGGAAACATTAATAACTTTGTTAAAGAGTATATATTTGCCTATTTAGTTAATAGGTTAATTAGTTAGTGGGCCTTTAGTGTCTTGTCCCATTTAGATTGCTTGGGACACAAGTCTCAGGGTTCCTCCCTTGCTCCTATATATAAGACAGGGTTGTACCTCTTTTATTAATCGAATCAGTTCAATACAATATTCTTTCAAATGGTATCAAAGAACGTTTGCTCCTAGGGAACCCTAGCCGCCGCCGCTTCCCTCTTCTCTCCTAATCGTCGAGAATAGCCCTAACAGCCGTCACTCTTCGCTCTTCGAGAGAGCAACAGAGGCTCCGTCTCTGCCTGTGGGTGGCGGCCGCAACAGCCATGGCTTAGGCGGCCGCCCGCCAGGCACATCCCAGCCTTCATGGCTTCTCATCCTCTTTCTTAAAGATCCTATCTTCTTTTCCGATTTTCTTTTCGTACGCCACCAATTTCTGTCCCAGCGCCGCCATTATCAAGTCGTCGTATCCAACAACGCCACTGCCGCCGCAATCGCCGCCAGACGCAACAATCAACACCGTCCGCTAGGCCAGCAGCCGCCGCTGCCTGCCCATGTCCATCTGTCCGTCAACAACAATCTGTCGCCGACAACAACAACTTCCGTCGTCCCTATCCAGCAAATGTCGTCGTAGATCAGCAGCTCCGCCCTTTTCCAGCAAGTAGCAGGTGCCGCCGTCAATCAGTAGCGACTAGCGACAGCTGCAGTCAATGACAGCCATCTCGTCGCTACCGCTTCACCTCGCCACTAGCTGCAACCATCGTCTCTACCGTTGCATCGCCCTGACGTCCTCAACACCAGCCTTTGCTGTCTCTCATGGAGAGGCTCTGCACTTGACTCCGCATGCAGCCTCATGGCATGCAATATCTCCAGAGCCATGCAGGAAACTGTTATCATCTCCTCCGATGCAACCAAGTGCGACATAACCCATGCCCCCGACCGCTGCTCCACATTGCTGCCCTACTACTATTTATCTCGCCATCACCATCCATTATCTTTGTCTATTGCTGCCGCCTTGCTTTTTCTTAGAGAGATGCTCCATTACCCCTAATTGTTCTATCTTCTCCCCAGTTGCTGACGTCCTCCAATACTTATGATATTAGGATCCTTATCTGGATCTATCTTTGGCTAATCGGATCCAATTTAAGCCTGATCGGATTTTTCGCGGGGACTCTGCCCCCGCACCCCCGGATTTGTTGCCCTAACGGGCCAAACAAATACCCTTTTTGGGTCGGGATTAGATCCATTTAATTTTCTACCCGGATTTTATATTGACCCATTTAGAATATTCTCTCTGGTTATCAATTTCATTCTCCACATATTACACATCTCCATATCATAAATTCCTCTCAAATCCACCAATTCCTTTCCCACCCACCCATCATGTGTGTATCCCTTTTTCCACGTGCCGGGGGGGTCATATATCCATTTCTCCACACCAAACACCCACTCTCGTCGTATTTGGTGTGCGGGGGGAATAGAGAGGAGAGAAAGAGATGAGAAGAGAGAGAGTGTGTGAGAGAATATGTATGAGAGAGTGTGTATGAGAAGAGATGATATATGTATTTAGGCTACTTATTCCAGGCTACTATGGGGCTTCGTATTGTTCAACACATTTGTTCTCTACTTCCAGACAACATTGAAGGATCTCCACTACAACGTTGACACCGAGCTTCTCGCATTCATACCGCATTATGTACGTTAGGACAAGAGTTTGCTACACATATTTCAGCCCTCTTCGTTCCTCTTCCTTCCGTGTTAATGGTGGTTCAGGTGATCACTCTTACTGCATTCT
Organism: Alisma plantago-aquatica; assembly: GCA_963693085.1. Taxonomy (NCBI): domain Eukaryota; kingdom Viridiplantae; phylum Streptophyta; class Magnoliopsida; order Alismatales; family Alismataceae; genus Alisma; species Alisma plantago-aquatica. The sequence continues at coordinate 136,038,865 of OY856412.1, forward strand.
TGAGAGACATATGGGTGTTGTTTCAGACTTCTCAAAAGCTCAGCAATTTCAAGCCTGCCAAGTCTACATCTACAAGGTTGATTCATCCAGTTTTATCGTCACCGAGCTATTTTTATCACGTCTTCTTCGAACTGCATCTGCTGTATTAACATCGTCTTCTGCTGATCTTCTTGGGACTTTCCTTGATGGATGATATCTCTGTAAGAAGAAATGAAGAACGAAAGAAGATAGAAACACCAATCACATGTCGGCTGCAAGATGCAGCAAACGTGAGTAGGGCTTGAGCCTACACACTTGTATATATATATTAGGGTAAGTACATGAGGTACAAAGAGAGAAAAAGAATAAAAACTAAATTTCATAAGCAAAATAGATCTGCCGCTGGCTTGCAGTTCCGCCGCTGTGCTGGTGTCGATACCATCGACTTGAATGTCGATGGTATCGACAGAATATTGTCTTGCGCCTGAACCAATCTCGATACTATCGACATGTGTGTCGATAATATCGACCGGGATGCAGCTTGCTTCAACTTGAACCTGAACTGATCTCGATACTATCGACCGGGATGCAGGTTGCTTCACACTCCCCCTCAAGCTGGAGAGTACACATCGTGTATGCCCAGCTTGCCGCAGAGTCTCTGAAAGATTGCTGAATCCAAAGGCTTTGTCAGAATATCTGCTAGTTGATCTTCAGATCTAACATATGGAGTCACAATAGTGCCGTCTTTTATTTGATCACGAATGAAATGGCAATCAACCTCTATGTGTTTTGTACGCTCATGAAAATTAGGATTCCTGGCAATGTGCATAGAAGATTGATTGTCACACTTGAGCTCCATAGAAGGTAGAAGAGAAATTTGTAATTCCGATAAAACAGATTTGACCCATTTTAATTCACAACATGCATGGGCCATGGCACGGTATTCAGCCTCAGTGCTAGATCTAGCAACCACATGTTGCTTCTTACTTTTCCATGTTATAAGATGATCACCTAGAAAGGTACAATAGCCTGATGTAGATCTCCTATCAGTATGATCACCAGCCCAGTCAACATCTGAATATCCTGTGAGAGACAGAGTAGATGGAGGTGTCTTTGGTCTAGAATATGTGATACCCTTACCGGGAGCATTTTTCAGATACCTCAGAATTCTACAGACTGCTGTCCAGTGTGACTGTCGCGGAGAATGCATATATTGGCTAACCACGCCCACAGCAAATGAAATATCAGGTCGGGTGACTGTTAGATATATTAACTTGCCCACTATTCTCCTGTAATATTCTGGATCTTGATACTCAGCATCATCAACCACCTCTTTAATGTGATAATCCATTGGTGTAGATACCGATTTAGATTCAGCCATGCCTGTCTCCTGTAACAAATCAAGCACATATTTCCTCTGAGATAAATTGACACCTGCATGAGATCTAAGCACTTCAATGCCTAGAAAGTATCTTAGTTTGCCCAGATCCTTTGTATGGAAGTGTTTTTGCAAACCCTCTTTGACACGAGATATTCCCATGGTGTCACTGCCAGTAATTACGATGTCATCAACATATACAATAAGAATAATAGATCCACGGGAAGAACTGGAGTAAAATAAGGAATGATCAGTCTTGGAGCGAGAAAAACCCATCTGAAGAATAACTTCACTGAACTTGTCAAACCAAGCTCTAGGTGACTGTTTCAGCCCATAAATAGCTTTTTTTAATTTGCATACTTTCTGACACTCCCCCTGAGCAACAAACCCAGGAGGTTGCTCCGTATATACTTCTTCCTGTAGATCACCATGGAGAAAATCATTCTTTACATCCAGCTGAAATTGTGGCCAATCAAAGGTAGTAGCAAGAGAAATAATGATCCACACAGAATTCAGGCGAGCAACAGGAGAAAAAGTTTCAAAGAAGTCAACACCATAGGTTTGGGTGTAGCCCTTTGCAACCAATCGGGCTTTCAGCCGTTCAACTGATCCATCCGGATTGTGTTTAATAGTGAAAACCCATCTACAACCTACTACTTTCTTTCCTGCAGGAAGATCAACCAGATCCCAAGTACCATTATTTAAGAGAGCTGACATTTCAAGTTGCATAGCCTGTGTCCAACCCTTGTTCTTCATAGCATCATAATGGTTTCTTGATATAAACACAGAATCAATCCCAATAGCGAATGCACGGGCCTGCTTAGACAGATGAGACAGGCAACATACATTTGTAATAGGGTGTTTAATAGTACAGGACCTAGTACCTTTCCGAACAGCAATAGGAAGGTCGAGATCTGATGTCTCTGTAGGATTCTCTTGAGTAGAAGGCGATGATGAGGGCTCAGGGACTGGTGCCGCTACTTCTTCTGGATGCTGCCTGCCTCGCCTATGGTATACATGTGTGTAATGCTCAATGATAGGTCTATCTCCTGCTTGTTCATCCGGAATAGAAGTAAAATCCGGAATGATAGGTGGCACTCCCTCACTCTGCACCGATGGTGCCAGTCTCTCATTTTGTATTTGTGGTGGCTCTCCCTCTCTCAACTGCTCCCCCTTGCTCATAGCATTGGAGAAATATGGAGTGGTCTCATGGAAGGTGACGTCCCTAGACACAAACATGCGGCGAAGACTAGGACAGTAACACTTGTATCCTTTGCTCGTATTAGAGTAACCCAAGAACAGTGTTTTAATGGACCTAGGAGACAGCTTGTCGGCCTTAGGGTCAAAGTTATGGACAAAGGAAGTGCAACCAAACACTCTAAGAGGAATAGGATAGGGAGAGTCCATGGGACGCAAAACAGAAAAAGGAGTCTGTCCTTGAAGAACAGAAGAAGGTTGCCTATTAATCAAGAAACAAGCAGTCAAAAGAGCTTCAGACCAAAACTTCTTGGGCACATTAGATTGAAACATAATAGATCGAGCAATATCAAGAAGATGACGATTCTTCCTCTCTGCCACCCCATTTTGCTGAGGGGTGTGAGGACAAGATGTGCGGTGAATCATACCAACCGAGCTACAAAAATCAGACATAGCCTTTTGAACATACTCCTAAGCATTATCAGACTGAAGAATTTTTATATTGCAATCAAACTGGACTTTAATTTCAGTATGAAAATGTTTCACAATAGACAACACAGACTCTCTACTTTTAAGAAGGTAGATCCATGTCATGCGTGAGAAATCATCGACAAAAGAGATAAAATAACGAAAACCATTATAGCTCTGGTCTTTTACAGGACCCCACACATCACTATGCACTAACTCAAAGGGGCAAGAAGCCCGCTTATTGACTCGACTGGGATAGGATAACCTATGGTGCTTTCCCAGTTGACATGACTGACACTCTAAGGAAGATAATTGGGACAACTCTGGTTCCAACTTCCGCAGGTTCTCCAAAGAGGGACGTCCATATCTGCAATGCCATAATAAGGGGGAACCACTCAACAGGATAGATGGAGCAGGAGCAGGCATTTGGCGAGGTAGACTGTCACCGTTGAAAAGGTAGAGATCACCTTTCCTAGGTCCCCCACCAATCGTCTTCATACTCTTGAGATCTTGTAATATAAAACAAGAAGGTCCAAATATTACCCAACATTTAAGAGTGTCAATCAGTTTTGCAACAGAAAGAAGATTAAAAGTAAATTCATGCACGAAGTGAACTGATTTAAGATCAATCTTGGGTGTTAGGGAGACAGATCCACTAGATAAAACTCTTTTCAAAGAACCATCTGCCAGTGTAACAGATTGGTGAGGAATAGATGAGTCAATAGTGTGGAGCAATCTCCTCATACCAGTCATATGCTGTGAGGCGCCAGAGTCAACCACCCAAGAAGAGGATGAGCCAGATGCTATGAGAGATGTAGCTTGATTACCAGCTGTAGATGCCAGATTTGCCGATGAAGAAGATGATGATGACCCCATACTCATGTGCTGTGTCGCCTGAATGAACTGATCATATTCTTCTTGAGTAAGAGTGATGCCGGTGCCAGATGTAGTACCCACAGTTGTAGAGGATGAGGATCCAATGGTGGTAGCACAATGTGCTGCCCCCACAGGTGGTGCAGCAGGTCTTCCATGTTTCTTCCAACACTTCTCCACTATATGTCCCGGTTTGTCACAAAAGGTACATTTCGGACGTGTCCCACGCCCTCTACCCATACCAGGGCGTCCTCCTTGTACCGCAGCAGCAACAGACGCATGAGATTCTCCAGAAGGTATATCAGGAACAAAGGAAGCAGACTCAAACAGAGATTGCTGGATCCTTGAATAAGCCTCCACAAGACTGGGTAGTTTATCAGTAGCCAGAATAACGCTCCGAGCGGAGCTACAAGTCGAGTTAAGTCCAGATAAGAATTTGGCTGTAACCAGATCATCTCTATCCTTTATCTGTTCAGCAACAGTCACAGGATGATAATAACTTAGCTCTTGAGCAAGAGCCTGAATCGCCCCAAAATACTCCTCAAGAGATCGATCACCTTGTTTTTCAGCAAACAGACGATCATAGATCATAAACTGACGGAGAGCATTCTTCTCTTGAGAGTAATGTTGCTTCACGGCGTCCCATATTTCCTTGGCCGTAGAGTAGAACATGAATCTTGCGGCGATTGCAGGTTCCATACTATTCCACAGCCAAGTCTTCACAAGGCTGTCATGTCGCTTCCATTCAGCATACCCGTCGTCAGTAGATGCCTTGGGACCCGAGTCAACATGCCTTGCTCTGTCACGAGCCTCTAAGACGGTGTGGATGGCATTCATCCATAGAAGATAATTTTTCCCGTTGAGTTTAATGGAGGCGATAGGTGACACCTCGTTGTAGATCATAGGTGTCTTGATATCCTCCATTGTAGAACGGATTATATGACGGATTGATACACGCCAAAAAAGGTGTGGTGACGGAGAGATACACGTCACACACAGAAAAACAAAGAGAAATGCGTTACTGACGCATTCATAGCCTCCAAATGATCTTCCTAATCACACATGGAGGATGTGTGACTAGGGTGATGGCTGAGACGGAACTAGTCCTCCGGTGGTGTTTTTAGATGATCGTTAGATCACCTGGAGATCCTCAACCGCTTTGTGATAGTGGCTACGGTAGAGTTAGATATCTACCGCAGACCCAGAGTAGCCAACTGGGGTTCTACGCAGCCGGTGGATTACGCCAAGATGACGGGTGGGAAGCAGCCGACCGTCAAGAAGAGAGAGACCTGGAGAGATCCGCCGGAGAGAGAAAGGAGAAGCCCTAGATCGATCTCCGCTCTGATACCATGTAAGAAGAAATGAAGAACGGAAGAAGATAGAAACACCAATCACATGTCGGCTGCAAGATGCAGCAAACGTGAGTAGGGCTTGAGCCTACACACTTGTATATATATATTAGGGTAAGTACATGAGGTACAAAGAGAGAAAAAGAATAAAAACTAAATTTCATAAGCAAAATAGATCTGCCGCTGGTTGCAGTTCCGCCGCTGTGCCGGTGTCGATACCATCGACTTGAGTGTCGATGTTATCGACAGAATATTGTCTTGCGCCTGAACCAATCTCGATACTATCGACATGTGTGTCGATAGTATCGACCGGGATGCAGCTTGCTTCAACTTGAACCTGAACTGATCTCGATACTATCGACAGAGTGTCGATAGTATCGACCGGGATGCAGGTTGCTTCACAATCTCCTTTTCTGTCAAGCCCCCAAGGTTCACGCGACAGAATTATGGCACCTGCATCGTATCACCAACATATCGTCCGTTCGTGTTCGTGCCACGTTATGCACGTCTTCCCAGACAATTTGAAGACTCTACTACTGCTAAATCGACACTATGTATCCGTGTTTGTGCCGCGTTAAGTACGTATTCCAGTGAAGTTGCCGTAGTCGTGGTATTGATGATCGTCTGCTTCAAGTGGCGAATTACTGCTATAGTATTTAGGTTCCATTTCAGACGTTCTTCATTCCAGATGCACTCCAAAAGACCATCAGTGCTCGAGGATCTCCAGCCTGCAGAATACAATTTCAAAGAAAAGAGGCGCCATCATATGATTCAGGGGGGAGTATTGTTTAAGGGGAGCATCAATCTTTTGTATGGGGAGTGATATTTATCTTTTATCATTTCTATCTTTTTTCTTTTATCGAGTCCTGTAACTCCAAGCTTGGACATGTATTTCACCCATGATCCAACTTGCTTGGACATGTATTTCACTCATGATCCAGCTTGAGGGGGAGTGTTAAAGAGTATATATTTGCCTATTTAGTTAATAGGTTAATTAGTTAGTGGGCCTTTAGTGTCTCGGCCCGTTTAGATTACTTGGGACACAAGTCTCAGGGTTTCTCCCTTGCTCCTATATATAGGACAGGGTTGTACCTCTTTTATTAATCGATCAGTTCAATACAATATTCTTTCACAAACTTCTTCTCTTCATTCTTCATCTCTTCTCTTTTCTTCTCTTCCCTCTACTCATCTCTTCCTCATGCTGACCATGATTAGAATCCAGATAGTGGTTGGGGTGGAAGTCATAAACAATGATAGAGGAATTGGATATAAGGGAAAATATGTAGAGGAAGATAACTTATAAGCTGAGTCGATGAACTACATGACTCACTTACACATATCTGGGTAGAAAAAATGGATCTTTGTGTGTGTGTGTGTGTGTGTTGGGGGGGGGGGGCAGAGCCCCCCGTGGTATGGATTAGGTCAAAAAATCAGATCCATGTATGTATGGGCACTTAAAAATATGAAAAAATTCTGGAAAGGGAAGATGAATGTTGCTGGCAGAGATAGAATAGAGACACACTATGTATAGAAGCCATCCACCATGCAATAGTGTAGAAGAGGAAATTGCACGACGAGATATAGTTTCAGTAACAATGCCGACATATAGTTTCAGCTCTATACATATCTTAAGAAAGGCTCATAACTTTTAGGTTCCCTAGAACCAACATTTCCGCTTGGCCAAAAAGGCAGAAATGTATAATTTTGATTGATTTGATGATTACATTTTCTAACTAGCTTCAAGCATATATGGACAACTTTTTTTTTTCCAACTGCCACTAGAACCACTGATTTAACCAAAAAATGGTGCAGGCCGTGTTACTCTTGTAGCTGAAGGATGCAGAGGATCATTGTCTGAGGTAATCATGATTTTACTTTTTGCTTTGTCCTTGCAAACTACTTGTATAGTTATCCCATGCCTATAGTAATACTACAACCACCATTGAATCCATTGCTTCATTTGGCAGAAGATAATAAGGAAATTCGAATTGCGTGAGAAGGGCCAAGGTCAGCACCAATCATATGCTCTAGGAGTCAAAGAGGTCACGATAATTAAACCTGCTACTCTATTCAGAATATTTCAGTCCTACTACCCTGTTTCCGGTTTAGTCCTGAATTTCTGTAAAGATGTGGATTCATACAAAACTATGCCTTAAGATTATCTCGAACATTAAAGTGTTGGACTTTGATAGCTTAGCAAAAATAGAACTACTCAATCTTTTCTTTGGCAAGTAATGGTGAAACACAGAATTATGGAAACACAGATTACGTTGATTGATCATCTGCCTTAACTAATCACTGAACATCACAGTTTTCATATAGTAAGGGCTGCTGGCCTCCGCTAAAGGATAGGAAATAAGGAATAAATAAATTATAAACGATAATATATAAATATATAATAAGGAGCTAAAGAATGTGAATATTCTAACATTCTGTCAACCTGAGTTTTGACCGACCAAAAAAAAAAACATTCTGTCTACCTTGAACCTTTAGATGTCTGCCATGCTCAGCATGTTAGTCTAGGTAGTACCCCGCTTCTTAGTGAGGTACATGATGCAGATTGTAAAGGATATGAGAGGGGGGAAATGACTTTACTGCTTTAGGGGAAAATCTCATTATCATCCATGACATTTCAGTTGTACAGATATATCTTTCTCCAAAAGTAAGCAGGGAAAGAAAAGTCAATAATCCACTACATAAACCCTGCTCTCGTTTTTATAAGATAGAAAACATATAGACAGGCTCAAGTAACTAGTGGTCATAGAATGCGGCTCATATTGCATCACACAATTAATTAAACCTTCTCTCTAAAACCCCCTCCATGGAGCATGGGAGAATCCCTTATCCAACTTTGATAGATAAGGTACATACAACATATGAACTCAAAGATGAATGTAAACTAGCAACCACACACATCCACTGCATGTCATAATATGCATTCATATTTTATATTAGATGATTGTATTCTTTAAAAAAGAACATGTCTATCTTTTATTGTGTGGAGAAACCCTTTCTTCATATAGCCTGTTCCGAATCTGCAGGTGAAACCATAGTTATCGGGCTTACACAAATTGCAGAAACTAAATAAGAAAGTACTACTACCATGTCAAATAGTAGGGTCATTGGTGTCACAACTTGTTGGGGGTTTGATCGTACAAGGACTGCCTAAGTTTTTGAGTTGCAACTTTGTCAATTCATCAGCTGCAAGGTTGTGTAGTTTGCTAATCTAAGTGACCTCACAGACCATCTTCTATTAAGTCATTCATCAATTGTTTGTTTCCACGCTGCAAGTGCTGGATTTTCATCAATTTCTTTTGTTAATGGCATGCACTAGCATACTACAATCCGAATCCACAATTACTTTACTCCACACTTCAGCCCATGCCATCTCCAAGGCCATCAGTATTGCAGCAATTTCTGCTTCCTGTACCGTTACACTTGTGTTCTCTTTCCCCAGCCCTTGATCCATCCCCCATTGTGGTCCTTTGAGACCACTGCCAGAACTGCCTTCTTCCTCCTAACTGCTCCATCATAATTCAGTTTAATCTATCAATGAGATGGGGTGGGGGGTCCAACTAACTGTGTGGAATAAATTTTGGAACGAGATTAGGAGTATCCCAGAGCCAAACATTATGTATCCTCTCTATCTCAAATCAAATCTGCTTGACTTGGTGATCTACTGGCTGCCATTCTTTCTCATCTGTTGCTCGGTTCCAGGTATGCTAGATCAGCCAACAACCTACCATAAGAGTTCGTCTTTCTTCTTCAAATTATCTTTGAGCTATGTGGATAGTGGAATCGCGAAGAAGCTGGTTGTTGCCGACAGTCCCTAATCGTTTCCAGACCTCCACCTCCTCATTGCAATCTTGTTAAGGCATGAATGGTCGTCTCCTCCGCAACTGAACAGAGGCTGCAAAAATGTGAATCATTTCTAAAGTGACATCACTTTCTTATTATGTTTAGCTTCATGGGTACAGCCACATAAAGATTTTACACTTGGCAGGTAGCTGAAACTCCCAGATGCTTGTCCACAGACCCATGCAGTGTCTTCTTGCATTGCTTCTTAAGTTTTGATACGTTGATCTCGTGGTAAATTTTCCTGTATTATACACCTCCCAAATCCATGTCTCCGTCTTCTCATTCCCAGTTGGTTGAGGCAACTCAGTAATCACATTAACTATTAGACTGGGTAGATAATTCTCAAGAAATTCATTGTTCCAGTTCCCATTTAACTCCATCAGACTGGCCACCAGCATGTCCACAACATTTTCTAATTCTTCATTTGTTTGTCACAACTTCAGTCAATATTGGGTAATACGGTACCCTTGGTCATGTCAAGCAGACGTGTTTCTTCCACTGATATTCACTATTCGACAGTAAGGTTCAAATTTGGGCCGGGCTTCATGCAATGATCTCCAAAAAGCTGTTGGTCTGTACCTTGCTTTGGGTTTGAAGGACTTGTATACCCATTTGACACCATCGCACCACAAGGCTTTCCTTTCAGATTTGAACTACCGTGCACTCAACATGAGTAGTGCCTTATTCCCATCCTACATCAAACACTCCCTAATCTTCCATGCTCCTTACTAGGTTGCTTCTCCAGAAAGGCTCATAACTTTAATGAGATATAGTTTCAGCCATGGTGCAGGACTTCGACTTCATGTCGACTTCGCCCGGTGTGGAAGTGGAACTTTGTGGAAACTTTGAGGAAGCTTAGACGCAAACTTCGATGCCATTTGAAGAAAATGATGTGAATTTGAAGGAAACTTCAACTGAAAACTTCTAATTATGCTATACCTCTATCTTGTAATAGTTAATTTAACACAAAACACGATTCATGACTCTTTAGCCCTAGGTAGGTTGATGATACAATGTGTTGTTTGCAATAGTGAAACGTGCAATACGCATACAAATATAGTTCAAGTGTTGAACATATGTATTATATACAATATACAACCAAATAGTAGTTACAAGACCATCTCTAGGAAAGAGTGGCAACAACAAACATAGGAGTTGATATTAGAAGTTGTGAAGAGGGTTGGAGGCATGGTGTAGGACTTCGACTTCGTGTCGACTTTGTCAGGTGTGGAAGTGGAAGTTTCTAGAGACTTGAAGGAAGTTTCGAGGAAGTTACACGCAAACTTCGATAAACTTCGATGCCATTTTTCAAAGAAAATGATGTGAATTTGAAGGAAACTTTGATTGAAAACTTCTAATTATGTTATACCTCTATCTTATATATGTTAATTTAACACAAAAACACGGTTTACGACTCTCTAGCCCTAGTTAGGTTGATAATACAATGTGTTGCTTGCAAGGGTCAAATGTGCAATACACATGTACAAATACAATTCACCGTGTATATATATATATATATATATATATATATATATATATATATAGTAATTACAACACCCTCTCTAGGAAAGAGTAGCAATAACAAACATATGAGTTGATATTAGTAGTGAAGAGGGTTGAAGGTGACAGTTATGCCTTATATGGCCATTGGGGTACTAGTTTGGATTAATGTTTTGGGCCGTCTCAACTTCGCCCCATCTTCGCCCAACTTCGAGGAAACTTTGACAACTGCAGACAAGTTGAGACAAAAATACACAAAAAAAGTCAACTTCGCTGACATCATTAAAACTTCTCCCCAAAGTATTTGGTATTCAACTTTTGGCTATGATCGAATTTCAAAACTTCGACGAAACTTTGCCCAACTTCGACGAAGTTGTGTTTCATGGTTTCAACTCTATATACTCTGACATTGTAAATGTTTTGACTTGCATAACTTAGATGAGATTTAGCATTGTTCTTATGATAAAGTAAAAGAAGGCTATGCGATATATTGATAAGAGGAATCCCCCTCCTTTATATAGGAGAAGGGGGAAGCGTATAGACTTTAGACTAAATCCTACTGGGCCAAGACGCACTTGGGCCCATATTCAAATAGACTCAATTAACATAATTAACTAAATTAACCCGACTCTCTAATACTCCCCCTCAAGCTGAAGCTTGGGAGAATCCCAAGTCAGCAAACAAAGAGACATACTAAGAAACAAAAAAGCAGAGACAAAGATAAGCCAAGCCCATACAAGAATTTCTCCCCCTCAATATTACAATGATGCACTCATCACTCAAACACTCAAACACTCCTCAAGTAGATAATCCAAAGAATAAACACAAGCACGCCGAATTTGAATCTGAAGTATGTTGTAAGTTGTAGGTGCAGGTCGCAAACATGTAGTAGAAGCTTCTTGATCAAAAGGATGTGGCATCTGGAGCAGTAGTAAACAACAACAAGGCGTCTGAGTCTTCATCACAATCGCTATTGTCGCAGTCCAGAGAGTGCTGGTTCACAATAGAAAAGGCTAGAGAGCGCCGATTCACAGTCATAATAGTAATTAACGTGCAAAGAAAGCATAGACAAGCAAAGAGTCAACATGCACAAGGCACGAACAAGCCAGAGAGTGCTGGCACGCAGAAGTAGAAATTCAACGTGTGCAAGACACAAATAAGTAAAGAGTCAACATGCGCAAAGCATGGGCAATGTCCACATGTAAATAAAGCACGAACAAAAAGTAGTAAGTCGTGTCTACGTAGCCGGATAGAAGACCATCTACTTGAAAAAAAAGCACTAGACATGAAGCTCCAGATAGTAAGTACTCCAAGAAGTATATAACAGTAAGCGTCAATAGTAGAAGCCCACAAGTTCTTCAACAAGTGCATCAAGATCCACAAAAAATATATAGCAGCAAAATATAATCTTCCTCTTGTCTCCTCCATCTCATCTCTCCTCTATTTCTCCCCCTCACACCAACCGCGGAAGAACCAAGAGTGGTTGGCGTGGACAATGATAAAGAAATACCCCCGAAAGAAATATAGCGGGCGGGAGTCGAGGGGAGGCCGCCCCTCGCGGGGGCTCGGGGGCAACGCCCCCTGAAAAAAGGTATACAATGATTTTTGAAGAGAAATCAAGCACACATCTTCATAGAGAGTAATACCATAATAGAGAAATCCATTCTTCTTGACATTAATATGCTTGCACAATGAAGCTAGAGTCATTACAGAATACCCAAATTCTTCATAGAGCAAAGACGGACGAGTAGCATTTGCAACCAGATTTAATCCTTAAGTCAATGTCCAAGCATTATATAATCTCTAGTGTAGATGTATGAGGATTGGAATGAACCCCATCCCAAGAACAATCTACAAACATCAACAGGTGAAATAAAATGACCGGTGAGTAAGGAAGGCATCACCTCCAGCGAGCATCAATAAAATGAATGAGGTCTTGTCAGCTTTAGAAGCTGTTGCAGCAGCTTGTCCACGAAGCCGTCCAGTTCTTCTTGCAGCAATAAGACCAAAATTTTGTCCAGGAGGAGCATCACCATGGGTATCGGAAGAACGGTTCCACGACGCATACCTGGCACACCCATACATCTCGGTGTGCGTGCTGTGGTCGTCAGACGCGAGAGGGACACAGAGCACCTTGAAGTCGGCGGCGTCGTAGGCAAGACCGACGTACAAGTCCAACACCTTGTGGCCCCCCCTGCGGAAGTGCGGGTCCAGGAGGTGGAGGATGCGGCGAGTGGTAGGGTGCCAGAGGGCATATGTGTGGGTGGCGTGCTAGAGATAGTCTACAAGCAGGATGGAACCAACGCCAACAGATGGAGGAGGAGGGTGATATGCAGGGATATCCACGCGGATTAGGAGACTGACGGTGGTTAACAGACAACAGGAAGTGGGTTTGCGGCAAACTTGGGAGACTTCTTTGCGACAACGGACTTAGCGGTCTTGAATGCTTGGTCTTTGTAGGTTTCTCCGCAGCAACGAGCTTCTTCACGGGAGCAGCAGGCTTCTTCGTAGGAAGGTAGCAAGGGGCATCATTAGAATTTGGGTAGTAGGGTGGGGAGTCACACATGCTATGAAGGATTTAAGAGACAAATGTAAAAGGAGGTAGCGACAGCTGAGGAGGTACGGGTGGGATTATTGGAAAAAGAAGTAGCAGAAGGCGGAGAAAAAAGCTCGCGACAGGAAAAGAAAAGAACTGAGTGGGCGGTAATGTAGGGAATTTTTATGGGAGTGAATAGATGGATGAGGCGTGAGGGAGGGTAGATGCCGACAGTGTAATAGGGGATGAGGGCCTGGCGGAAACAGAACTATAAAATAAGGTATAGAGTTAGGGATTCAACGAAGAGCGTAGGAGAGGATGCTTGGCGGGCAGCCGAGCTAGGAAGGAAGGCTGCCGCCCACAAAGAAATGTTTTTGTCTCCTCTAGGTTTAGGGTTGGATCACTGCTCTGATACCATGTGATAAAGTAAAAGAAGGCCATGCGATAGATTGATAAGAGGAATCCCCCTCCTTTATATAGAAGGGGGAGGCGTACAAACTTTAGACTAAATCCTAATGGGATAAGACACACTTGGGCCCATATACTAATAGACTCAATTAACATAATTAACGAAATTAACCAGACTCTAATAGTTCTCACTAAAGACAAAAAACACAAATAACCTCTTAAAGATGTAAAATTGCAATTTCAATACGTCAAAATGATGTAAATCTTGATCGAAATCATTGATTGAAAAGATTGAGCTTTTCTCATATACTATGCAGTAACATGAGATGAAATCATGAAATATTAATTGCATTTATTGTGTTGGCAAAAATAAAGTGGGGGTGGCGAGCATTGGGGACAAGTTGCGCGAGGGCCGACTCAGATGGTATGGACATGTGCAACGCAGACCGACTAATGCACCTATACGATGCAATACTATTGAGGCAAGCACAATTAATAGAAGAAGAGGAAGGCCTAAATTAACATGGGAAGAGCTTATAAAGAGAGATTTGGAATCTCTACATCTCAACCAAAATATGACCCATGATAGAGCTGAATGGAAAAGGATCCATGTAGCCGACCCCAACATAGTTGGGATTGAGGCTTAGTTGATGACGACGATGATGATGATGATGATAATTAGAGTATACATTAGATCATACCCTTGCTATGTTTTTCGTTACTTGTAAACCCGCAACAAAATATCTAGCTGTTGGAAACACATATTTACCAATGTTGATGATTGTGTATGAAAGGAATGCCATGTATAACACTAATGATTTATTTTCATAAACCAATATTTTCCCATGGTATCTACAATAATGTTTCCATTTTTTTATGTATCACATAATATGGCATGAAGTTGGTAAAATGGGGCAATCGGAAGGTCGTCATATATTTGTGCAAACATTGGATGTAATTGTGGAAAGCACTCGCAAAACAAGAGATGACCAACATTATATACGTTTGAACCAACAACTTGTAGAGCTAAGTAGTAGCCAATTTGATGCAACATGAAGGCAACTTGATCAATGGTGAAAGTATGCCACCAACAAAAGTTTCAAAAATCTGATTTTTTTTTGAAATCTGGTTTACTTTGTCCATGATGTGAAAGATTTAGACCCTATAATCATGGTAATTATGATGTCTATCATCATCATCATCTTGATCATCATCATCTAAGACTCAATCCCAAGTCCCAACCATGTTGGGGCCAGCTACATGGATCCTTCTTTTCCGATCAACTCTGTTATGGTTCACACTCTAATCAAGATGTAAAGATTCAAAATCTCTCTTCATAAGCTATTCCCAAGTCAATTTTGGTATGTCTCTGCTTCTTTTAATTGTGCTTGACTCAATAGCCTTGTTGCGAATAGGTGCATTTGTCGGTCTGCACTCCACATGTACATACCATCTTGGACGACCTTCATACAACTTGTCCTCGATGCTCACCACCCCACTTTGTTCCTGATATAGCCATTCCTCAAACGATCTTTTCTTGTCATCCCACACATCCATCTCAACATACACATTTCAGCCACATTCATCTTGTTGAGACCTTGTTTCTTCATTGCCCACCATTCACTCCCATATAGCAGGGCTGGCCGTATAGCTGTTCTATAAAACTTGCTTTTTAATTATGATCTCTATGCTTAAGTAATTTTCTTTCATAGTACATATTAGTATATATATTTTCCTGAATTTATTTCTCTTTATTATTGTGTTACGGGCCTTTGTTTAGTAGCCCATTAGCCTTTTTCCTTATTCTATAATATTCCTGTTTCTAGATTATTCTTACTCTCTAAATCTCCTATATAAGAGAGTCTCCTGTAATTGTTTCACTCAACTCATAGGAACTCTTTTACCATTTTAGATGGTATCAGAGCTACCCGATCCCCCTTAGCTTTTCACCCTAACCCTAATGCCTTCACCAACCTAGCCGCCTTCTCCCTCCCTCTTTCCCTTTCTGCCGTCCAAACCCTACCCCAACCCCTCTCACCCGCCGCCACCTTTCCCCTCCCAGCCGCCACCTTTCCCACCCGCCGCCACCTATCCCACCTCATCCTCCCTCCGCCACCTCCTATTGCTGTTGCAGCCCTCATCCAGCCACCCGCCGCCACCTAACAGCCCACCCCCTCCTTCCTCCCTAGCGCCGCCCCTCACCCTTCTAGCCCCGTGCCGCCTCCACCTCCCTAGCCGCCGCGCACCTCACCCTCCACGCATCAAATCTAATACTGTCCAACCTCTTCCACCAAGCTCTCTATCCCTTCCTCTTCCCCACATCTTTCCTATCTCCATACCCACCATCTCTTCCTCCGGCTAGCCACCACCACCAATCATCCTCCTCCTTGCCAGTCTCTGGACATCTTCGGTAACTTTCCAGTCATAGCACATTGACGGCGTAATCAGATCTCACCTTCTTTCTGCCTACACCTCATGGTGGATTAGTTGTTTTCCTCCATGTTGGCGTAGGTTTTTTCTCTATCTAATGTTGTCCCGACGTGGGTTTCTGGGATCTGATGCGTCATATCTCCTACTTTCTTCTGCCCGTGTACAGGTGTTCTTAGATCCGCCCATGTGTTGGGGTTCTGCTGCTTTAGTCTACTGACTACTATGTGCCTGCTGCTGCTACGTGCTTGTTGATCTATCTGCTGACTGCCACGTGACTTCTACTCTGGCCTACTAGTTCTGTCTGCTTTGTCGTCCTGCTTTCTGTGTTCCTCATGGCATCCTCAGATCCTCTTCACAATCTCTGCGTGATGAGTGCCAAGTTAGACGGCTCCAACTATCACACCTGGACAACCTCGTTTGAACTCTATGTCAAGGCTCAATGGCGCTATTCCCATCTTTCTACTAAAGGTCCGAATGCACCGGATGTTACTGCTGATGCCAAGACTAAACATGCGTATGACCTATGGTCCAAGGACGACTCTGGGGTTATGACTTGGATGGTCAACAGTGCTGAACCCAAAATCAACCAATCCCTTCTACGCCTGTGCACGGCTAAGGACATGTGGGATCAACTCTCTCACGTGTATTCTCATCGACAAAATCCAAAGAAGGTGTTCGATATTTTCAAGCACATGGCCAAGGAGTATTCTACCACAAATTTTATTGAAGACTACTACAATCAATCCTGTGCTCTCTGGGATGAATTTGAGGTCTATCATCAGCTAACCTCAAATATCAAGGAAGCACAACAACAACGGAATGAACTCCACCTCGTTCAATTCCTAGCCGGCTTACCACCCTCCTTTGCCGGTGTGGTTGATCAAAATCTCTCTAGTGATCTGTTGCTCACTTTACACGATGTATAGAAATGTGTACAACGCTTACCCTCTGTCTCTCAAACGACTCCTGATCATTCTGATAGTGCTATCCTTGCTGTTCGTTCTGGTGATTCTTTCTGTGGACGTGGCCGTGGTCGTGGCCATGGTCGAGGCTGCTCTTTTGTCGCTGGTCGTGGTTCATACTCCTCTACTGAACCACGTTACTGCAACTTTTGCAAGCGTAACAATCATTCTGAAGACCGCTGCTGGATCAAGCACTATAAACCTGCTTGGGCAAATTAGGTTTCTTCGGAGCAGCCTGACGCCTCTACTTCTACATCTGCCCCACCCTCTGTTGATTGGATCCACTCTAGGGTTGAGAAAGTGCTCCAAGCACGTCTGACATCCTCTGCTGGGGCTTCCACTGCTGGCAGTTCTGTTCTTCTGACACAATCTGCTCTTCTGATACAGTATGGTAAACATAAATGAGTTATTGACTCCGGTGCCACTTCTCATATTATTGGCAATCAGTCTTTATTTTCTACCTTGCATAAAACTGCTGCCATTCCGCCTGTCACATTAGCTGATGGTTCTCAAACGCTAGTTTCCGGGATAGGGAATATCTATACTACTGGCCGTCTTGTTTTGAACTCAACACTTTTTGTTCCTAAATTCCCTATCAACTTGTTATCTGTGAGTAGAACTGTTAAAAGCCTCCAGTGCTCAATTACCTTTGACCCTGATTGTGTTATATTTCAGGATTTGCACACGAGGATGAAGATTGGTTCGGGCCATGAGGGACCAGACGGACTCTACTATTTGGATGCACCAAAGACGAAGGCTTACTTGACTACTTCTGTGACTAACATTCAATGGCACTACCGCTTGGGGCACCCTTCACCAGCAAAATTGAAGCATTTATTACCTGGCATTTTCTGAGTCAATTTTTCATTGTGAGACATGCCAGTTAGGGAAACAAACTCGATCTACTTTTACTAAGAAAAACCGTATTAGCCATGGTTGTATAGGCGGCCAGGCGTTCCAGGGGGACGCCCAGACAGCCTAGGCGCCCAGGCGGAGGCCCAGACATTTCCAGGCATTTTTGTATATTATTTATTTTAACAGATATGTAAAATTCTTGAAGAACACAATCCTTACACATATAAATATACATGATAAATATGCAATCAATGTGTTAGCATCGTATGAAGAAAGCAACAAAATCATTAGATATGGATTGAATTGTGGAAGTTTTACCTAAACAAAATTCATATAGAAATCATAAAGCTAAACATGTATTATGTTTGTAGCCAAAACATGTTTAATACTATTATGTAGAATTTAGGCTAAATCAAAACTAACAAGACCTAAACTAGAACTGATTGGCCCTAATTTGAACTCATTTGATCCAAATTTGGCCTAATTTACCCTAATTTTTGCCTAAACCATACCTAATTTTGTATACCATGACCTAATCAATCCCAATTTCCATAATTTTTTCATATATTCACCAAAATGAGAAAAAAATTGGCCAAATAAGACCTAGTCATCTAATTTAGAACAATTTCCCCCAAATCATACTTGTCTCCCCTAAATTAGATCTAATGTGCCCAATTTTGACATGATTTGGCCTAAATAAAACCTAATTTTGTATATTACGATCCAATCAAACCTAATTTCCCCAAATTTTCCCTATATTGACCTAAACAATATCTAATTTGGCCAAATTAGACCTAATCTCACCATATCAGACCATTTCCCGAAAATCAGACTTGTTTTCCCCAAATCAGACCTAATCTGCTCAAATTTGACATAATTTGGCCTAAAATCAAACCTAATTTGCATAACATGACCAAATCAAACCTAACTAACCCTAAATTTCCCTATGTTGATCTAAACAAGGCCTTACATGACCAAATTAGACCTAATTCCCCCAAATTAAACCTAATTCCCCCAAATCAGGCATGTTTTCCCCCAAATCAGACCTAATTTACCCTAAATTGATCCCGTTTGGGAAAAATCAGACCCAATTTAACCATAAAATGACTCAATTTGATCAAATACAGATCTAATTTATGCTAAATTAGCCTTGAATTGGCTTAATTTGGGCCTCAGAAGGCCTTAGGCAACAACTTAGGTCAATTAGGGGGTTGGGAGCCCAGTTCAAGTCCGACTGACTTAAGCCTAGGCGCCGCCCAAGCGGGCATCTGTACAACACATGTATTAGCTCAAAAGAGTCTTTTGATATTGTGCATGCTGACATTTGGGGCCCGTGCTCTGTTGCTAGTATTTGTGGATTTAGGTACTTTATGAGTTTTATTGACGATTTTTCTAGAACCACTTGGTTGTTTTTGTTTAAAGATAGATCTCATATGCTTGACACTATTACATCTTTCTTTGCTGAGATACATACCCAATTTGGTAAACCTATTAAAATCCTTAGAACGGATAATGCCCTTGAGGTCATGCAAAAGTCAGTCAATCTGTTTTGTACCAAAATGGGTACTATTCACCAAACCTCCTGTGCATATACACCCCAATAGAATGGCATTGCTGAACGCAAGAATCGACATCTCTTCTGCATATACAGCTAGCCACCCCGATCAATCCCTCTCTTCCCCTCTACTATTTGAGCATCTCCGATAACTTTCCAGTTATAGCACGTTGACAGGCTAATCCATTATCGCTCTCTGCCTGCCTACACCTCATGGTGGAGTAGTTCTTCCTCCATGTTGGTGTAGGTTTTTCTATATCTTCTGCTGCCCCTACATGGGTTTATGAGATCTGATGCCCCAGATCTCCTGCTGCTATCTTCTGCCCCCGTGTGGGTGTTACTAGCTCTGCCCATGTGTTGGGTTTCTGCTGCTTCCTTTTTCTGCCGGCTGCTATGTCTACCTCCTGCCCGCTACTCCTGCCTGCTTTAGCATCTTGCATATTGCTGCCTCATGGCGTCCACCAATCCGCTCTGGAATCTGTGCGTCACTACTGTCAAGTTGGATGGCTCCAACTATCACACTTGGGCGGCTTCTTTCGAGCTTAATGTCAAGGCTCAAGGCCGTTGCTCCCATCTTTCTACTAAAGACCCGACTGCTCCAGTTGCAACTACTGATGACAAGACTAAGCATGCATATGATCCCGTGGTCAAAAGAAGATTCTGGTGTTATGGCCTGGATGGTCAACAATGCTGAAACTAAAATCAGCCAATCTCTCCTACGACTGCGGACGACTAAGGACATGTGGGATCAACTTTCCCATGTGTACTCTCATCGTCAAATTTAAAGAAAGTGTTTGATATCTTCAAACACTTGGCCAAGGAGTACACTAATACTGATCCTATAGAAGACTCCTACAATCAATGTTGCGTACTCTGGGATGAATTAAAAAACTACCATCTGCTCACGGCTGATATTAAGGATGTTCAATAACAACGCAACGAGCTTCATCTTATTTAGTTCCTGGCTGGGTTACCACCCTCCTTTGCTGGTGTTGTTGATCAAATTCTATCCAGTGATCCTCTACCTACTTTGCGAGACGTCTGAAATGCGTACAGCACTTACTTCTGTCTCTCAAGCGTCTCTTGACTCTTCTGATGATGCAACCCTTGCTGTTCGGACTGGCGATTCTTTCTGTGGTCATGGTCGCGGTCGTGGGCGTGGTCGAGGGTGCTCTACTACATGCCCTGGGCGTGGTTCGTACTCGTCTGGTTCAGACTCCTCATCTACTGAACAACTATTGCAACTTCTGTAAGCGCACCAATCATACCGAAGACCGCTGTTGGATAAAGCATGGCAAACTAGCTTGGGCAAATCAAGTTACGTCAGAACAACCTTACATCGCTGCTTATTCGTCTACTCCGCCTTCTGCCGACTGGATCCAATCCGAATTTGAGAAGTTGCTTCAAGCACGGATGGCTTCCTCTGCTAAGACTTTTACTAATGGCAGTTATGCTCTACTAGCACAGACTGGAAAAAATACATGGGTGATATACTCTAGTGCAACCTCCCATATTACTGGCAATCATACTTTATTTTCTAACCTGCATAAAACTTCTGCTATTTTGCCTATTACACCTGCCGATGGTTCTCAAACACCCGTTTTAGGAATAGGGAATATCTGCACTCCTGGTGGTCTTTTATTACGTTCAACACTATATATTCCTAAATTCCCTATAAATCTATTATCCGTAAGTATAACTGTTAAGAGCCTCGGGTGCTCCATAATTTTGACCCGGATGGTGCATCTTTCAGGATCTGCACACCAGGATGAAGATTGGTTCGGGCCATGAGGGACTAGATGACTGATACTACCTGGACACGCCAAAGACTACTGCATTCCTGAGTACTTCTGTGACCGACATCCAGTGGCACTATCGTTTGGGGCGCCCTTCACCGGCTAAGTCGAAGCACTTACTACCTGGCATTTTTGATTCAATTTTTCACTGTGAAACATGCCAGTTGGGAAAACAGACTAGATCTAGTTTTACCAGGAAAAGTTGTATTGGCTCAAAACGGCTGTTTGATATAATGCATGCTGACATTTGGGGCCCGTGTTCTATTTCCAACATTTCTGGTTTTCGGTACTTTATGAGTTTCATTGATGATTTCTCTAGAACCACCTGGTTATTTTGTTAAAAGACAGATCTCATATACTTGATACTATCATGTCGTTTTTTGCTGAGATACATACCCAGTTTGGTAAAACTATAATTTTTTTTCGTACTAACAATGCCCTTAAGTTCAGCAAACCTCAGTTCGTCTTTTTGGTAGGAAAATGGGAACCATTCACCAAACTTTTTGTATATTCACACCTCAATAGAAAGGGGTTGCTGAACAAGAATCGTCTTCTTCTTGAGGTTACCCACACTCTCCATTTCTACTACCATGTCCCCTAATATTTTTGGCTAGGAGCTGTTTCTACCGCATGTTATCTCATTAATCACATGCCTTCTTCTGTTCTTGGCAATCAAGTGCCCTATCAAATTCTATACCCTGATGCAACTCTTTTCACTGTGCCTCCTCGAATTTTCGGAAGTACTTGCTTTGTAAAAAATCTGCGTCCTGGCTCAACCAAACTGGATCCACATGCTACGAAGTGTGTTTTCTTGGGTACTCTTGGACACAAAAAGGGTACTGATGTTATGATCTGATTACTAAGAAGTGGATGGTTTCTGCTGATGTTGTCTTTTTGAACATATGCCGTTCTATTCTTCTACTGGCTCTGCCTTGACATCTGATTTAACTGCGGATACTCCGTTACCTATGATTGATGATACTGCTCTACCGGATACAACTGTTGCACCTGCTCCTTCACTGAAGATTTATCAAAGTAGACCGAAGACTCCAACTCCCTCCATGGCCCCTCTAAGTCCTCCATCCTCGTCGGCATATCCACCTCCACCTCAGGTATTTTCTGACTTGGATATTCCTATCAGTTTACACAAAGGAACTCGGTCTTGCACTCAACATCCCATTGAGAATTACTGCTAACTTGGAAACTAATTTTGCAAACTTCACTTCTGTTCTATCTCCAGTTTCTATTCCTAAAAATGCTACCCAGGCTCTTCAGTATCTAGCATGGTGTCAAGCCATGGAATCAGAAATGCAGGCTCTCACTGTTCGACATACTTGGGAGTTAGTTGATGCACCTGCTGATTGTTAATCAGCTGGCTGCCGATGGATTTTTACAATCAAATATTATCTTGATGAAACTATTGAAACCTTCTCTCCTTCCCTCGCCTAAACTCGGTTCGTGTACTTATTTCTGTGGCAGTAAATTCTGAATGACCTTTATTTCAATTGGATGTGAAAAATGCTTTCCTATATGGTGATCTGCATGAGGAGGTATACATGGAACAACCTCCTGGATTTGTGAGTAAGGGGGAGTCATCCAAAGTCTGTCGCTTGCGCAAAGCAATTTATGGCCTTACGCAAAGTCCTCACGCCGGGTTTGACAAGCTGAGCTCAATTCTTCAAAAATTTGAATTTCGTCGTTCCCAATCTAATCATTCTGTATTTATTAAGAAAACTACTTCTGGTCTTGTCATACTGATTGTCTATGTTGATGACATCATTTTATCTGGTATTGACTCCGCAAGAATCCAGGTTACTAAAAATTATTTAGAAAAACACTTTGTTACCAAAGACTTAGGCAAATTGGGATATTTTCTGGGCATTGAGGTTTCTCGATCTTCCTCTGGTCTATGCTTGTCTTAGCGGAAATATGTTCTGAATCTCCTTTCTGAAACAGGAATGCTTAGGGCCAAGCCTGCTATTACTCCCTTAGATCCAAATACTAACTGGGATGATGAAAATTCTCCTCCTTACCCTGACCATCATCAGTATCGACGAATGGTTGGGAAACTGATATATCTTACAGTCACTACGACTGATATCAGTTCTGCTCTTGGACTGGTTAGCAGATATCTAGATAAGCCCAGACAATGCCACTGGGAAGCTGTATGTCATATTCTGAAGTACCTAAAAAGTTCTCCTGGAAAAGGCCTGCTTTACATGAAACATGGGCACTGTAATCTTATTGGCTATTCTGATTGTGACTATGCTGGAAGTAAGATAGATCGCAGATCTACATCTGGGTACTGCACTTTTGTAGGCGGTAACCTAGTCACCTGGCGAAGCAAGAAGTAAACAGTTGTTGCTCGTTCTAGTGCTGAAGCCGAGTATCGAGCGATGGCTCATACTACATGGAGATCTTTTGAGTACGAGGACTTCTGAAAGATTTTGGTGTCTCTAATTTTTGACCTATTCCCATGCATTGTGACAACAAAGCAACATCTTTATTGCCAGCAATCCCACATTTCATGAACACACTACACACATTGAGGTTGATTGCCACTTCGTGCGGGAAGCTGTCTTATCTACTCAGATCTCTACCCGTAATACACAAACTTCAGATCAAGTTGCAGACATCTTCACCAAAACTCTTCCGATACTCTGATGGACAAGCTGGGCATGATTGATATCTATGCTCCAGCTTGAGGGGGAGTATTAGTATATATATTTTACTGGGTTTATTTTTATTAGTGTTATGGACTTTAGACCTGTCTTGTCTATTAGCCTCTTTCTTTTATCCCATATTGTTTGTCTCTGCTTTATGCTTTACTCTCTTACACTATAAAAGAGAGGCCTTTGTAATTGGTTTACTCATCTAATAAGAAGCCTTTTATTATTTTAAAAGTCATATCAAGGTGGAGATATCCTTATGGGTGATAATCATCCTTGCAAGATGATTGGTGTTGGCGCAATCAAAACATTGACATACGTCAGACATGTTGTCGGGTCGAAGAAGAATCTCATCTCATTGGGCACACTTGAAGACAAGGGACACAAATTCTTTGGTGAAAACGAACGTATTGGTATTCTCAAAGCTGAGTGTGTTCTATTGAAATAGGTGAGAGATTGACACAAACGGTACAACTGCGGATGGTGCTACTGTGTCGAGCTTTGCAGCTGTTACAACTTCATCTAAAGATACCACAACACTCTAGAATATGTGTTTGTTACGCATGTCTGAGAAAAGGATGATGCTTTTGAGCAAGAGAGGGTTGTTGTGTGGCAAAAACATTTGTAAGTTAGATTTCTACAAGCATTGTGTTATGGGAAAGACCAAATGCAATAGCTTCGACGTGGAAATTCATTCTTGTAAGGATGCTCTAGATTATGTTCACTCCGATATATGGGAACTTTCTCGTATTCCCTCTCTTGAGTGAGTGGTAAGTGTTAGGGTGCACAATGTGTGTACCCCATATATTTATAGAATAAACATTTACAGAAAGGTCCTTACAGAATATGTAAATATCAAGACAATATAACAAAGACATAAATAAAAATATTATCTAACACTCCCCCTCAAGTTGGAGCATAGATGTCGATCATGCCCAACTTGTCCACAAGAGCGCATAAGTGCTTCTTAGCCAGCAGCTTGGTGAAGATGTCAATAACCTGATCTTCAGAGCGAGTTAAGGGAGTACAGATGCGTCCAAACATGATGGCCTCACGGATAAAGTGGCAGTCGACTTCAATATGTTTAGTCCGCTGATGAAAGACAAGATTACTCGCAATAAAGATAGCTGCCTTGTTATCACAATGCATAGGAACAGGATCAGATAAAGACACATGAAACTCCTTCAGAAGAGATTGCACCCACATAAGCTCACAAGCAGTATGAGCCATAGCACGATACTCTGCCTCAACACTGGATCTAGCCACCACATTTTGCTTTTTGCTCCTCAAGTGACTAAATTCCCTCCAACATAGGTGCAATAGCCAGAAGTTGACTTCCTGTCTGTCTTGCTACCACCATAGTCAGAATCAGAATAGCCCTCAAGAGAACAGTGACCACGCTTTCTATAGTGTAAGCCTTTACCAGGAGAATTCTTCAGATACCTTAGAATATGACATAAAGCTTCCCAATGACATTGTTTAGGCTTATCAAGATAGCGGCTAACAAGACCAACTTCCGTAGAAATGTCGGCTCTAGTAACAGTGAGATAAATCAGCTTCCCAACCAGATGTCTGTATCTTTTACTGTCTGGATAAAGAGGTGAATCAACATCATCCCAATTCACATTGGGGTCAAGCGGTGTGTCAGCAGGTCGAGCTCCAAGCATACCCATTTCCTGTAGAAGATCTAGGACATACTTCCGCTGTGAAAGAACAAGAGCACTAGAGGTCCTTGAAACCTCAATCCCCAGAAAATACCACAGTTTTCCCAGATCTTTAGTAACAAAATGTTTACAGAGATAGGTTTTGGTTGCATTAATTTCAGAAATATCACTGCCTGACAGAATAATGTCATCAACATATACAATAAGGACAACAATACCAGTAGATGTCTTCTTAACAAACACGGAATGATCAACATGAGATCTGAGAAACCCACAAGTAGACAAAGTGGTGCTCAGTTTATCAAACCAGGCACGAGGGCTTTGCTTCAATCCATAGATAGATTTCTTGAGGCGACAAACTTTATATGACTCCCCTTGAGCAACAAACCCAGGTGGTTGCTCCATATACACTTCCTCCTGAAAATCACCATAAAGAAATGCATTCTTGACATCAAGCTGAATGAGAGGCCAGTCCAGATTAACAACCACAGACAGAAGAATTCGTACTGAATTCAGCCTAGCAATAGGAGAGAAGGTTTCAAAATAATCAAAGCCATAAGTCTGAGTATAACCTTTCGCCACAAGATGATCTTTCAGGCGTTCTACAGTCCCATCTGGATGATATTTAACAGTGTAAACCCAGCGGCAGCCAACTGGTTTACAGTCAGAAGGAGGATCAACAAGATCCCAGGTACCCCTGTCAGTGAGAGCAACCATCTCCTCTGTCATGGCTTGAGTCCATGCCTGACTCTGTAGAGCATCCCCAACATTTTTGGGTACAAAAATGGCAGATAAAGTAGTGACAAAATTGCTAACATATTTACTCAGATGGTCAGTAGAAACATGATTAGCTATATTATGAGATGTACAAGATCTAGTGCCTTTCCGGAGAGCAATAGGTAAGTCTAGATCAGAAAATACCTCTGTGGGCGCAGGACCTTCAGAAGGAGAAGATTGGTGTGTAGTGGGGGGGTCTTCATCAGTAGTGGGTTGTGCAACACGAATTCTGCGTTGATACACACGTAAAGGAGGAGTAGTAGTTGTCTCATGCTGTTCAGTAGTGTTATCAGAATCACAAGTCATAGGCAGAGGTGCAGAAATCAAATCCGAGCTCAGGTGTGTCCCCTTAGAGGAATAGTATGGAGTATCTTCAAAAAAGACCACATCACTACTCGTGAAACCATTTTCTTGTCTCCGGATCATAACAACGATATCCCTTCTGAGTCCGTGAGTATCCCAGAAAAACACATTTTGCAGCTCTAGGGGACAATTTATTTTGATTAGGACCAAGTAACTGCACAAAACACGTAGACCCAAAAATCCGTGGAGGAACAGAAAAAAGCGGAAGACTTGGTTGGAGAACCTGTACAAGTATCTTATTACCAATGACAGAAGACGGCATGCGATTTATTAAGAAACATGCAGTAAGAATAGCTTCCGGCCAGAAATGTTTGGGAACATTAGAGTGAAGCATAATAGTCCTGGCAACCTCAAGCAGGTGCCTATTTTTCCTTTCAGCCACACCATTTTGTTGGGGTGTATATGCACAAGAAGTTTGATGAATCGTCCCCACAGATCAACAAAACACCTCAACAGAGCTTTGAACAAATTCTAATGCATTATCAGTTCTAAAAATTTTAACAGACATCGAGTACTGTGTTTTAATCTCAACAAAGAAGAATTTAATTGTAGGCACTACTTCAGATCGGTTTTTTTAACAAAAATAACCATGTAGCCCGAGAATAATCATCAATAAACAGAATAAAATATTTGTAGCCAGATAAACTAGGAATGTGACATGGACCCCACACATCGGCATGTACTAAATCAAACACAATAGTGCTAGCAATTTGAGATTTTTTAGGGAATACAGATCTAGTTTGCTTGCCCAATTGACAAGCTTCACATTTAAATACAGGCATACGACCACCAGGAAACACATATTTTAACTTTGCTGCTGACGGGTGTCCAAGCCGAAAATGCCACTGTAATGCAGAAACAGATGCTGATAGAGCCAAAGCAGAAATAGAATTGCTGAGCAGTCGTAGATCATCCAGGTAATAGAGTCCATTTGGTCGTTCATGCCCCCCCACCAATCTTCGTCCTCGTGCGCAGGTCCTGAAAAACACATTCACCCGGAGCAAATGTCAGACTGCAGTTAAGGCCGCAGACAAG
This sequence comes from Alisma plantago-aquatica, assembly GCA_963693085.1. Classification (NCBI taxonomy): domain Eukaryota; kingdom Viridiplantae; phylum Streptophyta; class Magnoliopsida; order Alismatales; family Alismataceae; genus Alisma; species Alisma plantago-aquatica. The sequence continues at coordinate 136,066,517 of OY856412.1, forward strand.
TTTGCTGACAGATAACAAATTTAAAGGAAAATTCGGCACATATAAAGCAGAATGTAGAAGGATGCAGGCAAAGACATCCCCAATGCCAGAGACCGTAGTCTTGGACCCATCAGCAAGCATCACAGTAGACTTAGAGCGGGGCTTAAACAGATTAGAAAAAAAGAGAACGGTTGCTAGAAATATGAGACGAGGCGCCGGAGTCGATCACCCATTTTGTATTACCAGTAGAAGAAGAAAAGGCACTCAGAAAGGCAGAGTCAGAACCCAAGTAGGTGGCTACGTGAGCACCAGAAGTCCCAGCCGATGAGGATGAAGCAATCCGCTCATGTAGAAAACGTTCCACCTCTGAGCGAATAAACTCGGCAGCGACCTCAGTCGAAGTGGCAGTAGGAGCAGTCAGAGTAGTACCATCCGTAGCAGCGTTTGCCCATGCAGGAGTGCCGTGTTTCTTCCAACACTTGTCTTCAGTGTGATTATTACGGCCACAGAAATCACAGTACCGCTGAGGAGCGGCTCCAGCAGATGAGTCAGTAGAAGAGCTACGACCAAAAGTACCGCGACCAGAAGATCCTCGACCCCGACCAGCAGCAGTAGGAGGGCGACCGCGACCACGACCCCTGCCACCCATGGCAGCAAGAGCAGTGGGGTCAGTTATATTAGTAGACAGATCAACAGAAGAGGCCGACAGGCGTTGAAGGCGCTGGAAGGCACTCTCCAACATGGGCAGTGGGTCGCCAGCAAGGATTTGGTCAACCACTCCAGTATAGGAGTCAGGAAGACCACAAAGAAACTGGACCACCTGAAGTTCCGGTCTCTGGCGCTGCATGGTGGCCAAGTCCGTAGAAAGAGGATGCAACGTCTCAAGTTCAGCCCAAACACCTTTGAATGTTGAAAAGTAGTCTGCAATGTCCGACCCAGTAAAATGTAGGCGAGCCAGCTATTTGTTCAGATCAAACACCTTCTTCGGATTCTTGCTGTGGGAATAGGTGCTCGCAAGCTAATCCCACATCTCTTTCGCCGTCGGAAGGAGCAGGAAAGTAACACTGATGCGAGTCTCGCTGCTGTTCAGAATCCAGATCATCACAGTAGAGTCATCCTTGACCCAGTCATCATAGAGTTTTTTTTCCTTGGACTCGGCAGTGGCAGGCGGGGCAGGTGGCGGATTCTCGGTCAGATGCGAGTGCTTCCCTTGAGATTTTGTAAAAATCTCCATAAAACACACCCAGCGTTGATAGTTGCGGCCGTCGAGTTTCACGGTTGTCACCTGACGACGGTAGTCCTCATGTGAAGAAGCCATAGATGCAGCAGCAAGCCGGGTCCAAACACAAAGCAGAAAAAACAGCAGCAGCGGAAGCCCGTCTAGATCCGCCAACTAGACGGCAGCAGACAGAGCAGAGATCCACAAAGGACCAGCCTACAAAAGGGCTACACCTAGGCGCAACAGAGAACCCGGTGGCTCAAGGGCTTGCATGGGCAGATAGAGAGGGAGAAGCACGGAAGCCCGTCAACTCCCTAGACAGAAGCCAACCAAGGGATCCGCCGAAGATTCAACCAGCCAGTACGTGCACGGAAGAAGGAACCAACAGGACCGCGTAACGACCAACTGGAGACGAACTACCGACCCCCGGAGAGGAGCATGACGGCGATGGCGGGCAGCGGCGCTGCGGCGTCGGGAGGGGCCGGCGGCGGCCGGTGGGGGTGCCGCGCGGGCGGGGGGGGGGGCTAGGGTAGAGAAAGGAGAGAGGAGGGGAAGGTGGCGGCTAGTGTGCCTGCCCTGATACCATCTTGAGTGAGTGGTAAGTGTTAGGGTGCACAATGTGTGTACCCCATATATTTATAGAATAAACATTTACAGAAAGGTCCTTACAGAATATGTAAATATCAAGACAATATAACAAAGACATAAATAAAAATATTATCTAACACCCTCCAAAGGTGGTGCTAAATACATGATGACCTTCAATGATGATTGCACAATAAAGGTCTGGGTTTATTTTCTCAAGAGCAAGGATGAGGCATTCTCTACTTTCAAGCAGTGGAAGACTCTTGTTTAGAATCAAACCGACAAGAGAAATAAAGACTTTTTGGTCTGGTAATGGTTTGAAGTTTTGTTTTAAGTAGTTGATTAATTTCTGCAGTATCAAAAGATATCTTACAGTGCATTGTACACTCCAGGAGAATGGTGTACTGAAAGAGCGAACATGACGTTGTTGGAAAAGGCATGATGCATGCTTCCTAATGCGGGCTTGGATAGATTTTTCTAGGCTGAAGCTATATCAACCTCATAATATTTGGTGAACGTTTCTCCATGATCTCCGTTTAAGTTTAAGAATCCGAAAGAAGCTTGATCTGGAAAACTTGTTCATCATCCAAATGTGAGTATATTCGGTTGCCCTGCTTATGCTCATTTTGATATTGGCAAATTAGAACCTAGAGCTATCAAATGCATATTCCTTGGTTATGCTTCTGGGTGAAAGGATATCGCCTTTGGTGTAAGGATCCTTCTTCACCGGTTTCTTGGTAGAGAAAAACGATACTGTTAATATGTATGTATAGGGACCTACTTGTAGTGTGGAAAAAGGTCAAGACCTATGTATAAAGTCTATAAAGTTTCTTCTATATAGACATACCAACACCCTGACTATAATGTAAGTTGAGGGTTTCTCTCCAACCGATTCCGTCATAGTTATTTTAACAAATCTGCCAAGGTGTCTATTGTGCAAGACCCGAATAGCTCTCCTACATGTTCTCTACAAGGCGTCTCACAACTAGTGAAGACCAAAGAAGATGACAACTCATAGGTTGATGAACAAGGTCCCTTTCTATGTCAGATGATTAAGTGCCATCTGAAGACAAAGTGGACTCTCCAGAGAGTTCCTATAGTACAACCGAAGGCAAAGGCAAATGGAACATCATACCACTCCAACACTACGACTTTGGTGACTCCATGGTGGCCTATGCCCTTTCCAATGCCGTTGAAGTGGATTTTGATGTCGAGCCTACCAATTTTTGTCATATAATCACTGGTCATGATGCTCCGTGGTCGATTTTTGAAATGTAGAGATGGAATCTCTTCACAAGAATCCAGCTTGAGAGTTAGTGGTACCTCCTAAAGACAAGAAAGTAATGGGCTGCAAGCAGGTCTATAAGAAGAAATAAGGGGACAAATACAAGGCTTGCCTTGTTGGAAAAGGCTACAATCCATGGTTATTAGAACCAAATGCCGGTTGAACCAAGATATGGTCACTCTACCGGGTCGGTCCCCTCCCAAAGCCGGAAATGAAGTCTGACCGACATCAAAGCGGTGAACCGACCGATCGAACCGGTGAACCTGTCCGGTTTTAGCCGAACCGGTCGGTTCTCTCACTTAGCATGTAAATGTATTGTTGCTGCTATTTTTTGTTAATTAATATTGAATACTATATAAATGTTGGTAAATAAATGTCCATGAATAGAATACTATTTGTTATTTGGTTTGTTTATCAAATTGTGGGTAGTTGTGCTATTATTCATGTTTCATAACTTTTACATGGTTATTTTCTATGAGTATCAAAGACATTTATATATTTTAAACTATTAGTGATGTCATGCTGACGTCATCGGTTGAACCGGTCAAACCATTGGTTGAACCGGTGAACCGAGAACCCGAGGCCTCACCGGTTCGCTGACCGGTTTGAGGCTGACAACCTTGCTACAATCATATTGAAAGCATTAGTTATAATGAAGTCTTCTCCCCCGTTGTCAAGCATAGTTCCATACTGGTGCTTCTCTCTTTGGTAACCATTGAGGACCTAGAACTACAACAACTAAATGTAAAGACAACTTTTTTGCATGGTGGACTAAAAGAAAAGATCTACATGCAACAACCAGATTGGTTTGAAGGCAAAGAGAACCATGCTTTCTCATGAGGTTTATCTATGGGTTGAAGCAATCTCCTAGACAATAGTGCATGAGTTGACTCTTTCATGACTCACAATGGATTTCTGGGAATAGCTACGACACATCTCTCTACTACAAAGGGTTGGATAACAATTACCTTGTTTACCTATTGCTATATGTTGATAGCTTCTAGACACATCTGAGATTGCCAAGGTGAAATCTCTTGTAGGTGGAGAATCTGATATGAAAGACCTAGGTGAAACTAAGAAGATTCTTGGTATGGATATTCAAAGGGGCTGGAAAGATAGAAGGCTTATCCCGACACAAGAGAAGTATATTAAGATGGTTCCTTGCAGATTCCACATGTTAGATGTGAAGCTTCATTTAGCTCCATTGACCGCTCACTTCGGGTTATTGTTGGTAGTATGTCCTGAAAGCCAATCATATGATGATTTTAATGACATACTTTGTAATTGATTTGATTATTAATAAACGGAATTCCAATTATTATGTTTTCTCAATATGAGATAATGAATAAATATAATAGTGTCCTTAGAATGTATGACTCAATGACGTGATTTCGGGTTGAGGACCTAAACATAATATCATGTGTATGCTAAGAGTATTCATTCTTGTCTAGGTTTGTAGTCGGATATGATCGTCAAAATTAGGACGACAATAATACATTAAGACTACTATGTGCATTAACTGTTGACTACGTCTCATTCGTCATTAGTCGTACTATTGGATATCAAGTTAAACACAGGTACTTGGTATGAACAAGTGTACCTGACAGACTCAACTTGTGTATGTACATGGGAGCCAGAAATGGCAGTCGGAATCATGTCTCAATGTGACAGTGGTGATTGTGGTCCTTAAACTTGAAGTCACTACAATGATCACATGTTGTTCAAAGTACATTGACACTACTCAACGTAACCTTGAATAGATGTTGCCATATAAGTAGTTCTTGGGTGCACTGTGACACATGGATTATTGTGAGTAATGTATATGGAATTTATCCCTTTTATTGGAGTGATATCCTGGCCACTTGATGAGTGATACTATGAAATGCATGGCCATATTCATGTGAGTCAATATATGATATTGAGCTCACATCACATGTATCTCAAATAGTCTACTCTAGATTAAGGAGCAAAGATTTAACTTAAGAGGTTGACATTTTCCAGATCTTGGATTCAATCTAGATATCGGAGGCAAAGGGATTATACGATCACTATAACACTGGCCGCGACACTAGGTTGAAGTTCTTCTCCAACTTCTCCAATTACTTGGGTGGCAATGAAGTCTTGGTAGATACCAAACATTGTCTGCTAAGTCATAATATGATTATATACATCACTAATGATATTAAGTCGAGCCTATAGGGTCACTCACCTAGGATGTACAAGGAAGTGGAGTATTATCATGGACACACAATTAAATGATTACTGAAGGTTTTAGTAATCAATTAGATCATTGATAGTCTGAATGGAAGCCCAATTAGCCAATTGGAAAGACCAATTGAACAAATGGACAGACCAATCGATCAATTGGAAAGTCCAGTTGTTTGACTAAGATGAGATCAGCATGATCGAGACATGACGGCCAGGTTTTGGTTACACCTTTTGACATGTGAACTCTAGCCATCATTACCCACAAGAGAGAGTAATTAGAGTGCAACCTAGCACTTTGCCAACGGAAAGGCTGCTCCTTTCCCGCCGGCTCTTGTAATGCGGTGTGGAGTTTCCGTCATCCGAGTGGACTAAGTAGAGACACAAGTTACACGACTGCATTGGGAGGACGTCATGGACATCTGTCTACTGCGCTGCATATTTCTAATTAGCAACGTCGGCAGATCGACTTGGCGACAAGGTATACCTCACATTCCTCTTTCCTGATATATTGTTATTGACGAGATCTGCTCGTGGGAAACATGAAAAATTATTATTGCTTCTGCTACACTTGTTGCCACCACAATTTCGAACATTGGTATCAAAGCCACACCATTCTATGATATGTTGGGATTTACAAGTGATATGAACGGATTTGGTTGAATGCCTCTTGTACAGTTGTATGTGATGCTAACGAATAAATTATTAATATCCATATCCTATTTATCCTAACATGCTTTTCCCCTGCATACCCCACCTTGTTTGTGTGGATGTCAAAAATTAATTCATGGGGTTTATCCCAAATGAAAAGATGCAATCTTTAATATATATATGTAATATGACATTTCACAAAATCATACATGTTGGCTTAGAAATATGTTTTGTTTGGTGGATGCTTGCATGGTTATGGCTAGGAAACCTCTTTATGTGCGTGTTGCGGATGGATGTGCTTGGATGTTGGTTGACAAGTATTCATCTTGCATGTGAAGCCTTATCTCTTTTATTCATATGCAATGGTTTCTTTCTCTCTTAATCTCCTCGAATGTAAAGCCAAGTTTGTACACACCATGTAATATTATATAGGAATATAAAAGTTTGGAGGACTTGGCATAATGAGGTAGCTTTACAACTCCAAGGAGCGTCCATGGAGTCATTCACCGTAGTGCAACACAAATTAAGGTTCAAGTGAGAGTTCACAGGCTGCTGATGCATAAGATACAAAGGACCTTAGAAGGACACTAATCCTTTGTAGGTCTAAAGAATAATAGTAGTATCGTCCAACCAATGTTGTATGTTTGTGGATTGTGTATATAATGTTTATATGATACGTATTAAGTATGTCGTGTTTGGATATGTATATATATAAAATCCCTTCAAATAAGATATTAAGTGTTAGAAGCCTTTCAATGTGCAACTCATATGGAAACCTTGATCGACTATGCGTCGACATGCCAGGGGAAATTATGAGAACAAATGTGTGGGTCTGTCAAAACAAGGTGCATATTTTATTGTGTTGGCCTTTGTTTTGGACTTGGCTAGGTGATCTTAATAAGATTCAACACCTAGAGGCATATAGATTGCTGTAACAAACGGTTGTCCATATATATATCAAGAGTTGCATTAGATGCAATTAACAAAAGTTACCTACCTAAATAATCAAGTTGTGAGTGATCTGCCAAAGCTGATTCATAACTTGATGAAATATGAATCTTGACTTACTAGATGATTATTCGATGCAATTTTCCAGATTAATAGTGAGGGCTATTAATTCAAAATAAAATAGTTGGGAGTGATGTTTAATTAAAAACCAAATTAATATCGATAAAACATTTTCAAATCAAAATATTAACTCTTGCAAATATTTCTTGTAGATCAAATGGAAAATAACAACTACTTTTCACTGCCATGTGATCCGTCCTTGAGAAGAGAAAAAATAATGGAAATAACTTCCATGACCAATTCAAGACTCTGAGAATTGTTCTTACACATGAGCGTAAGCTCTATATCCTGGCTACACCACTACCGAATGAACCAACTCCGGATTCGCCTAGGGCGGAAAGGGAAGCTTATAATAAGCATTCCGATGATGCCGTACTCATCAAATGCCTTATAATGTGCTCCATGAATCATGAGCTTCAGAACAACATGAGAGATGAGAGTTGTTGAGATGATAGCACATCTCACGAACATATACCAAGAACAAGCAAGACAAGAGAGAGATGGTGTCTCCGAGCCATGATTTAAGTACAATATGTGGAAACTTCGTGGAGTCTCCAGATGGAAGATCTATTACAGTCCACATCCGCCTTGGTGGTAAAAATCTAGTTGCCTAGCAAAATAGAAAATAGATAGTGGCATCTCAATCTAGTGTTGAAACCATGGAACATGACGTTAACTTAAATAGGCGTGAAGTGGAAGTTTGTGGAAACGTCGTGGAAGCTTCTTGGATTTTTACAACTAAATTTTGACGCAACTTCGACACAGAAAAAGACGTTTCACGATGAAAATCGATAGATTTCGTCAAATCTAGCTAAAAACACATTACATGTCTACATATAGCCATCCATATAGGTTTACATATGTAGAAAAACACGATTACATATAGTCATCTCCAGACTATAGAATTCTTCAATATATAAAGTTTATGATAATAACCATATTACATAAAATGATGTAAACCTATGATAGATATGTAGAAAGGGGCAGATCTACTAATATTAACTTAAAATAAGAAAAATCAAAACTACCTTAGCTCAAGCTCCAACACTTTTCCCCCCTTACACAACAAACTTCGCAAAACAATAGAAGAATGTCGCTAACTTTGACGACTTTGACTAATGTCGAGGAAGTTGGGAAATTTTTGAATGGGCCTGGGCCAACTTGTTGGATTGGTGAAATACAAGGAATGAAGTTTCCATGAAATCGGCGAAATTTGATTTCGACGCCATCTGCTACGAAATCATGCGGCTGTACCGCCATGTCGAAATCAACGAAATTTTTGCCCAATTTTGAAATTTTTTCAGGAAACAGTAAAGTTCACTTATCTCCCACATCAAGGACCCCCCCACCTATATCCATGTCAAATTTTATTGCATAAAACGATGCATTTAGGTGTAGAGATCACACCTGTAAAATTTCATAAATTAATTCACTCATTTTGGTGTCGAAACGGACACGATCGCATCTATCAACATTTGGTTGAAATTTCAAAAAATTTCGGTTTCCATGCTGTCAAAACGACATCGAAATCGGATACCTCGTTCCTTGGTGAAATAGAAAGTCTTGACTTCACTATACCCGTCTTTAGAGGGCTTATAAACCTTGATTCAATATGGAAGTATTACAATTACATACAAATGTAGATATTTATGTGTAGTATAGCTATATATGTATATAAACATGCAGGTGATTGTGGAGTGATAGAGCGCTGAATAGGAATCTAGGAGGTTGGTGACGGTGGATGTGGAACTGAGCGACTAGGATAATAATGCACTTTTATAACTAATAGAGACAATAATACAATTAATTTCTTTGGTTCTGGACTAAGGCAGGAGTTTTGTGAAATTGTTTGATTATGTATGATGAAGATTGGGTGTTTTATTAATTTGGTTTCAGTTCTGCAGCAATCAAATAAGTAATGACTGTTTAAGGTTTTGTTTTGGACTCCTAATGTTCCCTTGTCCATGCGGACTTCAGTGTATTTTTTATTTCTACATTGTACAAATATTTTCAACTAGCTCGCGGCTTCTTAAAAAGAGGATGGAAACATGACAACCAATGATGAGTTTATTAGGATTGTGATACATTTGGGTAAAATATAGTTGTAACATGTTTTTAGAATGATTATATACTTTTTTGTATATTTTAGTTCTTTAGTTTTCTGCGTTTGTAAAAAAAATAAATAAAAACAATGTTCTTTTTTTAAAGAATAGCATTTAGCTAAAGTCTTTACTTCCTTTTAGGTCCTTAGTCAATTCTTGATTTCTCATGCAGGTTTGGGAAATTCCAAAAGAAAAACATGAACCCGGCTTTGTGCTTCACACTGTTGGTTGGCCATTAGATAGTAAAACCTATGGTGGTGGTTTTCTTTACCACATGAAAAACCGTCAGGTAATTTCTTTCATGTTCTTATATGTGAAGAACTTATATACTATTGGTGGACTTTCATGCATTTTGAATTCAATAATGCTCCTTTAGATTAGTGCTGACAAGTAAGTCATATCAAGACTGTTTGAGGTTGAGATAAATCAAAAGTCTTGAATTGACGATTCTAATGAAATCTAAAAATCTCAGACCATTTGGGTTCGAGTTTGTGTTAGTTGAGTCTCATACATACAAAAGTTCTCACAAATTACAAAAGATAGGATTGGAATAAATTGAACATTTTTGGGCCATGTTGGGTCGAAAATTGCCAACCCTATTGAGATTGCATTTGCAACTATGATTAATATTTATTTGACCTATGTATAAAAATGTCATGAACGTTAAGAATATACTCTTGAAGAAGTGATATTTCTGACTTAATAAAGTATAGAAACCTTTTTTGACACAATATGCCAAAAGTACTCTTCTTTTCCTGGCATTAACCTCATAGGTTTGAATAGACTTCTAAAAGGGTATATATATAGGTTTCTTAGATTTTTTTTTGAAAATGCACACTAGACATGTAACTATAAGAATAAATAAAGAGATAAATTTATAAAACCTTTCCTGTCTGAAGATTTGTGAAGGATAAGCTTGATAACTTCCACGAAGTGGTTAGTCACTAATGATGAAAATTATGTAAGAAAGGATGATTGGCAGAGCTTTACATGAATGTCATCAAGTGAATGGATCAATTCAACAAAGCAAGGGTATCTTATCTCTAAGTCTATTGTCACAAGAAATTTTATGTTTAACGGAAGATTGAGATCAAGTGTTGTAGATATCCACAAATGAACCTTTTATGCTAACACAACAAGATTTCCCCTAGTTAAAGTTTCAATATGCATATATTTATTAGAAGATGAATCAAGCTCACAAGTGAGACTGCAACAACATCAGGCAATCAAGATGGCTAGAAATACGCAATTACCGTAAGAGACATAATATATACATTGGTTCGAGATCTAAATATATCTATTGTGAGTCTCACATATTGGGGAGATAAGGTAATCAACATGGCCTGTCTCATGTAATACAAGTACATACATATTTACAAGAAGATCTGTGACCTTTACATAAAGTCCCTAGGTCTTACATATGAGTCCCTATGTATATACTAGCACATCCCCTCAAGCTTGAGCATATTTCTCATCTGTGCCTAGCTTGTTAGATAACTGAACTCGACAACCATTCAGGGACTGTAAACAAATCAACTGATTGATCTTCAAGTCTGACTAAAAGAGCTGGACCAAACCATCCTAGATCTTCTCTCTAAGAAAGTGTCAATCAATCTCCATATGCTTTATTCTGTCATGGAATGCTGGATCTTGAACAATGTAGACGACAAATTGACTGTCACACTGTAGTCCATGGCGGTACTCAAAAGTAAAATCCAACTTCTCTAATACATGTCACAGCCACAATAATTAACATGCTATGAAAGTCATAACTCTGTACTCAGATTCAGCACTAGACAAAGCAACAATAGTTTACTTTTTACTTTTCCACTACACCCCATTACCTCCCATAAAGATCCAATAGCTATATATAAAAGTTAATCAATACTATATTCATCACAATGTGCATCCGAGAAACCTGAACCCTCAATTTATTATGATTCTGGTATGAATTTCTCTTTCCATGAGACTTCTTAAAAGTACCACATAATATAGATAACCGCTTCCAAGTTACATTACAAAGTGTGAATGTATGCCGCAAAGCTGCGTGCAATGCAGCGTGTGTGAGGGTTTAAGACCTCTCACCCTTTTATTAATAGAAACTGGAGAAATTACATAAAGGACCAGCAATATAGAGAAATTACAAATAATAGAATATAAAGAGATATATTTACACTCCCCCTCAAGCTGGAGCGTACACATCGTGTATGCCCAACTTGTTGCAAAAGCTCTGAAATGTTGCTGGACTAAATGGCTTTGTGAGGACATCTGCAAGTTGATCTTCAGATTTGACGTGTGGAGTCACAACAGTGCCGTTGTTGATCTGATCTCTTATGAAGTGGCAGTCAACCTCTATATGCTAAGTGTGTTCATGGAAGACTAGATTCTTGGCAATGTAGATAGCAGCCTGATTGTCACATTTGAGCTCTATGGGAGACGAAACAGGAATCTTTAGCTCAGAAAGCACAGATTGAACCCACTACAACTCGCAACAGGCATGAGCGATTGCTTGATACTCAGCCTCCGTGCTTGATCTAGCCACAACATTCTGCTTTTTGCTTTTCCAGGTGATAAGGTGATTTCCTAGAAACGTGCGATACCCTGAAGTAGACCTCCTGTCATTTAGATTACCAGCCCAGTCTGCATCTGCACAACCAGTAAGAACAAGAGTAGACACAGGAGTTTTGGGTCTATGGTAGGTGATCCCCTTACCGGGTGCACCCTTCAGATTTCTCAGAATATGACAGACTGCCATCCAGTGTGATTGTTGTGGTGAGCTCATATGCTGACTCACCACTCCTACAACAAAGGAAATGTCAGGGTGAGTAACTGTCAAATATATTAATTTACCAACAGTTTTCCTGTAGTATCTTGGATCTGGATAATCAGAATCATCAGTCATCTCCTTTACATGATAGTCCATAGGAGTAGACACCGGCTTGGATTCACTCATGCCATCTTCCTGTAGTAAATCCAACACGTATTTCCTCTGGGACAAATTAGTACCTACATGAGATCTAAGTACTTCAATGCCCAGAAAATATCTCAGTTGCCCAGATCCTTAGTATGAAAGTGCCCTTGCAATCCTTCCTTCACACGTGATATGCCTGTAGAATCACTGCCAGTGATAACTATATCATCAACATATACATCAATAATAATGGATCCAACAGAAGAGCTAGAATAAAATAAGGAGTGATCAGTCATAGAACGAGAGAAGCCCATCTTTAGTACAACATCACTGAACTTATCAAACCAAGCTCTAGGAGATTGTTTCAATCCATAGATGGCTTTCTTCAATCTACACACTTTCTGACACTCCCCCTGAGCAACAAAACCAGGAGGTTGCTCCATGTACACCTCTTCCTGTAGATCACCATGGAGAAAGACATTCTTTACATCAAGCTGAAATAGAGGCCAGTCAAAAGTAGTAGCCAGAGAAATAAGAATCCGCACTGAATTCAGACGAGCCACTGGAGAAAAGGTTTCACAGAAATCAACTCCATATGTCTGAGTGTAACCCTTTGCCACTAGTCTAGCCTTCAACCTCTCGACTGAACCATCTGGATTATGTTTTATTGTGAATACCCATCTGCAACCCACAACATTTTTACCTGGAGGTAAGTCAATAAGATCCCATGTGTTGTTTTGTAGAAGAGTAGACATTTCCATATGCATTGCCTGTTTCCAGCCAATATCTTTCATAGCATCAAGATGAGTTCTTGGAATGACCACAAAATCAATCCCAAGAGCAAATGACCGGACCTGCTTAGATAATTTCGACAAACAACACACATTTGCAATACGGTGTCGAATAGTATAGGAACGAGTACCTTTGCGAACAACAATAGGGACATCAAGGTCAGATGGTTCTACAGAAATCTCTTGAGTAGAGGAAGATGGGGAAGGCTTAGAGACCAGAGTTGCTACCTCCTCTGGATCCTGCCTGCCTCGTCTGCTGTAAACATGTGGATATTTTTGAATTAATGTATCATCTGCTGGCTGCTCTTCTTGAATTACAATATAGTCAGGAATGATAGGTGGCACTCTCTCACCGATGTCTGATGGTGGCACTCTCTCACTTTCCACAATTGCTCCCCCTTACTGGGAACACTCGAGAAATATGGTGTGGATTCATGGAAAGTTACATCCCGAGACACAAACATACGACGGAGAATGGGACAATAGCACTTGTATCCCTTGCTAGTGTTGGAGTACCCGAGAAAAAGAGTCCTAATAGACATAGGAGATAACTTATCATCCTTAGGATCAAAATTGTGGACAAAAGACGTACAACCAAACACTCTAAGAGGAACAAGGAAAGGCTGATCCTTAGGACGTAAGACAGAAAATGGAGTACGTCCTTGAAGCACCGAAGAGGGTTGCCTGTTTATCAGGAAACATACAGTAAGTAAAGCATCAGACCAGAACCTCTTAGGGACATTGGATTGAAACATAATAGTCCTGGTAATATCAAGAAGGTGACAATTTTTCCGCTCAACTACCCCATTTTGTTGAGGGGTGTGAGGACAAGACGTACGATGAATCATCCCAACGGAACTACAAAACTCAGTCATAGCACTTTGAACATATTCCAAGGCATTGTCAGATTGAAGAATTTTAATATTGCAACCAAATTGAACTTTTATTTCTTAATGAAAATGCTTGACAATGGATAACACAAGCTCTCGACTCTTTAACAAATAAATCCATGTCATGCGAGAAAAATCATCCACAAAGGAAATAAAATAGCGAAAACCATTATAACTATTGGTCTTTACAGAATAACAAACATCATTGTGGACTATCTCAAAGGGACAAGATGCCCGTTTATTGACATGACTTGGATAAGACATTCTATGATGTTTTCCCAGTTGACAGGACTGACACTCTAATGAAGACACTTGGGATAACTCAGGTTCTAACTTCCTCAAGCTCTCCAACGACGGATGTCCATATCTGTAGTGCCACAGTAAGGGAGAACCGCTCAAAAGGATAGCCAGAGCAGGAGTAGATACTTGGCGAGGCAGACTGTCACCACGGAAGATGTAGAGATCACCTTTCCTAGCCCCCCCACCAATTGTCTTCATACTCTTGAGATCCTATAATACAAAGCAAGAAGGCCCAAATGTCACTGTACAGTTCACAGTATCAACTAATTTTGCGACAGAGAGAAGATTAAAAGGAAATGCAGGCACATAGTGAACAAAATCAAGATCAATTTTAGCAGTCAGAGAAACAGATCCACTTGCTAACACTCTCCTCACTGAACCATCTGCTATGGTCACAAATTTGTAAGGAATATGTCAGTCAATGGAATGAAGTAGTCTCCTCATACCAGTCATATGCTGTGACGCTCCAGAATCAACCACCCATGAAGAAGTTGAACTAGAAGCCAGTAAAGAGGTAGCCTGATTACTAGTGGTAGATGCCATATTTGCTGAGGAAGAAGATCCCACACTCAGATGCTGTGTAGCCAGAATAAATCTATCATATTCTTCCTTTGTAAGTGTGATGCCAGAAGTACCAGAACTTGATGCAGACGGCTCAGAAGACTCAGCAATACTCGTATAGTTTGTTGCCCCCACAGGTGGTGTAACAGGTCTACCATGCTTCTTCCAACATTTCTCAATAGTGTGTCCAGATTTGTCACAGTAGGTGCACTTAGGACGTGCTCCATGTCCTTGGCCAATACCTGTACGGCCTCCTCTAACTGCAGCGGCTACAGTTGCATGAGAATCTCCAGAAGACGAGAGAGTTGTAGAATTAACTGGTTCAAAATTTGATTGTAAAATTCTCGAGTAGGCTTCTTCCAGACTGGGAAGTTTGTCAAAAGTGAGGATGACACTGCGGGCTGAATTGCATGACGAACTCAGGCCAGATAGAAACTTTGCAGTAATCAAGTCATCTCTGTCTTTGACTTGTTCTTAGACAGTCACTGGATGATAGAAGCTCAATTCTTGAGCAATATCTTGGATCACTCCGAAATATTCTTCTAAACGCTTGTCTCCCTGTCGTTCTGCGAAGAGGCAATCATATATCATAAACTGACGAAGAACATTCTTTTCTTGAGAGTAATGCTTCTTTACAGCATCCCATATGTCTTTGGCAGTAGTATAGAACATGAACCTAGCAGCAATACCAGGTTCCATGCTCCCCCATAGCCATGTCTTCACCAAACTATTATGACGCTTCCATTCAGTATAGCCTTTGTTAGTAGAAGCAGGAGGATCAAAATCAACATGCCTTGCCGTATCTTGGGATTCTAACAGTGTACGGAGAACATTCATCCACAAGAGATAATTCTTCCCGTTAAGCTTGATGGAGGGGATAACCGATAGGTGACATCTCATTGTAGATGGTAGATGCCTTGGTGTCCTCCATGATTCAACGGAGAGATAGGGTGACGAAGAGATACACGTCACAGAAAGGATTGAGGGTGACAGAGAGATACACGTCACCGGAAGGATTGAGTGACGGGGGAATACACGTCACGTCAAATGATTAGATGCGTGTCTGACGCATCCACAACCCCAAAAGAAAATTCCCTAATCACACATGGAGGAGATGTGATTAGGAATTTCCTACGTACGGACGGAGCCTCAAGTATGAAATTTAATGAGCCATTTTACATAGACGCTGCTTTCAGAATCAATCGAGAAGAACCAGGGGCTGCTGGCGGCCGGTGCGCCTGCCTGGGCCGGCGGCTACGGTGCCCGCCCTTGGCTGGGGCTGCTGTTGCCGCTCCTAGCCGGTGGCCACCCTGGGCGGCGGCTACCCTAGGCGGCAGTGTTGAGTGCTGCCCGGGAGGGGCGGCGCTAGCGGCTGGCCTTTGTGGCTAGCGGCGGGCGGCGTGGATGAGAGAGGAGAGAGAGGGGTGGCGGTGGCCTGGATGAACCCTAGCAACTTTGCTCTAATACCATGTGAACGTATGTCGCAAAGCTGCGTGCAATGCAACGTGTGTGAGGGTTCAAGACCTCTCACCCTTTAATTAATAGAACCTGGAGAAATTACATAGAGAACCAACAATATAGAGAAATTACAAATAATATAATATAAAGAGATAAATTAACACAAGGTTTCTTCATAAATTGACTGACAAAAAGCAATGTCATGCATAGTAACAGATTAGATAGTTTCGCTTCCCAACAAGCCCCCTATATCACCAAGTATCATCAAGTAGCTCCCTTGAATCTGCTGATGGGTCTTGGGGTCCATGGAAGTATCTACTTGCTTAGATCCTAGCATGCCTACCATTGTAAGAGGGTCTACCACATACTTCTGCTTTGAATTGACAATTCCAAACTGACTTAGAATCACCGATCCCAAGGAAATCAATGAGATTATCGAAGTCTTTGGTATGAAATTTTCCCTAAAACATGGATTTTAGCAACCAATGACCTGTTGGTTGTCGCTGGTGATCATAATAGGATCAACATAGACTACCAAAAGGATACATATAGAGTCACATCACCTATAGGAAAATAGTGTTGAGAGAGTGCCAAGCTCTCTAGAAAAGCTTCATTGATGATCTTGGCGTCTACACCGAGACTCGCCATCGTCAGGATGCCTTTCGAGCATCTATAAATGCATTACAATCATTCTTCAGAGTATATACGGTCCCATGAACTGCACCTGAGCATCTACAGATGAATTCAAGGTGTTAAATTCCACAACCCAAATAATGAGCAAACAAATCGTCTTGATACACCGTGTCAAATAATGACATCCAGTGTGCCGCGACAGAACAACAAAACCCCACACAACATTAGCAAGATGGTGGAAAAATCCTTCTGAACCTTAGGCAAGGTAGGCAATAGCAATAGAAAAGTGATCTTTCACCATGATTGGCATTAGATCTTATTGATATATATTCCTTATTTCTGTTATTGTCTCTTTGTTAGATGTTGTCTTATGCGTTTTGCGTTATGCTATGTTGTGTGTTTTGTTATGTGCTTTGGACTTGTCTTGTCTTTAGCTTTTCTTTTATCCCATATTGCCTAGTTCTGTCTCTTACTTACTCTCTTATCCTATAAAAGAGAGAGCATAGTATTTGTTTTCGACATATCAAATAAAGATTTTTCTACTCTATATTGTATTTGTTTGAGAAATTTTTGTTCTACTGCTAATCTGGGCACTAGCTTTGCCAATTTTACCTCTGCTTTATCAGTTGTCTCTATTCCTAAGAATGCTGCTTAGACTTTACAACATCCTGCATGGCTCCGAGCTATGGAGACTGAAATGCATGTCCGTACTGATCGACATATGTGGGATTTGGTTGATGCTCCTACCGATTGCTCTCCTGTAGGATGTCGCTGGATCTTTACCATAAAGTATCAGCTGAATGACACAATTGAAAGATTAAAGGCTTGTCGCCAAAGGCTATACCCAAACATATGGAGTTGTTAATTTTGAGACTTTCTCTCCTGTTGCACGTCTAAATTCTGTCTGTGTCCTTATCTCTGTGGTTGTGAACTGTGATTGGCCTTGTTTCAATTGTCTTACAAAGTAAAAGACGTCTAGTTGTTGTATTGATAAGAGGCAACCCTACTCCTATATATAGGAAAGCGGGGAAGCGTACAGACAGAACTTAACCGTAATGGGCCAAGACATACTTGGGCCCATATTACAAAGACACTTAATAACAAATAAACAATCTCTCTAATACTCCCCCTCAAGCTGAAATTGGGAAAATCCCAAATCAGCTTGCAAACTGAGAGTCAGAATAAAACAAAGAAGCAAAATAAAAAGATAAACCAAGCCCATACAAGAATTTTCTCCCCCTCAATATTACAATTAAGCACTCAAACACTCAGTCACTCCCCCTCAAGTACTCCCCCTCAATTAGATAATCCAAAGAAGATATGCAAGTAGGCAGAATCTGAATCTGAAGTATGTAGCAAGTCGTAGGTGCAGGTCGCAAATAGGTAGTAGAAGCTTCTTGATCAAAAAGATGTGGCACCTGGAGCAGTAGTTAACAGCAGAAAGAAGGCATCAGGTCTTCATCACAGTCGTCGTCACAAAGTCCAGAGAGTGCTGGTTCACAGTAGGAAAACCCAAAGAGTGCTGGTTCACAGTAGAAGTAGTCAACGTGCAATGAAAGCACAAACAAGTAAAGAGTCAACATGCACAAAGCATGGACAATGTCAACGTGCAAATAAAGCACAGACAAACCAGAAAGTGTTGAATCACAACATAAGAAAGTCAACATGCACAGAAAGCATGTACAGGTAGAGAGTCAACATGCACAAAGCACAAACAAGCCAGAGAGTGCTGGTGCACAGTAAAGTGGACGTAACCGGATAGAAGACCATCAGCATACCAAAAGGCAACATAAGCAGAAATAACCTCCAGATACAAAGCACTCCAAGAAGCATACAACAGTCAACATCAATAGTATAAGTTCACAAGTTATTCATCAAGCTTCAAGATCCACAAAATATAAAGCAGAAGAAAGATCGTCATAGATATAAGCAGAATAAAATTCCTTTCTTCATCTCATCTCTCATCTATTTCTCCCCCTCACACCAACCACAGAAAGAACCAAGAGTGGTTGGGGTGGACAATGATGAAGAAATGTCCCAGACAAATAAGTTGTAGCATGACTAATAATAAACCGAGAGGTAGAGGCAGTGGAAAAAAAGGAAATTGCCTTGTCATTGGATATCAAGGTGCTTTTGCATTCCGTCCAAGTAAATCTGTGTGAGATATGCTTGTTATGGACATCCACGCTAATGATGATGGATAATTTCTCAAACGTGACTAGCACCGCACTTGGAGATGCAGGTCGACTTTGTAGATCAACGTCACCCTTCGGAATTAGTTGCAGAACCCAAATATTTATTATATTCCATTACTTCATTGGCCTTGTGACCATATTACTCAAATTGATTGTGTACATCCACTTGGCAGTAATAAATAATTTCTTTGGTGCTCTCTTTGAGTCGTGACCTACTTTCCAAAGTAGATGAGAGAGTATAATCTATCAATATGATGCGGAGAAAGATACATTTAAATAACTTTGACTGCGAAACTCCATCACTTTGACTGTAAAACTCCATAACTTTGACTGCTTGTACGAGTTTGACCATAGATCTTGATATCGAGATCCTCCAAGCAAAACGCGGTACAGGAGGGATTTCCTGTGAGAATTCAGTGCATAGACAAATCGGAAACTGCAAAGTTGGGAGTGTGTGAAGTCAAAGAATTCTAGCCCATACACGGCTGTGCCGAAGACGCGCAACGATGGAAGATCAGGGATATCCGTAGTTGGCAGAGTAGACGGCTTAGTAGATGAGTTTGCTAATGATGCACCAAAGGCACAAATTGAAAAAAAAGAGAGGAGCCAATTTGCTCCCTTCTTCTCGAGAATCATAGTCCAGAAATCCCTTTCTGTGTGGAATCCGCTAGACGGTGTTGGGCATCGGGCTGGGATGGGGTTTAGAAGTGGCGGCTGGGACTTTGTGGGTAGAAACAGTTAGTAACATGGATATAGGATGCAGAGGTAGTAAGCTTCATCGAGGTAGATTGTTGCCTGGAGGAAGGTTTGTAGTAGGTAAGGATGGATTGGATAGGCAGGAACGACAAAGGATGGAAGATGGTAGATGCCCGACGGGCAGCCAAGCCAATAAGAGCCGCTGCCGCCCGCAGGCGGAACAAAATATTTTTGTCTCCTCTAGGGTTAGATCACTGCTCTGATACCATCTTACAAAGTAAAAGACGTCTAGTTGTTGTATTGATAAGAGGCAACCCTGCTCCTATATATAGGAAAGTAGGGAAGCGTACAGACAGAACTTAACCCTAATGGGCCAAGACATACTTGGGCCCATATTACAAAGACACTTAATAACATAAATAAACAGACTCTCTAATAAATTGGATGTCAAAAATGCCTTCTTATATGGTGACTTGCTCGAGGAGGTATATATGGAGCAACCACCTGGGTTTGTTGCTTAGGGGGAGTGTTCTAAAGCATGTAGGTTACACAAAGCTATATATGGACTGAAATAGATCCACGTGCCTGGTTTGAGAAATTGAGTCATATTCTTCAGAAATTTAGCTTCTGCTGCTGTCATTCTGATCACTTGGTTTTTATTAAGAAAACTTCCTTTGGTCTTGTGATTCTGATTATCTATGTTGATGATATCATCTTATTTGGGAGTGATCAAGCAGGCATCCAGGCTACTAAAGAACACATGGAAAAACACTTGATCACTAAAGACCTGGGAAAATTGAGTTTCTGGGTATTGAAGTTTCCAACTCTTCTTCATGTATTTGTTTATCACAAAGGAAATATGTTCTGGATCTTTTGGCAGAAACATGCATGCTTGGAGCAAAACCTACTAGTACCCCCTTAGATCCTAATAGCAATTGAGATTATGACTCTTCTCCTCCATACCTAGATAATCAACAATATCGTAGATTAGTTGGTAAACTTATATGTCTGACTGTTACAAGAGCTGATATATCTTCTGCAGTTTGATTAGTCAGTAGATATCTGGATAAACCCAGACAATGGCACTGGGGTGGTGTATGTCATATTATGAAATATCTGAAAAAGTCTCAAGGAAAAGGCTTGTTCTACAGAAGACATGGAATTGTGAAATCACATGATATTCCGATTCTGATTATGCAGGCAACATGATAGATTGTAAATCTACATCTGGTTACTGTACCTTCGTGGGAGGTAATGTTGTTAGCTGGCGCAACAAGCAACAAATTGTGGTTGCTCGTTCTAGTGCTGAAACTGAGTATAGAGCTATGGCTCATACTACTTGTTAACAGTTGTGGGTCTGTGGTCTTCCGAAGAAGTTTGACATTTCTGATCCTGATCCTATTCCTATGTCTTGTGACAATAAAGCTGCTATATTCATTGCTAGCAATCCAACGTTTCATGAGTGCACCAAGCATATTGAGGTGGATTGCAATTTTTTCAGAGAAGCTGTCTTATCTAGCAACATCTCTACCCCATATACTCTTACTTCTGATCAAGTAGCAGATATCTTCACAAAGTTTCTTCCCAAGGCCAAATTCACTACCATGGTGGACAAGCTGGGCATGATGGACTTCTATGCTCCAGCTTGAGGGGGAGTGTTGATATATATTCCTTAATTCTGTTATTGTCTCTTTAGTTAGATGTCGTGTTATGCGTTATGCTATGTTGTGTGTTTTGTTATGTGCTTTAGACTTGTCTTGTCTTTAGCATTGTATTTGTTTTTGACATTTCAAATAAAGACTTTTCTACTCTGTCAGATAGTAAGGAAAAGACTAATCAGTTATTGATAAGAGAAAACCCTGCTCCTATATATAGGAAAATAGGGAAGTACACTGACTCAAACTAAACCCTAATGGGCTAAGGCGTACTTGAGCCCATAATACAAAGAAACTAAATAACATAAGTAAACAGACACTCTAACATACTCTATAGATCTCAATGGATGAGGTGTAGATGGTGGAATTGTAGTTGGCGATGACAAGGGCATCAATGTAGGGGGCGACAATGTACATAGTGGCGACTCCTCCAAGGTGCAACTAGAAGGAAAACAGGGACAATCCATTAGTTGTAACACCAACAACGAAATATCCTCATGGAATAATGTTGTTTTGAGAAGGAGATGGCTCAAGAGACACTCGAAGATGAAGTAGGGGGTAGACATCCGTGTGGGCAACCGAGCACCATCAGGGTTGGCGACCGCCATCAAGGGGAGCTCTCTCCTTTTCATTCTTAGGGTTAGGGACGCAAGAACGACTGTTCTAATACCATGTAGATAATGAGATTAAGGTGAAATCCCATGCACTATGTTCTTCTTGATGTATGGGTGAAATCCTCTCCTATGTATAGGAGAGTAGGGAATTACAAGACAAAATAAAACTGTAATGGCTTAGGAGTCCAAATACTAATGGGACAAATAGACTTGATTCCATTTACAAAATAAATAAAACACTCATATACTCTAAAGAACAATGGACAACCTCATAGATTTTTGCGATCGTGGATTCCTAAGAATTTGACAAAGGATTGGCACATGACAATCTCTCTATATGGATAGTTGCCTTATCTATGTCAAGAGCCTTCCCAATTGAAAATGCCAGAGAGAAATTGCATATGGTAAGGCGACAACTTGACCTAAAGGAGCGTTGAGGTATATCTCTTGAACCCTACCTAAGACAAAGAGGTTTGGTCTATTCTGTAACAATGTCGAACAACTCAAGAGCAAGGAACAAGGTGACCGATACCGACGCCGTTTCGACAGCTTGGAAATAGGTATTTACCGGTATACCGATGGAAATACCGACATGCAATCCTGGCCGTTTCGACGCCAAAATGAACGAATTAATTTATGAAATTTTACAGGTGTAATCTCTACACCTAAATGCATCGTTTTATGCAATAAAATTCTATATTGGGTGTGGGGGAGGGGGGGTCCATCATGGGGGAGGTAAGGAATCTGTCCTGTTTCGTTGGGATTTCGATGAAGGATTTCGATGACAAAATGTAGGAATTAAGATATGAAATTTTACTAGCACAAACCACACACTTAAATACACACAATTATGCAATAATATACAATTTACACATATGAATAACATATCTACTTACAACTCACATCAGCTGTATGTTGAGTGGCGCGCTGGTTCTCCACACAGTAATGAGTTGATATTATTGAGATATTGCGGCCATGACATGCACATCCTATAAAGGTGGTTGTATGTAGTCACATGCTCCTCATACACATCATTATTGGCAAATTGTATGAAGTTCCATGTTGCTCATTCATGTGCGATACTGTATAAGTGTATAATACTCCTTCGTATTATATTCACATTACTCTTTAGTAAAACATCTTCCACTAAACATAAAAAAGTAACTAATTATATCAATACTAATTGTAATATGCTTAGATAGATTGTATGATAATAGTAATTAATAGTGTTGTAAGTAGGTAGATCTAGTGATAATATTGTAGATCTATATAATATACTTATAGATGTATGTATAGTTCGCGTAAACATATAAAAATTGGAGTAATACTAGGCTTTGGCGGTAAAAAAAACTTTTTTAGGTGAAAGTGGAAGAAAAAAGTAGGAAAAAGAGATGGATAGGTTGCTAATGGTAGAAATGAAAGAGATTAGTTATAATTACCTTGATTTGGGTTGGTATTAGCTCCAATCGCCAAAAATCATCCAAATGCACCTTCGTTTCTCCTCCCAATAAATAACTACAGTCATTCTCACAAAAAACGGTATACCCATCGGTATACCGCCGGTTTCGGTCGGTACAATGAAGTTAGTAGTGCATTTTGCACCGAAATCATCGAAACATGACGGTATTGGCGGTATACATGTCGGTATTATCGGTATTTGCGATCCTATCGGTACGCACACATGTTTCGGTATCGGTACGCGTCGGTATCGGTATTTCGGTCGAAATACCGCCGGTACCGGCGAAACTTCATTCCTTGCTCAAGAGACTAGATCCTAATACGTTGAAGAATTTACATGCTAGGATACTCCACAGACTTGAAAGAGCCTATGTCAACAACCTGAGAGGGGTGAGATTGGCGGGATGATCCTTGACTTGGACATGCTTCACTTAGGTAGGATCTGCATAAGGAGAGATTGAACCATGGAATAAGGGAAAGTCCCGCAAGGATTTTTGAAGGAGCCTTGGGCTCCACTCACATTGGAGAACAACATAAAGCTCACTGCAACCCAGTGAGAGGAGGAATTGGAGAGGGAAGGCAGGTTTCTAGCAGGGGAAATGAGGGGTGAAATCAAACTCTAAAGCGGTATGGTTCAGATCCCTCAATTGGGGGGAGGGGGGCTTTGTTCCGCTAGCTATCCCATTCTGTATATGTAATAAATATGTCTCATAGCTCTTAAAGTTCCTTTGCGTCCTTCTGATGGTTACTTAAATGTTTCAAAAGCACTTTCTCAATTGTATCCTGTGTTTCTCAAATTGTTTCTTACATAACTTTTGAACTTGCAGGTGTCTATTGGTCTGGTTATATCTTTGGCATATCGAAATCCATATATAAGTCCTTTCGATGAGTTCCAGGTATCTTATCATAAGTTTCTTTGTTTTCTCTCTGATGTGACTCTAGTAATTTAAATTTTATTTGCTTCTTTTTTTCTAGGTCGGTTTTATGAAACCTTTTCCTAGTGACAACAAATCATAGTGCATATTGAATATAATTATAATAAAGTATTACATTTCTACGTTATGCATTAATTATTTCTTGAAATTTTGTCGTTGTGGTGTTATGTCGTGTAGGAATCTGGTTAGTAGTAGGGTAATGCAGATTGCATCTTAGTTGTATGCTATGTTCTAAATTGACCGCCTCCAGATATTTTTGCTTTTTGTTTACTGTCCTATCTCCTTTTCAAGTTCAAGAATAAGCAATAATTTCTTATGTAAAACTATCTTGCAGAAATTCAAGCATCATCCATCCATCAAAAAGGTTTTAAATGGAGGAACTGTACTTCAATATGGTGCACGAACTCTGAATGAAGGTGGATTTCAGGTGCTACATAATATACAATTAGAGAGCACATGGTTGCTATTTTGTTCCTAAATATTGGTGAACTATACTACTGGTAAAATGTGATTGAACTGTACGTGATGTGCTTTCCGCTACCATAGGGACTAGTTTTACCATCTGATCTAGTTTGCCTGTCTCTCAATTAAACCATTGGCAGTACAACAACGATAATTAGACGCTATATAGAATACTTTTGAGAACAACCCAAAACAGGAAACAGTAATTCGTACTGTTTTTTGGTAATATCACGATCTAGAATCTAAGGTATACAAGAGGAAAAGATTTGCAGTTTTACACTGTCTCAACTCTATACTATTTGGGTTATGGTGACTTTATAAACATTGAAGGCTTTACAAGATAGATAACAGCAATAAATTGTCATGACATAACTATTACAAGGCTAGAAGGGGCCTTCATAACATGCTTACATATCTCAATTCATACCTTACTCAAGTTTTGAATAGATACCAACAATATATAACTTGCTAGCATCATCATCAATACAGGATCTCGATCTCGCCTTCTGTGAAGACATCTTTTTTCCTCTACTAGTTGGATAAGGGGCACAAGGAAGTCCCTCATAGATCACTCGCTTAGGAAGTGTCTACCAATATCCTCATACTTAGATGATCATGTTGGACAGGTTTTGTTATTCCAATGTGTGATAGTCTTACCATCATGATATAACTCTGTAAGAGTGTTGACAATTGTGCTTTAGAGATCAGATTTTTCTGGAAAAGAAATGTTTTTTTGTTCCTTTAAACAATTCTTCTGATATCCATTAAGAGAATGCTAATAGACTATTACTAGCTTCATGGCTCATACTTTTGTATTTATCCTCAACATAAATATGGAAATCATTGATCTTCTGACTTACCCTACTGATGTGTTGTGGAGAAAGGTTATCTTGGACATGATCAACTAGAGAGCCCATTTTTTGTTAGGAAAAGGGAACATTCAAGAGGTAAATGAAGAAGAATAGAAATAAATAACATATCGACTTCTAAACCACCCCTTAAGATGGGGTATAGACATAATGCATACCCATAACCAGCTTGAAACCCATATCCCTATATGGTTGGTATCAAGGTTGAAAAATGCGTGAGGCGTAACGAGGCGTTTTTGTCTCAGTGAGGCGAGGCGTAAGCCTCAAAATATGTATGAGGCGGTCATAAAAAATAAAATTATACATGCATTTACATATATATATATATATATATATATATATATATATATATTTATAGGTTGTGTATGGATGTGTTATAACAAAAATATGTATATACAAGCACAACAATATGAAATAGTAATTATTTCTGAAACTTGATAATGATAATAGAGACTAAGGACCCACCAGAACACCAAATAAATCGGTAAAAAAATAACAAGATATCAATTCTTTATATTACTAGAATAAAAGATGTCAATAGATAAACTGAAGGAGATAGAATTTCAAATTAGTAGGAACGAGGAACCAAAATTAGTTAACAATGATATGAAATTCACCGACATAGTAGATAAGAAGGTAGCAAACAAAGAGAAATTTAACAAAGAAGATCGAAAGATGATACTCAGAAAATGATGATTAAATGTTTATTAATGAAAAGTAATAATCACCTACAAGAACTTTGATTTTTTTTGAAGAAAGTGTTTTTAGTAAACTTAAAAGTAGACAATTTGGTGGTTAACATAAGACGTCATCATTTAGAATTGAGGCATGCGCCTCAGCTAAGCCTCAGAGCCTCAGTGCTTTGAGGCGGGCCTCAGACATTGTGAGGCGTAAGCCTCAATCCAGGACACTGAGGCGTAAGCCTCGAGGCGCATTTGGGATAGCCTCGCCAAGAGGCGTAAGCCTCAAGAGCCTCAAGGCGGGTTTTTTATTACCATGGTTGGTATGAAAATAACTTGACATATATGTTAACCAGTATAGTGCGAACATGAGAAGTATTTTCTTATATCTAATTACTTGATAGTTAGCTTCATATGATTTAAGGCGCTCATGAAAGACATGGTTATTAGCAACATTATTCTAATAAAATGGTCTAAGCGGTCACATATGCGGCCGCTTAGGCAGTTTGGCCTATTGGCTGCACTGCATATGCATGCGAGGCCTTGTATGCGGCCATTTGGCTGTATTTGCGGGTATGTGCAACCACTTTCTAAATTAAAGTATATATGTACTTATTTTATCGAATTGTATCATTTTTTATTTTTTTAATTGACGATTCTATTCATGCCGTCGCCGGGGCTTGAACCTGAGACCTCTTGGTAACAAACCAAAGATCTAACCACTGTGGTGTCCCATCTTGGACATCGAATTGTATTATTTAACTGTATTCAAACTACTATTACACATACATCAGCAATATATATCTATATATCTATATGTATTTCAATATGCATGGCTATAATATATATATTTAACATTGCATCATGGAAAATGACATGAATGTAATCGGCCTCCGTACACTCGAGTGTATTCTAGCTTGACTCTGCGTGTGTGTGTGTGTGCGTGTGCGTGTGTATGTGTGTGTGTATATATATATATATATATATATATATATATTTCAACATGTATGCCTATATAATATACATACACATATTTCAAACATGTATTTGCATCATAGTTGTTGAGGTGTCCGCCTAGGCGGTTAGGCACAAAAATGGTAATTGGGCCTAGGTGGGCCCGCCTAGGGGCGCCTTGACAATTTTTTTTCTTTTGGGTTTTTTATCTTGTATAATGTCAATTTAATATCTATTTGACACGTGTAAGTGCTTTTCATGTGTTTCTAGGCTAGTACCTCACTCTTACATGACTATTTAGGGTGTAGAACATTTCATGTACACATAATATACCTTATATACGTAATATTATATATACCGAGAAATAAAAAAAGGCCAACTCCTAGAAGCTGAGCCTGATCAGGCCACCGAATGGGCACCTTGAAAACTATGGTTTGCATATCTATATGTATATGTATACACACATCCACTAGTAATCTACTGCCATATCTATATACACATGTTTGACATACATATCCATGGATTCATATGTATACACTTAAATACACTTGGGTAGAAATATATATAAAGTATGTGCATTTCATATATGTATATTTCTATTTTCACACATGTAAGAATTACAAAAAAATACGTGCATTTCATATATGTATATTTTTAGATGCTCACACATATATGCACATTTATAAACATACTATACATTCATATCACATATATAATTATAAACTTAAAGATTCATATACAAGTTTTATACGCTTAACATATAATATTTGCTTATGTATAATTCATCATCATCATCATCATCATCTAAGCCTTAGTCCCAACTATGTTGGGGTCGGCTACATGGATCTTTCGTTTCCATTCAGCTCTATCATGGGTCATATTCTGGTTGAGATGTAGATATTCAAAATCTCTCTTTATAAGTTCATCCCATGTTAATTTAGGCCTTCCTCTTCTTCTATTTATAATGTTTGGCTCAATAGCATTGCTTCGTATAGGCGCACTAGTTGGTCTGCGTTGCACATGTCCGTACCATCTGAGTCGCCCCTCGCGCAACTTGTCCTCAATGCTCGCCACCCCCACTTTATTCCTGATATAGTCATTTCTCAAGCGATCTTTTCTTGTCTTGCCACACATCCATCTCAGCATACGCATTTCAGCCACATTCATCTTGTTGAGAGCTTATTTCTTCACAGCCCAACATTCACCCCCATAGAGCATGGCTGGTCGTGTAGCTGTTCTATAAAACTTACTTTTTAACCTGAGAGGGATCTTCCGATCACATAATACTCCAATTGCACTCCATTTCAACCATCCTACAGTGATCCGGTGACAAACATCATTTTGAACATCCCCGTCTATTTGAATAATAGAATCCAAGTAATGGAATTTATCACATTTTGGTATATCTACTCCGTCCAACTTGGCTCCATCATTCACACTGCCAGATTGGCTGAAAATGCAATGCATATACTCAGTTTTGCTCCTGCTAATCATCAATCCATTTGATTCCAATGCCTTTCTCCAACTTTCAACTTTATCATTCAATCCATCTTTAGTTTCGTCAATCAAAACAATATCATCAACAAATAACATACACCAAGGAATATCACACTGAACATTCTTTGTCAACTCATCCATAACAAGAACGAACAGATATGGGATGAGTGTGGATCCTTGGTGTACCCCAACTGTGATAGGAAAAGTTGGTGTCACTCCTCCAGGAGTCTTAACACTTGTAGTAGAGCTATCATACATGTCTTTGATCAAGTCAATGTATTGGATTGACACACCTTTTTTCTTCAGAACCACCCACAACACTTCTCTGGGTACTCGATCATAAGCCTTTTCCAGACCGATAAACACCATATGAAGATCTCTTTTGCTTTGTCTATACTTCTCCATAAGCCTCCTTATAAGAAAAATAACATATGTTGTTGATCTTCCAGGCATGAAACCAAATTGGTTGTTTGATACCTGCGTTATAGATCTCAATCTCTGCTCAATAATCCTCTCCCAAAGCTTCATCGTGTGACTCATCAGCTTGATACCTCTGTAGTTTGTGCAGCTCTGAACGTCACCTTTGTTCTTGTAGATCGGGACTATAGTACTATTTCTCCACTTATTCGACATCTTTTTGGTCTTCATGATCTTGTTAAAGAACTTTGTTAACCACATAACTCCTTCAGTCCTCATACTCTTCCATACATCAATGGGAATACCGTTTGGTCTGCATGCCCTTCTCATTTTCATCTTTTTTCAAAGCATTCTTGATCTCAAATGGTGAAACTTGTCATGTGTAAATGATATCTCTTGTATTCATGTCACACGAGTCTGATTGGATTGAATGCAATGGGATGAATACAAGACTGGACGCCCTCTCCTTTATATAGGAGAGGGGAGACGCCCTAAGACTTAGGACGCAAGTAATCTAAACGGGCTGAGATACAAAAGCCCACTAACTAATTAACCTATTAACTAAATAGGCTAATATAGACTCTCTAACACTAACATTATATGCAATATCTCCATTGAAAAGCTTATGGAAGTAATTTCTCCACTGGTTCTTGATATCATCGTCCTTCATCAATACTCTACCATCTTCATTCTTGATGCATTTTACTTGACTCAAGTCTCTTCCTTTCCTTTCTCTTATACGAGCCATTTTATATATATCTTTTCCCCCTTCTCTAGTGTCCAACTTCTTATACATATCATCAAAGTATCTAGACCTTACCTCTCGAACAACCTTTTTAGCTTCTTTCTTTGCTTGCTTGTATCTTTGGAACGTTGCATCATCTCGAGATTTGGGCAAGCTCCTATAGATCTCCCTTTTCAGTTTAATAGCCTTCTGTACTTCATCATTCCACCACCAAGTCTCTTTATGTGGAGGCCCACAACCTTTAGACTCCCCCAAAATCTCTTTGGAAATTTTTGTTATGCAGGAGCTCATGTTATGCCACATAGTGTTAACATCAAATTCCAAGTTTCAAGTTCCCTCCTTGACGAGTTTATCATGAAAGTCAATTTCTTTTCTCCTTTAAGATTCCACCACTTGATCCTACTATCTTGGTTTCTGTCATGCTTACCTATATTGATCTTCATGTTAATATCCAAAATCACCAACCTATGTTGGGTCGTGAGTTCTTCGCCAGGAATCACTTTACAACCCTTGCATATATTACGATCCACCCGCCTTGTAAGGAGGTAATCAATTTGGCTACAGTTGTGCCCACTCTTGAACGTAATCTTATGAGATTCTCTTTTCTTGAAATGGGTGTTTGCCAAAATCATATCATATGCAACTGCAAAATCTAATATCCTCTCTCCTCCGTTCCTACTGCCATATCCAAAACCACCATGAACTCTCTCATATCCGACATTGCTACTCCCCACATGGCCATTTAAATCACTCCCAATAATAATCTTCTCCTCAATCGGTATTCCTTGCATCAATTCATCCATGTCATCCCAAAAATCCTTCTTAGCATCCTCGCTAAGGCCAACTTGGGGGGCATAAGTGCTAATAATGTTAAAAATATTTCCCCCAAGAACAACCTTGATAGCTATGATTCTATCACCCATCCTTGTAATTTTGACAACATCATCCTTCAACATCTTATCAACAATAATACCTATGCCATTTCTATGTTTACCAATACCTGTATACCAGATTTTGTATCCTGTGTTTCCAATCTCTCTACAACGTTCCCCTGTCCACATGGTTTCCTGCAAGCAAGCTATATTGACTTTTCTTCTCATCATGGTATCCACTATCTCCAAAGATTTCCCTGTCAAAGAGCCAATATTCCAAGATCCAACTCTAATCCTTTTTTGTTGAACTTGCTTCTTTACTTGCCTTCGTCGAAAATGTTGCCCTTGCACTTTTTTCATTGCATCTGGGCAATGATGCGGCGGGACTAGCTTCTTTACCCACACCCATCCAAGATGTGGAAACCCTTGCACATTTTTCACTACATCCGGGCGATGATGCAGCAGGACTAGCTTCTTTACCCACACCCGTCCAAGATGTGGAAACCCTTGTTTGTCCTTCAACACAACTAGGCGTCGTTGTGTCAAAACCCCTTGCATATTTATCACTGCACCCGGGTGCCGATGCAGCGCGTCGCTAGGTAGGGACGCTCCAACGAAATTTTTATAAGGATCCATGTCATAGAAAGAGTGACAAAGTTTTTATAGGCTGGCTGTCAACCTACCACCAACCCTCCTCCTTTACCCGGGTTTGAGACCGGCTACATTTGCACAAAATGTATGAAAACATAGGCGGTGTTTGCTTATATATAATTTATTCATTAAAAAAAAATCAAAACTGCATATACTCCTGCATACACTCCCGCATACCACATATACTCTAAGTGATACCCCCTCTGTCCATATACCACATACTGTTGTTTAGAACCATGATTATTGAATTTTTTTTTCATGATTATTGATTAGAAATATGATTAGTATCGTGTTGTCGCACACCAAGGTCATTGAACTAGAAAACATATCAAGTTCTTGAAGAATGATTTTTTTTAGATTGCAATTCACGTCAAGCATGAGCCATTACCCTGTATCAAGATTTGGAGCTTGACTGTGCAAGTAGTGATTTTTCTTGTTATTTTCAAATTGCTAGATGATCACCAACATACATAATTTAGCTTAATAGTATCTTGTTGCCACACATCAAGGTTATTAGACTAGCAATAAATATGTCTCAAGAATGAATTTGTTAGAATACAATTCACTGCAAGCATGAGGCATTGTCCTATATTCATCTTTGGAACTTGATTGTGCAAATATTGGTTGTTACTTGCTATTTCCAAATTGCTAGATAATCACCAAGATGCATTATTTGGAAGTGGAACTGCAAATACCTTGATTCTTGCTTAATCAATGAGTTGTTCGATAATAATGGAAGAAGATCAAGTATACCCAAAACGCTTTAATCGTCACATAGTGCGACAAATCATTCTAATGATTGTTTTGGCACCTTATATATTGACTGATGAACCAAATAACATAATATTTTTTGGAGTATAACTCATGCATATAAGTTACCAAAGATTCTTTTGAATCCTTCATGTTTTGAATAATTATATCCATCTATAACAAACTTTGCGTAATAATTAATATGATCTAGCACTAAATTGGTAGCACTCATACTAGTATTGAACATACTTCCTTTGAGAAAGGTTTATAACTCTTTTGGACATAAAACACCAATTATAGAGAAGTGAGAAAAATGCATGAAATGCTATGGAATTATCAATATTTCTACACAAAGAAGATACTCATCTCATCATCGTCACAACAATGTCTTCCACATAAACAACCAATAAGATAAACATACTTGTCAAAGCACATGGCTAAACATCAAGGTACTTAAAGGGGGTACACCTTGACCTGCACCTTAGTCTTTTTCATAACTTCGTCTTTTTCATAACTTCCAAGCCTATATCTTTTAGGAATGCCTTTATTACAATTATATTCTTTAATGGATATATTTTTTATTTTGATGCCTAATGCCCTATAGGGTACTTGTACCCTTAAATGTGTGTTTTCATGTTTGTCTTGGTCTGCGCCTTGAATCAAGTTTTCACGTTGCCTTTAATCTAAATATAAATGATCATAGTACCTATTTACATAAAATCCCTTTCTTATTATCATAACCTAGAGTACTAATTATCTACGTATAAAGGTGAAAATAACCTAAATGGGAAATACCAAGTTTCCTAGGCTCTTAAGGGAAGATGTCATAGTTATAAATAATTGTGTAAGACCTAAGTCAAGCAATATATTTTAATATGTGCATTTCATCTTATGTTTTATACTTCATCCAAACCAAAAATGGTGGGAATTGAGGCTTAGATGATGATACTGTGATTTATTGTCATTTTCTTTATGGTATAAATGTTGATGAAAAGTGTGAGGGGAAAACTCACTTATGCTGTGTTATATTAGATGGCACACCCCTGTCCTATATATAGGAGAAAGGGGGGAAAATTACAGACTTGGAACTCAAATAAGGCTAACGGGCCAAGACAGTTAGACCCATTAACTAATAACCTTTTAAATAAATAGGCTAATAATACTTTCTAACACTCCCCCTCAACCTAGAGCATGGATGAAACTCATGTCCTAGCTTGGACTTACAAGATTCAATTAGACAATAGAGATAAAAATGTCACTCCCCCTTAAGCAATACTTCCTAACCAAAGATATGATGACACCTCGTTTGAGTTGTGTCCTACCGGTTGGAAATGCTCGAGCTTTGGAGAAGGTCTTTTGAAGAGCACCTAGAATGAAGAACATTTGATAAATTGAATCCAAACGCTACAACAAAATCTCGTCACAATCAAACTGGAGCAGACAATCAAAAGTGCCATGACTATGCCATCTTCATTGGAAAGGATTGTGTAAGTGGTACACAATCACCACATCCTAAGTACACAACGTGACATGAACGCGGAGGCACAATGTCTATGTAGCAATAGAGGTATCTTCAAATTGCCTGAGAGCCAACTGGAATTAGCGCAGAAGACCACAAACATGCATAATGTGGCATGAACACAAAAGCTGAATGAGGTACTGATGACTGCCATACTGTTTCCACAAATTTGGCGCATGCATCTTGGAGGCTTAATCAAGGAGGAACCCAAGTAGATCAATAGAAAAGCCTTCTCAGCAGATGCAACTTCTTAGAGAAGACGCGACGAAAGTAGCTCGCTAAAGATAAATCTGGATGAATCCTTACAGATGCAGAATGCACAGGCTAGAAATTGACGATCTTTTGATGTCAAGAAGCAACCATCTATCTCATGGGAATGTAGCAAGAATGATCAACTAAAATGTCATTAACACCAGAGGGAACAAGAGGCTGGAATTAGCGCAACAAGCTCTTATCTCACATACATAATGTGGTACGAATGCGAAAAGCTTAGTGTCAATCCTGCAATTGAGATCCTTCAATGTCGTCTGAAAGCAGTGGTCAACTGGAATTAGCGCAGATAGCCAACTCACATGTAAAGTGATGCTTAGTGGGAATGGCGCACCACAAAGACATCGAAAGATTTGATGTGCTGAAGAATATGAAGCTCCATGAAGATACCCTAGAATATATCATCTCTCATCGCTCTCCTCATACTCTCCTCTATATCCCCCGCACACTAAATACAAAGAGAATGAGTAGGTGGTGTGGAAAAGAGACATAGGACCCCCCCTGCACATGGAAAGAGACACATACGTGATGGGTGGGAGGGTGGGAAAGGGAAATGTAAAACGAGAGGTGTAGTATGTAGAGAAGAGAAACCGATAACTGAGTCAATATGCAAAACAACCCGATTATGAGATCCAGACAGAAAAATGAAATGAATCTTTTTCAACTAGGTATTGGAGGAGGGAAAGACATTTAGAGAACATTATAACTTGAAATGGAAGTAAACAAGCTTCTTTGGACACGCCACGTGAAGTCCTAACATGGCGTGTAACATTGTTGATCGAAGATGACAAGCTCCCAACAACAAGCCGTGTGGAATTTCTGACACGCCGGGTATGATGTTGAAGGCGTGAAATAATTTCCACCAACATGTCGTGTCGGAAATCTGACACGTCGTGTAGGTGTGAAACAAACTTCTGTTGACATTGAGATCTGACATGCCGTGTAACTTGCAATTTGAATGAAAACCCTATGCCGTCAGATGGTTTTTGGACCGCGACACGCCGTGTCAGTTGGACAACATGCCATTTTGGTGGTCGCTAATGCACGATCCGAAGGGGAATTGGCATGGTCTAGGAGAAAACAACCCCAAGAAGATGTACCAAGGGGCGACATGAATTAGTACCATTTCTTGTGACAATGGGTCATGAGAGTCTGAGGAAGCAACAATCCCTTATGAGACTAAGGACCGATCTGGACGGGAATTAGTGCCGTCCAGGGAAAGACGTCCATGGAATTAGCTGAGGCTTCTAGGATGACAATGGCCACATGAAGCAGTTGCTAGACCATGACTCAATTCGGATGGAAATTAGCACCATCTAGGGGACAAAGATCAGGGAATGGTGACGACTCCCTTGTTGTTATGTCTTTCTTTGCTACTGCGACAACAGAGAAGATGTTCGGGATATACGACGGGGCAAACGACATTGATGATGGATGGGGTGAACACTGCCGACACATGATCAGGAGGACAAGCTCGGGGAAGAGACAACATGACTTGATGATAAGGACCACGAGGGGGACTCGGTGGCTGCCTTTGAGAATGAATTGAGTAAGCATAGATGTCTGGAAAGGATGGCACCGACGTATAGATGAAGATCTTTATGAAAGGAGAAGAGAAACAACCATGGAGGCTAAGAGGATGCCTGGCGGCCGGCCAACTTAAGCCATAGGGAGATGGCGACTGCCCGTAGGAGGCTCTCTCTCTTTTCTCTCTAGGGTTAGGGTAAGTGTTCTGATACCATGTTGAAAAGTATGAGGGGAAAATTGACTACGACTCAATTTGGATGGAAATTAGCACCATCTAGGGGACAAAGATCTGGGAATGACGACAGCTCCATTGCTGCTATGTCTTTCTTTGCTACTGCAACAACGGAGAAGATGTTCGGGATATACGACGGGGCAAACGACATTGATGATGGATGGGGTGAAGACTGCCTGCACATGATCAGGAGGACAAGCTCGGGGAAGAGACGACATGACTTGATGATAAGGACCATGAGGGAGACTCGATGACTGCCTTTGAGAATCAATTGAGCAAGCATAGATGTCTGGAAAGGATGGCACCGACGTATAAATGAAGATCTTTATGAAAGGAGAAGAGAAACAACCATGGAGGCTAAGAGGATGGCTGGCGGCCAGCCAACTTAAGCCATGGAGAGACGGCGGCTGCCCGTAGGAGGAGGCTCTCTCTCTTTTCTCTCTAGGGTTAGGGTAAGTGTTCTGATACCATGTTGAAAAGTGTGAGGGGAAAACTCACTTGTGTTGTGTTATATTATATGGCATACCCTTGTCCTATATCTAGGAGAAAGGGGGGAACATTATAAACTTGAGAATCGAGTAAGCCTATATGGACTGAGATAGTTAGGCCCATTAACTAATTAGCCTATTAAATAGATAAGCTAATAATATTTTCTAACAAATGATCATAGAAATAACTAGAGATGTAATCTTGTTATGTATTTTACATGGTGTCTGACTAATGTTGTAGGTCAACAATAGAACTATGTGTAATGTCAAAGCTAATGTTCATAGAATATATGAATACGACCATGTATCTGTATTCCATGAAAATTATCCAACACGTAATATATACAATTGATGCACAAAATATATTCATACAGCAGATATGCCCGATACTTGCAAATTTTACAGAGTTATCGACAACTGCACGGGCAATCAAATGATATATTTACATAGCTTGGTGAGATCACTAAAATAATAGTCATATTGTTACCATTTGAGATGTGGATGACCATTCAACAACCCACACCCAAGTTTATATGGTGAGTATCCATACCATTTTATTCATACTTGATTGGATGACCATAAAAATGGTATGGACCGGTCCAAGTGATGGTTGTCTATTGGTCAATGGTTATATCTGTCGTCTCAACTTGATGGCTTTGTATTATAATTCAACTTCAGATCCTAACCAACTCAACATTTTTATTGCATGCATGATTGACTAATATGGACAAGATGTACGAATCCCATTCCACTTCATATCAGACAAGTAGGTCATATGAGACAAGTATGTATCATAGGTGGAAACTTCACGTTTCATGTAGCTAGTAACATCCTTTCAGTACACTAATTGTGAGACCCATCCCCTGAATTCCACACTCGTTGCACTTTTGCACTATTGTTTGGAACACAAGGGATTGCTTTCTTAGCATGATATCTAGAATAAGCTCACATTTGCTTCATGTTGAAGCTAGAGGGCTATCATTCTCAACCATCCTGTGATGAATTGAATTAAACTACATAGAGAACATCTCAAAGAAAAGCACAATATGTGTGTATTTATTGTGTTGTAATTCAAGAAATAAGCAGGCTCAAAGTAACTATCATGCCTATTCGAAATAAGCAGGCTCAAAGTAACATCTCATAGGTACACATTAAAGAACAGTGTATCAGACATGCCCACCACGAGAGTGATACATGGAGACCATGGAATGGTAGTCAGAAGCATCTCTCATAGTGATAGTGGTCATTGTGGTTCTTAACCTGAAGTCACTACATTCATCACATGTCGCTCATGTACTTTGACATCATCCACCGTAATCTTGAATAAGGGTTGCCATAAAGGTGGTGTTCGGGCGCACTGTGACACATGGGGATTGAGTGTGAGTGTTGTAGATGGGATTTGTCCCTCCTACAAGAGATTGGTATCCAGGGCCTCTTGATAAGAGAAACTGAGAAATGTACAACCATACTCATGTGACTCAATATATGATATGTGAGCTCACATGCATCTTAGATAGTCTACTCTAGTTCAAGGAACATGGATTGAACGTTGAGAGGATGATGACTCCATGCCTCGAGTTCAATCCGGATATCAGAGACAAAGGAATTATACGATCACGGTAACACTAATCACGGATTGTAGGTTGAAGTTGTTCTCAAACTTTTCAAATTACTTGGGTAGCAATGATGTGTGACTAGGCACCACTCTTTGCTTGTGATGTCATAATTAGTTATGGACATTCACTGCCAATGTAATTCTGGACCTATAGGGTCACACACATAGGATACACTCAGATTAAAAGAGTTTGTTCATGAATGATGTTTAGATTGATTACTAAAGGTGTTTATGTAATCAATTAAACAACTGAGGTTCATATTGACTGACTGGACTTTGAACCGATCGGTTGAAATGTTGAACCGATCGGTTGGAGTGTCAGGTCAATTGGAATCAATATTGGTTGAACTTTGCCTGAACTGGACAAGTGAAACGGCCATTTCACTTGTGAAACAACCGTCTCACAATGTGAAATGACCGTTTCACTATGTGAGATGACCGGTTCACCCTATGGGTCGCCCGATTCAGTTGCCAATTCGATTGGAACAAGGATTGATGCTGATGTCATGTTTAGTAATAATCAAACATTGGATGCCAATATGATTCAGAATAGGAAACTGCGAACCGACCGGTTCACTTAGTGAACCGACCAACTCATGCACCAACCGATCGGTTGGGTGTGTGAACCTACCACTTCGCCGTTCGTAGGCTCCAGAACATTCATGATTCTGGACCCTTCTACTCCCATGCAGACTGGGAACCCTGACCCTGGCCTCTACTATAAATAGAGGGGTACTGGGGGCTTCCCAACACACAATTGAGAATCTGTTGCTCTGACAATTGTTGTCCTCTCTGTTGTAGTAACCAATAGAGAGTCCGAGCAAGTCCTACCCGTTAAAGGGAGTGACAACGAGGGAGAGAACAACTGAGAACAATTGTGGGAGAGTATGTCGGTAACTAGTACGCCGACAGATGGGGACAACACCTCCCGTTGACTCTGGTAGCGCAACGTGGAGTTCTCGATGGTCCGCGTGGTCTTCTCTAGAGGCGGGAGGCTTCTGCCGCTAGGAGAACTCTGTCAACTGCTGTCTGTGGTGCTGCACCAAGAGGCCGGCTGAGACGTCTGTTCGAGTGCTGCTGTTGAAGAAGCGAGTTGCTTCCTGAAGAAGAAGCACGATACTACTACAAGGGTAATGTCGTTGGACTTGCTCCAAGACTAGGTATAACCTTGCAAACCTTCCTTCCTAGATACATTATTGTTGACGCGATCTTGCTGTTCAGGGGAATCATGCTTTAATTTTTTTTCCGCTGCCTTATCTGTCGCCCTGATTTTCCTACATTGGTATCAGAGCCTCATCAATTTACCATGTATCTGGGATTTAAATCGATATGATCGCATTTATTTTATTGCATACAATGCGAATATTAAACTGGTTAATGTACATATCTGATTAATTACTACACAATTCACAAACTATATATATATATATATATATATATATATATATATATATATATATATATATATATATGCAATTTACATGCATCACCCTAAAATTAGTTTTGATGGTGGATGTGAAGCATGGTTATGGCCAATAACCCTAAATCTTTGTGTCCATAGTTTTGTTTATTCCTGTTATTACTCGGTCTGCTTACCGAGCCTCTCTCTCCTTTCTAAATGTAAATTAATGCTGTTCTTCCTATTACCCCTCAAATGTAACTCGGGGTTTTTCCTTTTACAATGTAATAAGAAATAGAATAGTTTTAATTTACGTATCGTCGTGAGAAGAACTTCTGCACAAAGGCGATCCGACTGGCTCATGAGACGAGCCGATCAACTGGAGGACCGAGGAGGCCAGACGACAAGAGGACGAACCGATCGAATGGTGGCCCAACCGATCGGCTGGAGGAGTCCAGATGCCACTTGGACCTGAGAACCAGGCGACCGTTTCAAGAACCCAATCAGGCTACCAGGAGGCCAACTGGTTCAATTGTTGAACCGATAGTCTCACATTGGTTCAAGCATAGATCTTCATCAACAACATGTTGCATATGATGTGGATCTTAGGTGGTAGTAATTCCTTGTGGCTCCAAGGAATTACAATAGTATGGCCATAGCCATCGCTTGTGTGTTTCAATTATTGCATGTTCTCGTTTGTGGTTATAGCATATATATGATATATACTAAGTATGTGGTGATTGGATATGTATATATATTTATATATAAAATCCCTCAATACAAAATTAAGTCTCAGATGCTTTCCATAAGAAGCACACTTGAAAAGCTTGATCGACTAAGCGTGGGCACCCCAAGGGTGGTGCGTTGTCTATCTCGTGGAAGTGTGATGATAATAATGTGGGCCTGCCAAGCGGGGTGCATTATTATCGTGTTGGCTTTTACGTCAGGCTGAACTGTGTATCCTTAATGAGATTAAACACGTGAAGCATTGTCACGGAACCGGAATCCAAGTCCCATGAACCAAACATATACCAAAGGCGATATGCGGAAGCGTAAAGCTTAGCACACATGAACAGATAACAAGATACAAGCACCAACATAATCTCAACAATCAACAAGATATATTAAGCAACATCATTATATTACATGATTTGAATTACATATTCAAGAGTCACTTTGTACAAGTCTGCTCATGTATACTATATCTGGATTTTACAACAAGAACACCTAGCATAGCTCACCAAGCCCATCAACCTTCTAGCCATCTCTGAACCTAAAAACAACATACGAGAAATGGGTCAACACACGAGGTGTTGAGTATGGGGCTGAAAGATACACATATATATAAGCTTTGCATAATTTTGAAAAGATTTCAAGATTAAACGAACAAGAATAAACATGTTAATTGTTTAATAAATGCGAAACCATATTTTATGTCATTTCACTCCATTATACCAACAATATCAAACATGTTTAAGGCCTTTGACCATCTTCCCGTCGGAAGGGTCCGTAAGGGTGCTCAAGCTTAGCTAACCCTTTTATACGAGAGGGACCTCAAGGTCGTAACCAAGAGCCCTTTATCAACAATATTATAATGGAGTTCCAAATATATATGTGTTCAAGTTATAAAACTGACGAGGCAAACATCGAGTAACACATAGCAATACTACATGGCAATATTTGAGAAAATAGACAAACAAGCATACAATATATGTCTTTTCAAGCAAGAAAGCGGTAGTCATATAACTAGATAAGGCCCATACTTGATTCAGAGATTTCATAACCTAACATATCCTTCACCATCTAGTCTCATGCCAAACCTGATTAAGAACAAGATTGCATATATAAATTAGATTCTCATCATTAACCATGATTATCTTTATTTGATGGTTTTGGCCAAGATGGGTTCCAAGTTTCTTATTGGTTCATTATATGATATTGTACCGATCTAGAGGTCATCATGATGATGTAGTTCAAGTTTCATGCCATTATGATGTTCCATTCATTATATATGACCATTTCAAGGTTTTAGGCATTTACATGCACATTATAGGGATAAAGACTCATAATAGAAAAAAAAAAGACTCATAATAGAGAAATCAAGGTCAAAGATTATCAATGAGTAAGAGCCGAGCATAAAGGATGGTTTAGATCAGCAACATAAGGTCATAAGAAACATATATCAAGATTAGGTGGTTGTCCATTAGCAACAAGATTAGCAATCTAGGCAACGTTCAACATTATAGCCCAAAGTAGGCACATATGTACAATTGAGGTCATTCATGAACAATGGGTCGATTAGGGCCCTCATTAGGGTCACAAGAGCAAAAAGAACTACTGATTTGATGCTTAGGAGGCTATAATTATACCAAAGATTCAAACTTCATCATGATCATGCATTAAAGTCCATGAACAAACTACAACATGCATTAGGGACAACCATGGATCAAAAGGGGAGCTTAGGTGCTCAACTTGGTTCAAGGTGAATAAATATTACCGATTTCATGATTATGAGAGTGAATAATCATTAAAGATGCAAGATTGATCATAACAATGAATAGATGTTCCCAAATATGACTAATGCTAGTATTTCCAAGAAATCAGGGAACAAACATTAGATTTAGGGTCTGGGACTAGGCCCAACGTATAGGTGTCGTCGAGTTGATCGATTTGATATATTGGTTTGTATCAATTGGCCAAGGGGTTTGAGAGTTATGTATTTTACAAACTATGTCCAAGAATTATAGAGATATTGGGTGGCATACCATGATTATTTATTGGCCGATCTGGGCCGTTGCTTGCTGAGCCCTCAATCCGATGGTCGACGGCTGTCTTTCCCACCCTCTCGGACTCCCCCACGGAATTCCCCTGTTCCAGCATTGGAGCAGAGGACGAAACAGAGGACTAGCACCTCTCAAACTCCAGCGACCTCCTCCTTCTGGGCCTGCAGATTCCGGATCCACGACCAGTCGATCGCCCAGATCTCGCCCCCTCTGTCGGAACCGAGCAAGAACAGGGGAGTGGCGCCCCATCCTACTGGTGGCTGCTGTACCGTGAAAAGGCAGAGCCACAGAGTGTACCTACCATACGTCTCTTCTCCCAGCAACAAGTCCGTCATGGTTCCCCTACGGTCTTTCCTCGACATTCCGGCGGACTCTCACTTCCCCTTGGAGAATCTCCCCTACGGCGTCTTCCGTTCGTCTGAAGGAGAACCGCCTCGCCCTGGGGTGGCCATCGGCGACTACGTTCTCGACCTCTCCGCCATATCAGCATGCCGGCCATGACCCAGCTGCTCGGCGACTCGTCCCTGCCCTTCATCAGCTCCCAAGGCGATCGAGATGGCAGCCTGTAGGTGGGTTCATCGACACTGTGAGGGGAGGATGGCGGCAGGCTGCTTTCAGCAGGTTGGCGGCCAGCCCTAGAACCGGATAGGAAGGGAGGAGCGATGGGGGGAATAGGGCAAGAGTAGAAATGTGAGCTTTAAATAGAGTAAGGGGTTTAGGGTTTGCGTTCAATTGTAGCTGCGTCTTCAATGCTTTCCAGAATTGGCTAGAGGAGAGGGATGACTCTCCAGTCGATCGCTTATTTCCCTTTTGGGAAGAAGGAACAAACTAGTAGATGGGCCGCACGTCTATGATATTGGGCCCAATAAGGGTTGCAACTCAACAAGGATAATTAAAACATGTATAATATGAGTCCATTTTCAAATACCCATATCTTGGGCTAGGATGGTCCAAAAGAGGTAATTTTTGTACCGTTGGAAAGATAGAAGAACACTCGATATTTTGAAACATATTGTAGAGCAAGGTGATCATACTAATCAGGTTCAAGATATTTTACAAAGTAGTGAAATCACTAAATAGTGAAATTTAGATCAAGAGAGCAAATCAAATGTACACATTGTGAAATTGATCGTTTTAGTGGCCAAAATAGAAAAATCTCAACTCTCCAATTATAAAATTGACATCAAATTCAGTAATGGGCCACTTTATGAGAGAGGAACATATCACTTGAAGAGAGAGAAAAGGTCAGGTTATCACATCCTTCCCTCCTTAAAAGAAATTTCGTCCTCGAAATTCTCCCAAGATCATAGACAAGAGTCAGAGATGATGTATTCCTTGTGCTTAGGTAAACAAACTAAGGCATCAAGGCAACTCCTTCATGGGGTGCAGACATGGGTTTCCATCATTAAGGTTATACCCACCGATGTATATACACATCACTTAGTGTTCCATCATAATGTAACATCATCATGGCATTAGGGTTTACCAATTCCTTAGTATCTCTGGATTAGTTTTTTTTTTCATTTGGGTATGAGATTAGGAAAGATATCATTGATTATTCAAGCTAAGATTTCTAGGCATCCTCGATCAAGTCCATGATTTAAAAGTTACATCTTTTATGTATAGTATGATTTCATGTTAGGTCTAGCTTATGTGAGTGACTCATCTAGCATATATATATCAGTTTTTAAACGTAAGTGAGATATTTCATGTATCAAGCATCATTCGAGGAACAAAATTATCATCAATATCGGTGTTTTGTAACTTTCTCTCTTGTATCTAGAAAAAGCTTCAAGCCACTCAAGCTAAGACGTGTTAACCACAACCTTCTACTTGTAACAAAGATTTCTACCCATTTTTTTGAGAAATGAGGGTAACTACTAGTTTCCTTTATATGCAACTACTAACCCGAGTATGGAGGTTCATCATGGATATCACACATCATATACATCATCTTGGGCCTTGGGACATCTCCCTCACCTATAAATATATCAAGCATCAAAATTTTCAATTGCCTCTTTCTCTAGGGTTAGATATTTTCATAGGACATCTAGGGTTCAACATTTTCAAGGGAACCGTCCACTAGGTCACTCAACTCATATACTTAGAAGTATTCTAGCTAGGGACTTGTCATCAAGTATTTCATCATTCATATTAT
The DNA here is from genome assembly GCA_963693085.1 of Alisma plantago-aquatica. Taxonomy (NCBI): domain Eukaryota; kingdom Viridiplantae; phylum Streptophyta; class Magnoliopsida; order Alismatales; family Alismataceae; genus Alisma; species Alisma plantago-aquatica. The sequence goes on from OY856412.1 coordinate 136,110,596, forward strand.
TCAACATTTCAAATATTTTCGAATATAGGTACTCTAACCTTTTCCCGATACGGGTCAACTCATATCAACATGTCACCCTATTCATATGTCCCATGCTAGAGGTCCTTCTTTGTAAAGAGATTGAGGCCCGTGTTGGTCTCGAACCATATATCATATCTCCACCCATACAAGACTAGGTACAAGCAAGCATGTCCACCCACTAGCTATGTTTAGCACATTAACCAAGTGGTATGTATCATACAAGGTGCCAGATTTAGCTAGGGTTGCATGATCGAACTCATCTCATATCGTCAAACATACTTAACCTTCCTCAAACATCTTGGGTCCTATTAAACATCAACATCATCATCAATCTTATAATCATCCTCTTAGGTTTCTAGGTTACTCACTTGCCTAACCTATATCCTGGCTCTAGACAACTCTAGAGACTATCTAAACTCTCTTATCTAGACTTGATGTTACATCTCTTTCTCCTAGGTTGCATGGAAACTCACTGCCTTTCTGTGTGTGGTAACATTTTTCATATGTACATATAATAATACTTGAAATATGTTTCTCCAACGTTTAAACAAGCGATGAAAACCACCATACTCCATCCGAATAAAACCAAAACCAAAACGAGTTACCACACTCATTAGGCAGTCTAGTATCATGACACCTAGAGAACTAGCAAGAACATGGTGCACACTTGTGTAGACATCCTGAGCACATGTCGCGAGTCATGTCTAGGGAGGTGACTTACACAAGTCTATACCTAGTTCTAGAACATCTAGGTTCTAACCTAGAGGCTAAGTCAACCTAATCCACAAGGATATTTCATTAAGTTTCTAGGGTTGAGATGTAAGGTGAGTTTAGTTTGTGTTTCATGTGAGCAATGTTTGGTGTAGTTATTGTCCATGCTCTAATACCATCTGTCACGGAATCGGAATCCAAGTCCCATGAACCAAACGTATACCAAAGGCGATATGCGGAAGCGTAAAGCTTAGCACACATGAACAGATAACAAGATACAAGCACCAACATAATCTCAACAATCAACAAGATATATTAAGCAACATCATTATATTACATGATTTGAATTACATATTCAAGAGTCACTTTGTACAAGTCTGCTCATGTATACTATATCTGGATTTTACAACAAGAACACCTAGCATAGCTCACCAAGCCCATCAACCTTCTAGCCATCTCTGAACCTAAAAACAACATACGAGAAATGGGTCAACACACGAGGTGTTGAGTATGGGGCTGAAAGATACACATATATATAAGCTTTGCATAATTTTGAAAAGATTTCAAGATTAAACGAACAAGAATAAACATGTTAATTGTTTAATAAATGCGAAACCATATTTTATGTCATTTCACTCCATTATACCAACAATATCAAACATGTTTAAGGCCTTTGACCATCTTCCCGTCGGAAGGGTCCGTAAGGGTGCTCAAGCTTAGCTAACCCTTTTATACGAGAGGGACCTCAAGGTCGTAACCAAGAGCCCTTTATCAACAATATTATAATGGAGTTCCAAATATATATGTGTTCAAGTTATAAAACTGACGAGGCAAACATCGAGTAACACAACAATACTACATGGCAATATTTGAGAAAATAGACAAACAAGCATACAATATATGTCTTTTCAAGCAAGAAAGCGGTAGTCATATAACTAGATAAGGCCCATACCTGATTCAGAGATTTCATAACCTAACATATCCTTCACCATCTAGTCTCATGCCAAACCTGATTAAGAACAAGATTGCATATATACATTAGATTCTCATCATTAACCATGATTATCTTTATTTGATGGTTTTGGCCAAGATGGGTTCCAAGTTTCTTATTGGTTCATTATATGATATTGTACCGATCTAGAGGTCATCATGATGATGTAGCTCAAGTTTCATGCCATTATGATGTTCCATTCATTATATATGATCATTTCAAGGTTTTAGGCATTTACATGCACATTATAGGGCTAAAGACTCATAATAGAGAAATCAAGGTCAAAGATTATCAATGAGTAAGAGCCGAGCATAAGGGATGGTTTAGATCAACAACATAAGGTCATAAGAAACATATATCAAGATTAGGTGGTTGTCCATTAGCAACAAGATTAGCAATCTAGGCAACGTTCAACATTATAGCCCAAAGTAGGCACATATGTACAATTGAGGTCATTCATGAACAATGGGTCGATTAGGGCCCTCATTAGGGTCACAAGAGCAAAAAGAACTACTGATTTGATGCTTAGGAGGCTATAATTATACCAAAGATTCAAACTTCATCATGATCATGCATTAAAGTCCATGAACAAACTACAACATGCATTAGGGACAACCATGGATCAAAAGGGGAGCTTAGGTGCTCAACTTGGTTCAAGGTGAATAAATATTACTGATTTCATGATTATGAGAGTGAATAATCATTAAAGATGCAAGATTGATCATAACAATGAATAGATGTTCCCAAATATGACTAATGCTAGTATTTCCAAGAAATCAGGGAACAAACATTAGATTTAGGGTCTGGGACTAGGCCCAACGTATAGGTGTCGTCGAGTTGATCGATTTGATATATTGGTTTGTATCAATTGGCCAAGGGGTTTGAGAGTTATGTATTTTACAAACTATGTCCAAGAATTATAGAGATATTGGGTGGCATACCATGATTATTTATTGGCCGATCTGGGCCGTTGCTTGCTGAGCCCTCAATCCGATGGTCGGCGGCTGTCTTTCCCACCCTCTCGGACTCCCCCACGGAATTCCCCTGTTCCAGCATTGGAGCAGAGGACGAAACAGAGGACTAGCACCTCTCAAACTCCAGCGACCTCCTCCTTCTGGACCTGCAGATTCCGGATCCACGACCAGTCGATCGCCCAGATCTCGCCCCCTCTGTCGGAACCGAGCAAGAACAGGGGAGTGGCGCCCCATCCTACTGGTGGCTGCTGTACCGTGAAAAGGTAGAGCCACAGAGTGTACCTACCATACGTCTCTTCTCCCAGCAACAAGTCCGTCATGGTTCCCCTACGGTCTTTCCTCGACATTCCGGCGGACTCTCACTTCCCCTTGGAGAATCTCCCCTACGGCGTCTTCCGTTCGTCTGAAGGAGAACCGCCTCGCCCTGGGGTGGCCATCGGCGACTACGTTCTCGACCTCTCCGCCATATCAGCATGCCGGCCATGACCCAGCTGCTCGGCGACTCGTCCCTGCCCTTCATCAGCTCCCAAGGCGATCGAGATGGCAGCCTGTAGGTGGGTTCATCGACACTGTGAGGGGAGGATGGCGGCAGGCTGCTTTCAGCAGGTTGGCGGCCAGCCCTAGAACCGGATAGGAAGGGAGGAGCGATGGGGGGAATAGGGCAAGAGTAGAAATGTGAGCTTTAAATAGAGTAAGGGGTTTAGGGTTTGCGTTCAATTGTAGCTGCGTCTTCAATGCTTTCCAGAATTGGCTAGAGGAGAGGGATGACTCTCCAGTCGATCGCTTATTTCCCTTTTGGGAAGAAGGAACAAACTAGTAGATGGGCCGCACGTCTATGATATTGGGCCCAATAAGGGTTGCAACTCAACAAGGATAATTAAAACATGTATAATATGAGTCCATTTTCAAATACCCATATCTTGGGCTAGGATGGTCCAAAAGAGGTAATTTTTGTACCGTTGGAAAGATAGAAGAACACTCGATATTTTGAAACATATTGTAGAGCAAGGTGATCATACTAATCAGGTTCAAGATATTTTACAAAGTAGTGAAATCACTAAATAGTGAAATTTAGATCAAGAGAGCAAATCAAATGTACACATTGTGAAATTGATCGTTTTAGTGGCCAAAATAGAAAAATCTCAACTCTCCAATTATAAAATTGACATCAAATTCAGTAATGGGCCACTTTATGAGAGAGGAACATATCACTTGAAGAGAGAGAAAAGGTCAGGTTATCACATCCTTCCCTCCTTAAAAGAAATTTCGTCCTCGAAATTCTCCCAAGATCATAGACAAGAGTCAGAGATGATGTATTCCTTGTGCTTAGGTAAACAAACTAAGGCATCAAGGCAACTCCTTCATGGGGTGCAGACATGGGTTTCCATCATTAAGGTTATACCCACCGATGTATATACACATCACTTAGTGTTCCATCATAATGTAACATCATCATGGCATTAGGGTTTACCAATTCCTTAGTATCTCTGGATTAGTTTTTTTTTTCATTTGGGTATGAGATTAGGAAAGATATCATTGATTATTCAAGCTAAGATTTCTAGGCATCCTCGATCAAGTCCATGATTTAAAAGTTACATCTTTTATGTATAGTATGATTTCATGTTAGGTCTAGCTTATGTGAGTGACTCATCTAGCATATATATATCAGTTTTTAAACGTAAGTGAGATAGTTCATGTATCAAGCATCATTCGAGGAACAAAATTATCATCAATATCGGTGTTTTGTAACTTTCTCTCTTGTATCTAGAAAAAGCTTCATGCCACTCAAGCTAAGACGTGTTAACCACAACCTTCTACTTGTAACAAAGATTTCTACCCATTTTTTTGAGAAATGAGGGTAACTACTAGTTTCCTTTATATGCAACTACTAACCCGAGTATGGAGGTTCATCATGGATATCACACATCATATACATCATCTTGGGCCTTGGGACATCTCCCTCACCTATAAATATATCAAGCATCAAAATTTTCAATTGCCTCTTTCTCTAGGGTTAGATATTTTCATAGGACATCTAGGGTTCAACATTTTCAAGGGAACCGTCCACTAGGTCACTCAACTCATATACTTAGAAGTATTCTAGCTAGGGACTTGTCATCAAGTATTTCATCATTCATATTATTCAACATTTCAAATATTTTCGAATATAGGTACTCTAACCTTTTCCCGATACGGGTCAACTCATATCAACATGTCACCCTATTCATATGTCCCATGCTAGAGGTCCTTCTTTGTAAAGAGATTGAGGCCCGTGTTGGTCTCGAACCATATATCATATCTCCACCCATACAAGACTAGGTACAAGCAAGCATGTCCACCCACTAGCTATGTTTAGCACATTAACCAAGTGGTATGTATCATACAAGGTGCCAGATTTAGCTAGGGTTGCATGATCGAACTCATCTCATATCGTCAAACATACTTAACCTTCCTCAAACATCTTGGGTCCTATTAAACATCAACATCATCATCAATCTCATAATCATCCTCTTAGGTTTCTAGGTTACTCACTTGCCTAACCTATATCCTGGCTCTAGACAACTCTAGAGACTATCTAAACTCTCTTATCTAGACTTGATGTTACATCTCTTTCTCCTAGGTTGCATGGAAACTCACTGCCTTTCTGTGTGTGGTAACATTTTTCATATGTACATATAATAATACTTGAAATATGTTTCTCTAACGTTTAAACAGGCGATGAAAACCACCATACTCCATCCGAATAAAACCAAAACCAAAACGAGTTACCACACTCATTAGGCAGTCTAGTATCATGACACCTAGAGAACTAGCAAGAACATGGTGCACACTTGTGTAGACATCCTGAGCACATGTCGCGAGTCATGTCTAGGGAGGTGACTTACACAAGTCTATACCTAGTTCTAGAACATCTAGGTTCTAACCTAGAGGCTAAGTCAACCTAATCCACAAGGATATTTCATTAAGTTTCTAGGGTTGAGATGTAAGGTGAGTTTAGTTTGTGTTTCATGTGAGCAATGTTTGGTGTAGTTATTGTCCATGCTCTAATACCATCTGTCACGGAACCGGAATCCAAGTCCCATGAACCAAACATATACCAAAGGCGATATGCGGAAGCGTCAAGCTTAGCACACATGAACAGATAACAAGATACAAGCACCAACATAATCTCAACAATCAACAAGATATATTAAGCAACATCATTATATTACATGATTTGAATTACATATTCAAGAGTCACTTTGTACAAGTCTGCTCATGTATACTATATCTGGATTTTACAACAAGAACACCTAGCATAGCTCACCAAGCCCATCAACCTTCTAGCCATCTCTGAACCTAAAAACAACATACGAGAAATGGGTCAACACACGAGGTGTTGAGTATGGGGCTGAAAGATACACATATATATAAGCTTTGCATAATTTTGAAAAGATTTCAAGATTAAACGAACAAGAATAAACATGTTAATTGTTTAATAAATGCGAAACCATATTTTATGTCATTTCACTCCATTATACCAACAATATCAAACATGTTTAAGGCCTTTGACCATCTTCCCGTCGGAAGGGTCCGTAAGGGTGCTCAAGCTTAGCTAACCCTTTTATACGAGAGGGACCTCAAGGTCGTAACCAAGAGCCCTTTATCAACAATATTATAATGGAGTTCCAAATATATATGTGTTCAAGTTATAAAACTGACGAGGCAAACATCGAGTAACACAACAATACTACATGGCAATATTTGAGAAAATAGACAAACAAGCATACAATATATGTCTTTTCAAGCAAGAAAGCGGTAGTCATATAACTAGATAAGGCCCATACCTGATTCAGAGATTTCATAACCTAACATATCCTTCACCATCTAGTCTCATGCCAAACCTGATTAAGAACAAGATTGCATATATACATTAGATTCTCATCATTAACCATGATTATCTTTATTTGATGGTTTTGGCCAAGATGGGTTCCAAGTTTCTTATTGGTTCATTATATGATATTGTACCGATCTAGAGGTCATCATGATGATGTAGCTCAAGTTTCATGCCATTATGATGTTCCATTCATTATATATGATCATTTCAAGGTTTTAGGCATTTACATGCACATTATAGGGCTAAAGACTCATAATAGAGAAATCAAGGTCAAAGATTATCAATGAGTAAGAGCCGAGCATAAGGGATGGTTTAGATCAGCAACATAAGGTCATAAGAAACATATATCAAGATTAGGTGGTTGTCCATTAGCAACAAGATTAGCAATCTAGGCAACGTTCAACATTATAGCCCAAAGTAGGCACATATGTACAATTGAGGTCATTCATGAACAATGGGTCGATTAGGGCCCTCATTAGGGTCACAAGAGCAAAAAGAACTACTGATTTGATGCTTAGGAGGCTATAATTATACCAAAGATTCAAACTTCATCATGATCATGCATCAAAGTCCATGAACAAACTACAACATGCATTAGGGACAGCCATGGATCAAAAGGGGAGCTTAGGTGCTCAACTTGGTTCAAGGTGAATAAATATTACTGATTTCATGATTATGAGAGTGAATAATCATTAAAGATGCAAGATTGATCATAACAATGAATAGATGTTCCCAAATATGACTAATGCTAGTATTTCTAAGAAATCAGGGAACACACATTAGATTTAGGGTCTGGGACTAGGCCCAACGTATAGGTGTCGTCGAGTTGATCGATTTGATATATTGGTTTGTATCAATTGGCCAAGGGGTTTGAGAGTTATGTATTTTACAAACTATGTCCAAGAATTATAGAGATATTGGGTGGCATACCATGATTATTTATTGGCCGATCTGGGCCGTTGCTTGCTGAGCCCTCAATCCGATGGTCGGCGGCTGTCTTTCCCACCCTCGCGGACTCCCCCACGGAATTCCCCTGTTCCAGCATTGGAGCAGAGGACGGAACAGAGGACTAGCACCTCTCAAACTCCAGCGACCTCCTCCTTCTGGACCTGCAGATTCCGGATCCACGACCAGTCGATCGCCCAGATCTCGCCCCCTCTGTCTGAACCGAGCAAGAACAGGGGAGTGGCGCCCCATCCTACTGGTGGCTGCTGTACTGTGAAAAGGCAGAGCCACAGAGTGTACCTACCATACGTCTCTTCTCCCAGCAACAAGTCCGTCATGGTTCCCCTGCACTCTTTCCTCGACATTTTGGCGGACTCTCACTTCCCCTTGGAGAATCTCCCCTACGACGTCTTCCGTTCGTCTGAAGGAGAACCGCCTCGCCCTGGGGTGGCCATCGGCGACTACGTTCTCGACCTCTCCGCCATATCAGCATGCCGGCCATGACCCAGCTGCTCGGCGACTCGTCCCTGCCCTTCATCAACTCCCAAGGCGATCGAGATGGCAGCCTGTAGGTGGGTTCATCGACACTGTGAGGGGAGGATGGCGGCAGGCTGCTTTCAGCAGGTTGGCGGCCAGCCCTAGAACCGGATAGGAAGGGAGGAGCGATGGGGGGAATAGGGCAAGAGTAGAAATGTGAGCTTTAAATAGAGTAAGGGGTTTAGGGTTTGCGTTCAATTGTAGCTGCGTCTTCAATGCTTTCCAGATCTGGCTGGAGGAGAGGGATGACTCTCCAGTCGATCGCTTATTTCCCTTTTGGGAAGAAGGAACAAACTAGTAGATGGGCCGCACGTCTATGATATTGGGCCCAATAAGGGTTGCAACTCAACAAGGATAATTAAAACATGTATAATATGAGTCCATTTTCAAATACCCATATCTTGGGCTAGGATGGTCCAAAAGAGGTAATTTTTGTACCGTTGGAAAGATAGAAGAACACTCAATATTTTGAAACATATTGTAGAGCAAGGTGATCATACTAATCAGGTTCAAGATATTTTACAAAGTAGTGAAATCACTAAATAGTGAAATTTAGATCAAGAGAGCAAATCAAATGTACACATTGTGAAATTGATCGTTTTAGTGGCCAAAATAGAAAAATCTCAACTCTCCAATTATAAAATTGACATCAAATTCAGTAATGGGCCACTTTATGAGAGAGGAACATATCACTTGAAGAGAGAGAAAAGGTCAGGTTATCACAGGCATGCAAATGACTATAACAAAGAGTTGCGCATATCATCTATCCAAGAATTGCATATGATGCAATTGGTAAATGTTGCCTACCTTAATAATTACCTATGGACATTGGTGTTGGCGTTGGCCGGGTAATAGTCACTAGAAGATTGTACGCTGCAATCTTCCGAATTGATACATTATGGTTATCAATTTGAACAAAAAAGTGGAGCGATAATTAATTAAAGGACTAATTAATATCGTTAACCTATCAAATCAAACTAATAAAAAATGTTCTGAAAAATTGCAATTTTTCTTTGTAGAATTTAATGGCAAACACAAACATGTTATTGTTGCGATCAATCCTTGAGAAGGACAAAACTAAATGAGATTGACTTCCACATTTGGTTTAGGACTTTAAGAAATGTTCTCATCAAAGAGCAAAAGCTCTATGTCCTTGAAACACCAGTGCCAAAGGAACCTACTCCAAATACGCTTAAGGCAGAAATGGATGCTTACTGGAAGCATGTCAATGATGCCATAGACATTTGAATACCTAATGCTGTGCTGTATGAACTATGAGTTGCATGAGCAACATGGACATTCTTGAGATGGTAAAACATCTTAAGAATCATGTAAAGCAAGAAAGGTATAATGTCTTCAAAGCATTGTTTGAGTGCAAACTGACAGAGAAAGATCCAGTAGAGCCTCATGTGCTCAATGTGGTTGGGCATGTGGAGTGACTAAAATTTCTGAGGTCAAGAGTTGACTATTGATATGATTCTGCAAGCGTTGTGTGAATCATATAGCCAGTTTATCAAGTGCTATCACCTGAGTAACTTGGCCAAACTACTGTCTAAGTTGCATGTCATGTTGATGCCAAAGCAAGATATAAGAAGGACAAATCCGTGATGGTGATCAGCGGAAGTGAGTCCAAGGGGAAAGGCAGGGCTAAGAAGTGTTCTGAGGCTAAGCTAAAGTTCAAGTCTTCTGCACTCAAGTTATGGAGAAGGGTAAGTGCAAAGGAATTTATCCTTTTTCATTTAAAGGAACAAGGGAAGAAGAAAGAGATAGAGATCTCTACTTCATGACCCAAAAAGAAATAAGCTAGAACTGTAAGGAGCAAGAGTTGCTGACACTACAGTTGGAATCTATCATTCATGGGCATATAATAGAATTATTGAATTGCAATTATGGACTTGCCATTAATGAAAATATCATGTATCTTGTATGGACAAGAATAAATTGATGTTTCAGTTTAAAAGATGAGATCTTATATGGCAATGCCCTATGTCTTATAAACTATACTTGGTAATTGTAGAGATAAATGCGTATGACACATATATTGAATGACTTGATGACTAAAATAATGAATACCTATAACACTGTCATCTAGAGCACATAATGAGAAATGGACTTCTAGTATCAATATGATGGTTGTTTAGACTCTTTTAGTTATTGAACGAATAGAGACATGCAAGTTTTGTTCATTGGGAAATATGAAAAGAGCATCTTCACTAGATGTAGTGGGAGATCGATTACTCCATTAGGACTAGTACATACTGATGTACATTAGACCCTTTAAAATAAATGCTAAAAGTAGGTACTAGTACCTCATTAAATTTACTGATGCTATCAGTAGATATGGAAATTTGTATTTAATGAAATGCAAATATGAATCTCTTAAAGTGTTCAAAGAGATCATGAATGAAGTACGTAACTAATTTGGTAAAAATACTAAGACACTTCGATGTGATCAATGCTGAAATATTTTAAACTAAGAGTTTGAAGACCTTTTGGCAGATCATGATAATGTATCATGATGCACTCCACCTGAAACACAATGATAATGTATCATCAAAGTCTATCAGAAAGAAGGAATCACACCTTGCTAGTCACGGTGAGATTATCAATAAAATCTAGTTGATCTTCCAATTTTTTTTGGGCACATGCTTTACACTAAAACAATGTACCGTCTAAAATGGTTCAAAAGATACCATGTGAGATATGGCATGGGAGGTGTCCCGATATGTCTTTATAGTGGTTAGGATTGAAAGCTTATGTAAGAAAATAGTTTCTTGAAAAGCTTTGTCCAAAAATCACATAAATGTTATGTTGTTGAATACTACTCTTGTTCCAATCCAACAACAAAATGTTTGTTGACTGGATGGCTGTATTCCTACAGCGGAACTTAGTTCCAAAGGAATCAGTGTGAGAAAAGTAGAACTAGAAATGTTCGAGACAAACAAGAAAATATTGAAGCTAAAGAGGTATAGTAGGAACAAGGAGAATCGCAATCTGTTGTGGAATTTCAAGTTCCTTATGTAGACACAAAACTCATAGTTCTAGTAGAACACACCCTGAGTTTGAAAGATTATGATATCTTATGGCTCAAAAGGCGGTGAGTTGATCATGGATGATGAGTCAACAATCTACCTAGAAGCTATTGAGAGACTAGAGTCTGAGAAATGGCTTGAGGCCATGAGATCAATGATGGACTCCATGTAAACCAACAAGGTATGACCTTGGAGAATCCACCTAAAGGCAAGGAAGAAAATGTCCGATTTCGATGCCGTTTCGGTGGCCACAGAAATTGAAATTTCAACAGAAATTTTGATAAATGTGTTCCTGGCGTTTCGACGACAAAATGAACGAATTAATTTATGGAATTTTACCAGAATGATCTACTAGTGTAGATCTACTCAAATATGTAATAATATTTCATAATGGATATGTGGGGGTGGGGTCTCGTCATTTTTTAGTGAATGACCTTGAACTGTTTCGATGGGCATTTTGATGGGGATTTTTGATGTCAATTTTCAATGGCAAAATCAATAAACTAAGTCATTATAGTTTGCAAACACAATATATAGACTTAAAGACACAAAACTGTGCAAAAAGATATGCTCTAGCTAGTACATAATATATAAAAAAGTAATAAAAAAAATCGAAGATCTGCCTATTTCGAGAGTTTCGTCAGTCAATTTCAATGTCTGATTGCCACAGAAACAGAAATTTTGCCAAAAATTTTGACAATTTCGTCAAAATTTTGAACATTGCCTAAAGGGGTAAAACCCATATGGTGCATTTGGGTCTTTGAAAGGAGACCAACATGGAAGGGTAGTTTGGTTCAAAGAATTTCCAACAAGTTCAAAGTGTTGTACAATATTAAAGTCTTTCACCAATTACCATGGTTAAATCCATCAGGATCATGCTTGCTATTGCAGCTTAGTATGACTATGAGATTTGGCATATGGATGTTAAAACCACATTTCTTAACTGGAACAATTATGAGGATGTGTACGTGACACAGCTAAAGGTTTTATAAATCCAATATTGCAAATAAAGTCTATAAGCTACCAAGGTCAATCTGTGGATTGAAGAAAGCATATCAGAGCTGGAATCTTCTATTTGACAAGACAGTCAAAGGGTTTGACCTGAGTCAAAATGAAGATGAAATCTGTGATTACAAAAGATTTAGTGGGAGCATATATATATTCCACATAATGGATGGGGAATAACGTCCTTATCCTGTAAATGTTAAAACTTGACTGGAAACACCTTCTCTATGAAGGGTCAAGCTTTTAAAATGACAAATTAATGATCACAATCTATATTTATGTTTGACTTTAAAAATAAAAACTGTAAGCTGGAAAGGGTTCCAAACTAATGACAGCTGTTTGAATCTACAACAGAAGCCGAGTATCTCTGTGTTATAAGAACATCAGAGGATACTGTATGGATCAAGAAGTTCATATGGGTGAATTTGTGTGAGGTTCCAACCATTGATGACACAGTAGGAATACTATGATAAGAATGGAGCTATCGGTTAGGCAAGGAATCTCAGATCGCATACTACAACAGTTCCATCTCATACGAGATGTGGTACAACGAAGAGATGTGAAACCTGTAAAATACCGACTCGAAATAAACGTTGCTATACCCGCTATAAAAGCACTTGCGCAGCAGAAGCTTGATGGACATGTTTAGATCACTTGGAATAAGATTTGTGGGTGATTGACTCTAAGTGCAAGTGGGAGTCTGTTGGTATGGTATGCCCAGAGGGCCAATCGTATGCTGATTGGAATGTGGCATTAAATACCTGATTTGATAATAATAAAGGTAATTCCATCTATTATGTTTGTATTAGCATGGGATGATGACACAAAAATAGTAGATGTCTAAAGAATGATGATTACTCGATGACGTATGTCTTCAAGTACGCAACCTGAACAATGAGATCATACGTATGTAATAGTACATACATTCTTGTTATGTCCCTAGTCTGATATTACCGTAGAAAAAAAATAAAAAACAGTAATACATAAGACTAGAGTGTGTGTTGACTGATGACAAAGTCTCATTAGTCATGATATGTGATATCAAGTCAAACATAGGTAGGTACATGTTAAAAAACACTATATCAGACAGACCCACCACGAGAGTGATACATAGAGACCATAGTATGGTAGTCAAAAGCATCTCTCATAGTGATAGTGGTGTTAGTGGTTCTTAGACCTGAAGTCACTACATTCATCACATGTCGTTCATGTACTTTGACATCATCCACCGTGATCCTGAATAAGGGTTGCGATAAAGGTGGTGCTCGCCGTTTGCAGGTTCTAGAAAATTCATAATTTCAGACATTTCTACTTCCACGTAAACTGGGAACGCTGACCCTGGCCTCTACTATAAATAGAGGCGTACTGGGGGCTTCCCAACACACAATTGAGAATCATTTGGTCTGACAATTGTTGTCCTCTCTGGTTGTGGTAACCAATAGAGAGCTCGAGCAAGTCCTACTCGTTAAAGAGAGGGACAACGAGGGAGAGAACATCTGAGAACAATCATGGGAGAGTATGTCGGTGACTAGTACGCCAACAGAAGGAGACAACTCTTTCCCGTTGGCTCTGTTAGCGCAACGTGGAGTTCTCGATGGTCCGCGTGGACTTCTCCAGCGGCGAGAGACTTCTGCCGCTAGGAGAACTCCGTCAACCGTTGTCCGTGGTGCTACACCAGGAGACCGGTTGAGACGTCTGTTCGAGTGCTGCTGCTGATGGAGCGAGTTGCTGTCTGAAGAAGAAGCAGGATGCTACTGCAAGGGTAATGTCGCTGGAATTGCTCCAGGACCAGGTATAACCTTGCAAGCCTTCCTTCCTAGAGACATTGTTATTGATGCAATTTTGCTATTCAGGGGAATTATGCTTTAATTTTTTGTTACTGCTATCTTATCTGCCGCCCCAATTTTCCTACACCTTCTAGTTACTCCCTTCTCCATCACTGTTGCTGATTACGCCTAAGGAGATCTACTCCCCTCACTAACCCTATCCTCTTCTCCAACAAGAGGATCTAGGAACATGGCCAATGGTCTTTCCAATGGTCTTTTGCCCTGAAGACTGCTATTTTAGAAAATCGTTCGACAAAACTTTGTGGTCATCGAGGGCCACCTATTATAGTGCTCTATCTAACTTGTTATTGATATGATTGGGTCTAACATATCTCTCTCGTTCTTGGTGAATCCTAGTGTTTGTCATTTATTCTAGGTCATTTTGTGACCTTATTTTGCTGATTTGCCGCCTAGGACATCAAGTGTGTGACTCAACATGGCGTGTTGCTGCCATCTGCTCTAGGATCTACTCCGGAATCGGCGTATTGCCCCGACACCCAACACGACGTGTTGCTTCCTTGACACGATGTGTCGCTACCTGTTTCCGATTCCTTGTTGCTGCCTGCTGCTAATATTACCCGACGTGTCAACTCTAGACACGCAGTGTCGCTGCTTCGGGAAAGTACTGTCACTACCTATTGTTGATTCCCTACTATGTTGCTGATTCACTTCCTAGAGACTACAAGACGTGTTCAAACTAGACACGCCGTGTAGCTATTATCTGGATCTACTGGTATACTATCTACACGCCGTGTACTTACAAAGCATGACGTGTCTTGTTCCTGCTGTTCTATCTTTTTGGAATCATGGCTTCATCCTCTTCCGCTACTGAGATCCCTGAGACACATGCTAGATGTGTAACTTATGTTAAGTTTAACGGGTCCAACTATATCTTATGGGCACGTTCTTTTCAAATCTATGCACACTCCTTGGGCAAGCTTGAGCATCTCACCGACCCTCCCGACGATGAAACAACTAACAAAAGGAAAGCTGAATATAAGAAATGGACAGAGCACGACTCTTAGGTCCTCTCGTGGAATCTAAATAGATGTGAATCCATGTCTTTACCAGTCTTCTCTCACTGATACAACCAAGGAAGCTTGGGATCATATTTCTCAGGTCTATTCCGGCAAGGGAAATGCCTCCCGAGTTTTTGAACTTTATGAGTGTCTGCATTCTCTAAGACTTGAAGGCACTTCATCGTTTACTTCACACTTTGATAACTTCTAAGGGATTTGGGGCGATCTCAAACTCCATCAACCCTTGTCAACCGATCTCACTAAACTATTGAAGCAACAAGTTGAAGTAAGCTATGCCACTTTTTGGCATCATTGCCTCCTAGTTATGAAGTTGTCCGTCAACAAATCCTGGAATCTGAACCCTTGTCCATGATAGACGATGTCTATCTCCGGCTATCTGGCTCGATGTCCTGTACTACTAAAGAAGAGCACATTGCTCTAGTAGTTGCTGGACGAGGGTGTTGTAATTCTACTCGTGGACAGGGCTAAGGAGCGGTAATAAGAATCTCTTCACCTACCTAAAGAAATCCACATATCATCTTCCTGCGCGTCTAGAAGATGGATCTACTTCTCCGATCACTAGAATAGGAGATGTTAATAACACCCTTATTAAATCAGTATCGTTTGTGCCCAGATTTCCCTTGAACTTGATGTCTGTTAGTAAAATTACCAGGTGTTTAAACTGCAGTGTAACCTTCTTTCCTAACACTGTCTCCATGTAGGATCTCAGGACGAAGAAGATGATTGGTTGGGGATATGAAGGTGGAGATGGTTTGTACTACCTAAAGACTTTGTTAACTTCGCCTACTACTGCTCTTGTAGCCCAATCTACCTCTCTTCATCAATGACACCTGAGGCTTGGTCATCCTTCTACCATTAAGTTTTGAGTCTTTATTTCCCAGTTTGTCTTCTGAAAATTTTACATGTCAGTCTTGTCAACTTGGAAATCACCATCACTTTGTGTTCTCTCCTTGTCGTTACAACATGAGTCCAATTGTTTTGTTTAGTTCACTCTGATGTCTGGGGACCATGTCGTATTGGTAATTGTACTGGTGTGTGATATTTTATAACCTTTATTGATGACTGGTCTCGTTCCACTTGGCTCTATCTTATAAAAGACGTTCTTGAATTTAGATGTTTTCTCCAATTTCTTGAATGAAATAAAGACTCAATTTTCTGCTGCTACTAAGTTTGTTCGCACTGATAATGCCTCTGAATATGTGCAACATGATTTTCAAATGATTTGCATCTCCAAAGGAATTGTTCATCAAACCTCTTGTCCCTATAGCTCACAACAAAATGGTGTGGCTGAAAGGAAAAACAAAGATCTTCTTGATGTAGCTCGTATACTCCTAATTGAAATGAAAGTTCCTAAGTTTTATTGGGTTGATGCTATTCTTTTAGCAAACTACCTCATCAACCGGATGTCTTCCTCTATTTTACAAAATAAACTTCCTACCAACTACTCTACCCTCATGGACCAATTTTTACCCTACAACCAAAAGTTCAACTGCCTATGCTTTGTTTACAATCACCAACCTGGGCGTGATAAATTATCTCCATGAGCTTTTTGATGTTGTTTCCTTGACTATTCTCGAACGCAAAAGGGGTATAAATGTTTTGGACCTATTGCACGTGATTGCATGTCAGTGCAAACATCACCTTTTTTGAAGACACATCCTTCTTTTCTGAACCTAGTAAACAAAAGCCACTTCCTACTGTGCCACTTCCTAGTGTCTCCCTTGGACGAGTCTTCTACCCTTGTATTGAAAGTGTATGAGCGGCAAAACGATAGACCTCTACATGAAGTATCTCCTGCTATGACCTCTTTTGAGACTGATGATCCACCACAAGACAATGGTAATACTACTGCCTCTATTCCAGTTTCTTCTTCCGAATTTCCTATTGCATTACGAAAAGGACAGTGTTCTGGCGCCAAATATTGTATTTCTCAACATGTTTCTACAACCCATTTGAATGCTTCCATGGATCCATTTACTGCTGCTTTATCTGCTATTTCTATCCCAAAGAACATTCAGGAGGCACTCCTACATCCTAGATGGCCACAGGTTATGGATAAGGAGATGGATGCTCTTCAATCCCGTGAGACATGGAAACGTGTTGATCTCCCTATGGGTAGCAATCCTGTTGGTTGTCGTTGGGTGTATACTGTTAAATATTTACCTGATGGAACGATTGGACGTCTGAAGGCTAGACTGGTTGCTAAGGGATACACACATGAATCTGGGGTTGATTACTCTGAAACTTTTTCTCATGTTGCTCGTCTTAATTCTGTACGCATTTTTATTTCTGTTGTCGTGGATCAATGATGACACTTGCATCAACTGAATGTTAAGGATGCCTTTCTATATGGTGATTTGAATGAGACTATCTATATGTCACAAACTCCAGGTTATGTTGCTCAGGGGGAATATTCTGGGAAGGTTTGCCTTATGAAGAAGGCTATTTATGGCCTCAAGCAGAGTCCCCGAGCATGGTTTGACAAATTCTCCCTTATACTACACAAATTTGATTTCACACAGTCTCGGTGTGATCATTCTATATTTATCAAGACCACTACTTCTGGAATTATTATTCTCATTCTTTACGAGGATGATATCATTTTGTCTGGTAGTGATGACACAAGGATTGTTGATACAAAGAAATATCTTATGAAGCACTTTGTAGCCAAAGACCTTGGACGTCTTTGGTATTTTCTTGGCATTGAGGTAGCACACAACAAGAAAGGAGTATCTTTACCGCAGAGGAAGTATACTCTAGACTTACTAACTGAAATAGAAATGCTGGGTTGTCGACCTACAGTATCACCTATGGATCAAGCACAAGATCTATGGGCTGAGTCCGCTCAACCCTTAGAAGATAAATATTGCTACAAACCTACAAGAGACTCGTTGGTAAACTTTTGTATCTCACTATTACTAAGCCAAATATATGCTTTGCTGTCGGAGTTCTTAGATAGTTTATGGATTTCCCTAGGCAGTGTCACTAGGAGGCAACACGTCATGTCCTGAAATATTTGAAGAACATACTTGTGCAAGGACTGTTTGATATAAGAAATGTACAGCTTGATGTAACTGGATATTCTGATGCTGATGATGCAGGGTGTAAGTCTAAAAAGGAGATCCACTTCTGGTTACTGTACCTTCCTAGGAGATAATATAGTTACTTAGCGAAGTACGAAACAAAATGTTGTTGCCAGATCTAGTGCATAGACCGAGTATCGTGCAATGGCACGTACTACTTGTGAGCTGTTATGGATTAAATCTAGATTCTTGCATAGTTTGGATTTCCTCTCACTTATGCTATCCCGGTGTATTGTGATAATAGTGCTGCTACCTTCATTGCTAGTAGCCCTGTCTTCCATGAAAGGACCAATCATATTAAAGTCGACTGCCATTTTCTCCGAGATGCTGTACTGGATAAGAAGATTGCTATTCCTTTTTTGCCATCACATGAGAAAACTGTAGATATATTTAGGAACTGTGCTACAAGTTGGGCATGATTGACATCTATGCTCCAACTTGCGGGGGAGTATTGAGATATATTGCTGTATTTTATTTCCTATTTTAAGTCTTTCTTACTTTAGTATCATGTAACATGGGTCTTTGTATAAGAGGCCCATTATAATTTTTTTGTTTGCTTCCCTGTACAGCCTCCTATTTATAGGAGTGAGTTTTCCCTTCTCTAAATTTAGAAAGACGATACATTTCGACATATGCCTGGCTTACCAATCACATACAATAAAGGGACAGATGAAGTGGCTTGCTGAAGATGTTTGTGACACTCTCCCTGTACACACATGTAGAGTGACTATCTTCATGTTTCCCTGTATGTACATGCAGAGTGACTATCTTCTTTGATGTCATATCATCTCTAACAAAGTAACAGTTGGATTCAAAATCTTTGGTGTTCTCAAGAAAAATATGATTGTTTGCATTATGAGTAGCTTCCTGATTATTACATTTAAGAACAAAGTCAATGAGAGTCCTAATTCTCTTAATATGAAGTGTATCAACTATAAATTGTTTCTTGCTCCTCCTAGTGATAAACAGGTCCCTGAGAAAGATACAGAAACCTTATGTCAAGTGTTCACCATTTGCATTACCAACCTAGTCAACATCTGCATACACATGAACACTTTTTTATCTGGGGCCTGTGATAGAGGATCCCTTTGCAAAGTGACCCCTTTTTAAATCAAAGAATCCACTTTGAAATCATTCCAATGAGGCTTCTTGGGAGCACTCATAAACTGGGTGCCTATCCTAGTGCATAAAATATGTTGGATGTTATTATTGTTAGATGGTAAGCTTTCCGATCAAATTCTGAATGCTCTAATTTTGATCAATCGAATTGTTTAGCTTATCATGTTAATTCACAAACATAGAAACTAGTTTATAAGGGTCCATTCCAGTTTCTATGTATATATCTAGAGATTCTAGACATCATAGAAACTAGTTTATAAGGGTCCATTCCAGTTTCTATGTATATATCTAGAGATTCTAGACATCATAGAAACTAGTTTATAAGGGTCCATTCCAGTTTCTATGTATATATCTAGACATACGTCTTTTGAGATAGATTGATTCATGTTATGGATCTAAGAACTTCAGACCTCAAGAAACACACTAACACACCAAGATCTCTAAAATAAAATACTAACACACCAGAATCTCTAAAATAGAATCAGAGATGCACTACAAATTATCTTTGTGATAATAATATTACCGACACATAGTAAGAACCACAAGAATTTTTTGTATGGGAATAAAATAGAGTGGCCATTGACAAATCTTCTTAATTTATGTTGTTTAAGGAGGATATTGAATTTGTCAAACCATGTCCTTGACAATTGTTTTAACGTTTATACACAATTGAGTCTACAATATTTTGTGCAATACTTCCCCTTTGTAGAATATCAGGGAGGCTTCTCCATGTAGACTTGTTCAAGTAAATCTTCATGTAAGAATGTGTTTTCCACATCCAATTGGTAAAGATGCCAATCAAAGTGTATTGCCAAGGAGATCAAAATAAAACAGAGTTGATCAGGGTGATGGGAGAGAAGATATCAGGAAATAAATGGAAAATGTTTGTGTATAATCCATAGCTACAAATCTGTCCTTAAGCCATTCAAAAGAGCCATCAAACTTATGCTTCACAATGAACACCGATAGGTATCCAAACAATATTCTGCTTGGAGGGTCTACGAGTTTTTAGGTATTTTGTTTCTAAGACATGCCGTCTGACCATCCATTGTTGTTTTCCAACTAGGGTGTTGGAATGTTGAAAGCAACACATTCAGATAATTCTGTCAAGTGTTGTTGCAAAAGCATCAGAAGTACAAGGCAGTTTTGAAAGTCAACAAACATTAGGAACAAGGTAGAGAACAGTACGAAGTGTGGTACCTTTCTGAAAGCAATGGGAAGACCAGGTGAATTATATTCATTCTCAGTTGTAGGAAAAGGGGGAGTTCCACGTTGGACATACAAAATTTTCCGTTGTTGATACATCATACATGCAAGGATAGATTTAGATAAAAAGAGGTTTAGACATGGAAATAAAAGGGGATCGATTTAAGTTCTAATGTTAGTATATTAATATTTAAGCCTACACCTCCAACGTAATTCTTATATTTCTCTGTACTTGGTATATTTATGTGAGGATACATTTACCACTTAATTATATTCATTTAACTCTCCATACTCCAAGGAGGAGAGAATGTAATCTCTTTGGTTAACTAACGGGATATGCCCTTAATCTCTTTTACATGGTATTAGAGCGAGGTTGCTCTAAGTACCTAAATGTAACCCTTCCTAGCCACCACCGACCTCCTCCCTTCTCGCCCTTCTTCCCTCTGGCCTTCAACACCATTAGACAGGAGGCCCCAACAGCCGCCTCAAGGGACAAAGAGGCCCTTGCACATCTGCTTCTGCAAGTGCAAAAGCCATCTTCAGGAAAGAAGGCCCCTGGGCGGCAACTGCTGTGGCCACTGCCATCACAAATAGAGGTCAAGCCAATTGCCGCCACCGCTAGTGCAGTCTCAAGCAGGAGGCCTAGCCGCCACTGCATAAGCCGCCCACTGCTCCAGAGTTAAATTTCCTCCGCCGATTCATTTGTCTCTGTCCTTATTCTAATCTATTGTAAATTGTAATAAAAAAATTACAAAAATGAAAAAACCTTGATTTAATGTACAAAACACACAAAAGAGGGGCAAAACATTAACTTCATTTTAGTCTCCATGTGGACCCCCTAAACCACATGGTAGCGCATTCCCACCCAATTAGGGTTTATGTTTGCATATCACAGTCCTTCATTCTTGTGATCTCCTGTCGTGCTCTTTGTTCTGGTAGTGCCTGTTGTTCTTTTTCCTTCCTATCGTGCCTTATAGATGTAGTGCGTTCTTCCTGTACCATGCTAGACTCTTGTACATATATCTATTCTAATGGATGAAATAACCCCCTGTTGCATCTATTTTTATCTATAAAGACATTCCTACAACCTTTAGTATTAAACTGAACAACAACACTTTCCTCCTAGATGAATGCCATCACGACTTTTCTAGAGTTTCATAGAAAGCTAATGTTCGTAATGGATGATCCACCAACAAATGAGAAGACGAAGCATGGTGATGGGGAACAATCAGGTTCTCACTATCTTAGCGGGAGTATGGATCCCCTAATTATTGTGAAATATATGTTCCACCTCAACACCAAGAGAAGTGGGTTGAGGCGAAGAAGGGACAGAAGTTGTACATATCACCAGGGCGTGCTTCCCGCCCAATAATCATCGTATTATGCAAATCCTACTGGACAAAACCAATAGGTCTGCAAATTATATAACATCATAAAGAATCAACAACTTTAGACACATACATCAAATTGTATGGGAAATTAGGGACATAATGCATTTAGGATAATTTCAAAGTGGGAGAAAGAGGGACAAAGCCATAGTTTTCAACCCGTTTCATAGATCCATCTAGCATGGTGACAATTGAGTGAGGAATGATTGAGTCGGTATTAGTAAGTGTGGCGTTCCTGTCATGTATTGGATAGTGCTGGAATCCAAAATCTAAATGAAAGGCGGCAAGCATAGATGATCTAGTGTTATTTTAGTGGGCTGCTACAAGATGGGCGGAGGGTGAGGAAATTAACAGGTCACCAATCTTCTAGTCTAAATTGGTCAGGTAGGAAGAGGACTCAATTGGCTAGGAGTGTAGCAGTGAGTCCCTTAATTGTTGTAGCTATGAAGGGGCTTGTATTCTTTGACAGTCAAAGAGAAATGAAAAAAAATCTTGGTTGAAGTTCTGGAATTTGTGGTCGTAGTAGGCTAGTTCTAACTGCATGGGTCGACGACGTTTGGGCGAGGTGAGCAGTGCGATTGCCATGCTCTAGCCTGTGATCATGGGATAGCCATGCTTGGAGTGGCATACATCCTCAGTATGGGCAAATTTGTTACAGTAGGTACATTTAGGATGTGACCCTCGTCCACATCTGCAGCCTTGTGCTGTCTCAACTGCAACTGCATGTGCCTCAGGCGGCTTTGTGGGAATGGCGTGGGGCTGCGTAAAGTCAAAATAAGAGAGGCGCACATACGTCTCGTTCATGGAGGACAGAGATGTGACCTCTAATAGCTTTTGATGAACAACATCGCAATGACTGAAGACCGTTTAGGAAATGGTCGTAGATGATGGAATCTTGTTCTTTGGTGAAGTTTCCAGATTTAGTGAATGAGATGATTTTCCAACTCCTTCATTGTGACATAGTAGACTTACATGCTATCATCACACTACTGCTCAGAGCAACCTGTCCTAATGTTGTCTAAGCGAAGGCAATTTTCGTCTTGTGTAAAACTGCTTCATTTCATTCCACAAAGGCGATGCTGCAAAAATCCTGAGGACAAAGAGGAAAGGGGTTTATGGGAGGGTAACAATTAGAAAAGGAGATTTCCCTTTTAGAATGGAGGACGGTTGGTTACTTCCTTGGAAAATATGTCCTACCAAGTAATGCTAGCACTTCAATGGTTGCCATCAGTTCCAACTTGATAGTTAAATATGGTAACACTTTGCATATGTCAGGTTTGCTACACATTTTTACTTATGATTCTCACATACCACTTACCTAAGTTACCTTAGCAGATTAATCTATTAAAACTATTGATATCCGTGGAGTTGCTGTACTTTCATTTTGACTTTCGTTTAAAACTGTTCATTAAGTTCCAAAATTTCCACATGATCGTATGTATGTTACTAAGCCAGTCAATTGTTTTGAAATCCTATGCTATATAACCTTTGGTCCTATGGGATTTCCGAAGGAGGATTCCGGAATGTTTGACAATGTGGGTGGGATTCTAGATCTTAGTGATCTATACGATTCTCTTTTGATGCTCCTTGCCAGCTTGCCCTTATGAGTACCTAGCCTCTATTGCCACCTATCTTTGGACAAGATAAAAAAGCTTACACCTAGTTTATCTTCTATTCAAGATGTATGACGTGATTCTTGCTAATTAGGCAAATAGCTGTATACCAAAACAATCTTACATGTTGTTTTAATTCGTTCATGATGATGTCTATCGACCATTTTGTGCTACTAGTTATAATGGGCACTACTGCTTTCTTATATTTGTGGATGACCGTTCCTGGATGACTTAAATTATATATTGAAATCACATATTGAAGTTCTTCTAAAAATTAAGGTTTGTTCATAAAATGATACCAGTAAAATTCTCGACTGATATTGAAATTTATTAGTATATATATTTTACTGGGTTTATTTTTATTATTGTGTTATGGGCTTTAGACTTGTCTTGTCTATTAGCCTCTTTCTTTTATCCTGTATTGCTTGTCTCTGCTTTATGCTTTACTCTCATGCACTACAAAAGAGAGGCCTCTGTGATTGTTTTACTCATCTAATAATAAGTCTTTTAGTATTTTAGATGGTATCAGAGCGTGATCCACCCTAGCCGCCATGCAACCCTCTAACCCTAGCTGCCACGGTGCCACCTATCCTCTCCACCTTAGCCGCCGCCCTTTCCTCTTCAGCCCTCCTCTTCCTCCTTCAACCCTGCCCGTCGCTGCCACCCCTCCCTCTGCCTCACGCCGCTGCTGACCCCCTCCCTCTCCCACCTGTTGCCCGCTACCGCTACACCTGCCCCCCCATCCTTCCCCAGCGCCGCCGCCACCCCCTACCCATCTCCCACCCGCCACCACATTCCCTAGCCCCCGCCACCACCCCCTCACAACCCCTTACCCGCCGCCACCATCTCCTCCATCACACCTGCCCGCTGCCACCCCTCCCTCCATACAACCCTCTCCCACCTTCTGCTCTCCCTCCTCTCTTCCACACAAACTGTCTCCCACTCCAACCATATCTTCCTCCGGCTAGCAATCCCAATCAATCCCTCTCTTCCCCGCTACTCTGTGGATGTCTCTGGTAACTTTCCAGTTATAGCACGTTGACAAGTTAATCCATTCTTGCTCTTTGCTTGCCTACGCCCCTTGGTGGAGTAGTTCTTCCTCCATGTTGGCGTAGGCTTTTCTGTATCTTTTGCTGCCCCTACGTGGGTTTCTGAGATCTGATGCCCTAGTTCTCCTGCTAGTATCTTCTGCCCCCATGTGGGTGTTACTATTGGGAAATACGGGCACAAAGTATAACAACGAGAATAAAATTTTTATCTATCTGTATTACCATAACAGCAAGACCGCGTCAACTACTATGAAATTCGAAAGATGGTTTTAGCGAGTTATACCTGGTCCTAGAACAAGTCCAGCGACAAAACTCACTTCTTTGCAACTGTTGACAAGTTGCTTTTGGACGGTGGCTGTGTAGCTCTTGGTCTTCACCACGAACAACTGTCTGCGCAACCTCTTGACTCAGGTGGTCTCGCCACAGACTGTAGGTTGATTTTGCTCTCCGAGCAGCAACCAAAGGACTCCTGCCTCTAGAGTAGTCCTCACATACCAACTGGAACTCCTGTCGTTCAACTAGAATGGACATGAAGGAGTTGTCTCTCCCGTTGGTGTATTAGTCACCAACCTGCTCTCCCATAACGACAACTTCTCAGTTGTTCTCTCCCGTTGGCTATCCTACTTTTTAGGTAAAACTTGCTCGGGCTCTCTTGGTTACCACAACCAGAGAAGACAACAATTGTCAGAGGAATCGATTCTCAGTTGTCTGTGTTGTGTGTTGTGCTCTGGGAAGCCCCCAATACCCCTCATTTTATAGGCAAGGTTAGGGTTCCCATTCTGTATCGAATTGAGTGGGAGTGGAAAGGACTGAAAGAACTTGAACTTTCGCAACCCGTGAGACGCCAAACGTTCGTTTGGCACAACCAGACGGTCGTCTCGCAATGCCAAACAGCCGTTTGTCAATTTTCTAATTGATACAAATTTGGCAATTTCGATTCTAATTAATATGACATATTAATTCCTTGCACAACAAGTAATGTGCAATCGAAACAATTCGGGAAACATCCCGAACCTTTGTTCGGCCCAATCAAGCCGTCTCACCCAAGCGAGACGCCTGTCTCGCTCACCCAGACACCCGTCTGGTGAGTCGAGATGAGCCGTTTGGTCTAATCATTTTGAACCAGTCGGTTCAAGGGTAGAACTTAGCCAATTCAAACTCTGATTAGCCTGACAGCCCAAACGGCCGTCTCAATACTTGAGACGCCCATCTGGCATTCCCAAACGGCCGTCTCACTCAGTGAGATGGTCGTTTGGCACAACAGTCAACCAATCAGTCGATCTGTTGCGTGTATTGAATACCGAAACACTTTAGTAATCAATCCAATTGTCATTCAAGATCAAACTCCTCTTCTAGATTAGTTCCTATGTGTGTGATCCTATAGGTCCCATGTTACATTGGCAGTAAATGTCTATAACTAGCTTATGACATCGCAAGCAAAGAGTGGTGCTTAGTCGCACATCCGTGCTACCCAAGTGAATGAAAAGTTGGAGAACAACTTCAACCTACAATCTATGTAAGGTGTTGTAGTGATTGTATAATTCCTTTGTCTCTGATATCTAGGATGAACTCGAGGCATGGAAGGTCATCCTCTCAACGTTCAATCCATGTTCTTTGAACCAAGAGCAGATTGTCTGAGATAATGTGACCTCATATCATATATTGATTGACATGTGCATGTGCATGCGTTTCTCAGTCTCGCTTATCAAGTGGCCAGGATATCATACACCAGTAGAAGGGACAAATCCCATATCTGCCACTCACAGTCTATCCCCATGTGTCAAAGTCACCCAATCATCACCATTATAACAACCCATGTTTCAGGACTGCGTTTGATGATGTCAAAACGCACCCAACGACATGTGACGAATGCAATGATTTCAAGTCTAAGAATCACAATCACCACCTTCACTATGAGAGATGACTGTGACCACCACAACCATGTGTTACTCTCAAGGTGGGTCTGTCCGATACACTGTTCCCTAACATGTATCTGTGTGCTTGGTTTGATATTGTCATACCATGACTTAGTGAGACTCAGTCATCAACCAACTCACACTCCAGTTTTATGTGTTAATGGTGTCTATCTACCTTCCACAATAACAACCGACTAGGGACATAATGAGAATATTTATATGTACTCTTAACGTTCGTATGATCTCATTTCCACAAGGCTAATACTTGAAGAGATACATCATTGAGTAATATTATTCTCTAGACATTCACTCTGTATCTCATTATCTCATAACTGAGTGAAACAGATGAGTTGATACTTGAAGACATACGTCATTGAGTAATATTATTCTCTAGACATTCACTCTGTATCTCATTATCTCATAACTGAGTGAAATAGATGAGTTGGAAGCTTGCCTTTACATTATCATTATTAATCAAATCCTTTTAGGTAATTATGCCATGTCAAGCATCATATGATTGTCTCTATAGGCATACCTTACAACAGTTACTAGCTCTGCCCATTACCTCAAAAAAAAAATACTAGCTCTGCCCATGTGTTGGGTTTCTGCTGACTACCTCCGGCCCGTTGTTCCTTCCTGCTACTCCTGCCTGTTGCTCCTACCTGCTTTGGCGTCTAGCATATTACGTGGCTTATGGTGTCCACCGATCCGCTCCGGAAGCTGTGCGTCACTACTGTCAAGTTGGATGGCTCCAACTATCACAACTGGGCGGCTTCTTTCGAGCTTTATGTGAAGGCTCAACGATGCTACTCCCATCTTTCTACTAAAGGCCTGACTGCTCCTGCTGCAACTGCCGATGACAAGACAAAACAAGCATATGATCTGTGGTCAAAAGAAGATTCTGGTATTATGACCTGGATGGTGAACCTAAAACTAACCAATCTCTCCTACGACTGTGGACGGCTAAGGACATGTGGGATCAACTTTCCCACGTGTACTCTCATTAGCAAATTCCGAAGAAAGTGTTTGATATCTTCAAATACTTGGCCAAGAAGGAGTACACTAATACTGATCCTATAGAAGACTACTACAATCAGTGTTGCGCACTCTGGGATGAATTCAAGATCTACCATCTGCTCACGACTGATATTAAGGAAGTCTAACGACAGTACAAGAGCTTCATCTTGTTCAGTTCCTGGCTGGGTTACCACCCTCCTTTGCTGATGTTGTTGATCGGATTCTATCCAGTGATCCTCTACCTACATTTGGAGACGTTCAGAAACGCGTACAATGCTTACCTTCTGTCTCTTAAGTGTCTCTTGACTCTTCTGATGGTGCAACCCTTGTAGTTTGGTTTGGTGATTCTTTCCGTGGTCGTGGGCATGGTCGAGGGCGCTCTATAACAGGCTCTGGTCGTGATTCGTACTCGTTTGGTTCCGACTCCTCATCTACTGAACAACGGTACTGCAACTTCTGCAAGCGCACCAATCATACTGAAGATTGTTGTTGGATCAAGCATGTCAAACCAACTTGGGCAAATCAAGTTACGTTAGAACATCCTGACACCGCTGCTTCTTCATTAGCTCCACCTTCCGACTGGATTCGGTCCGAGTTTGAGAAGTTGCTCCAAGCACGACTGGCTTCCTCTGCTGAGACTTCTACTGATGGCAATTTTGCTCTACTAGCAGTCTGGTAAAAATACATGGGTGATCGACTCTGGTGCAACCTCCCATATTACTGGCAATCATATTTTATTTTCTAACATGCATAAAACTTTTAGTATTCCACCTGTTACACTTGCCGACGGTTCTCAAACACACCCGTTTCAAGAATAGGGAATATCTGCACTCATGGCCGTCTTTTATTACGTTCAACACTATACGTTCCTAAATTCCCAATAAATATGTTATCAGTGAGTAGAACTGTTAAGAGCCTCCGATGCTCCATAACTTTTGACCCGAACGATGTTATCTTTCAGGATCTGCACACGATGATGAAGATTGGTTCAGGCCATGAGGGACCAGACAACTTATACTACATGGACACGCCAAAGACTGCTGCATTCCTGACTACTGTGACCGGCATCCAGTGGCACTATCGTTTGGGGCACCCTTCACCGACTAAGTTGAAGCACTTACTACCTGACATTTTTGATTCAGTTTTTCAGTATGAAACATGCCAGTTGGGCAAACAAGCTAGATCTACTTTTACCAGGAAATGCTCTAATGGCTCAAAACAACCGTTTGATGTAGTGCATGCTGACATTTGGGGCCCGTGTTCTATTTCCAGCATTTCTGATTATGGTACTTTATGAGTTTTATTGATGATTTCTCTAGAACCACCTGGTTATTTTTGTTAAAAGACAAATCTCAAATACTAGATACTATCACATCATTTTTTGCTAAGATACACACCTAGTTTGATAAAACTATAAAATTCTTTCGTACTAACAATGCCCTTGAGTTCATGCAAACCTCAGTTAGTCTTTTTTGTCGGAAAATGGGTACCATTTATCAAACTTCCTATGCATACACATCTCAATAGAATGGGTTGTTGAACGCAAGAATCGTCATCTTTTTGAGGTTGCCCCACTCTCGTTTTCTACTACCATGTCCCCCAATATTTTTAGCCGGAAGCTGTTTCCATTGCGTGTTATCTCATTAATCGCATGCCTTCTTCTGCTCTTGGAAATCAAGTGCCCTATCAAATTCTATATCCTGAAGCACCTCTTTTCATTGTGCCTCCTCAAATTTTTGGAATTACCTGTTTTGTAAAAAATCTACGTCCTGGCTTAACCAAACTGGATCCACATGCTACAAGTGTGTTTTCTTGAGGTACTCTACGACACAAAAAGGGTACCGACGTTATGATTTGATTACCAAGAAGTGGATGGTTTCCGTGGATGTTGTCTTTTTTGAACATATGCCATTCTATTCTTCTGTTGGTTCTGCCCTGACATCTGATTTAGTTGCGGATACTCATTTGCCTCTGATTTATGATATTGCTCTACCAGATACAACTGTTACACCTGCTCTTCCTTTGAAGGTTTATCAAAAGACCGAAGGCTCCAACTCCGTCCATGACCCAATCCTCCGTCCTCGTCGGCAAATCCACCTCCACCTCAGGTATTTTTTGACTTGGATATTCCTAGCAGTTTATGCAAAGGAACTCGGTCTTGCACTCAACATACCATTGGGAATTTCTGCACTACTGCTATCTTAGGAACTAATTTTGCAAACTTCACTTCTGCTCTATCTGTTGTTTCTATTCCCAAAAGTGCTACCCGGGCTCTTCAGCATCCAGCTTGGCGTTAAGCCATGGAATCTGAAATGTAGGCTCTCACTAATCGACATACTTGGGAGTTAGTTGATGCACCTGCTGATTGTTCATCAATTGCATGTTTATGGATTTTTACAGTCAAATATCATCCTGATGGAACTATTGAGCGACTCAAAGCTCGTCTTGTAGCCAAAGGCTACACTCAGACATATGGAGTAAATTACTTTGAGTCCTCTCCCGTCACTCGCCTAAACTCGGTTCGTATACTTATTTCTGGGGCAGTAAATTCTGACATGCCTTTTGTGAAGCAATCTGCATCCTGGTCGATACTATCGACACTCTGTCGATAGTATCGAGATCAGTTCAGGGATAAGTTGAAGCAATCTGCATCCTGGTCGATACCATCGACACTCATGTCGATGGTATTGACACCGGCTCAGGGTCGAGATGATGTTCTGTCGATACCATCGACATTCATGTCGATGGTATCGACACCGGCGCAGCGGCGACTCGTCAATCCAGCGGCGGTTCTGTTTTCTTCATAATATTTATTTTTTATTTCTTTTCTCTCTTTGTACCTCATGTACTTACCCTAATATATAAATACAAGTGAGTAGGCTCAAGCCCTACACACGTTTGCTGCATCTTGCAGCCGACATTTGATCGGTGTTCTTGTCGTCTTCTCCTCTTCATTTCTTCTCACATGGTATCAGAGCGGAGATAGATCTAGGGCTTCTCCTTCCTCTCACCGGCGGATCTCTCCCTCTCCGGCGGCCGGCTGCTTCCCACCCGTCGACTTGGCGTAATCCACCGACTGTGTAGAACCACCGTCAGCTACTCTGGGTCTGCGGTAGATATCCAACTCTACCGTAGCCTCCATCACAAAGCGTTTGGGGATCTCCGGGTGATCCAACGATCATCTAAAAACACAACCGGAGGACTAGTTTTGTCTCAGCCATCATCCTAGTCACACCTCCTCCATGTGTGATTAGGAAGATCATTTGGAGGTTGTGAATGCGTCAGTAACGCATTTCTCCTTGTTTTTCTTCTGTGTGTGACGTGTATCCCGTCACCACAATCTGTTTGACGTGTATCAATCCGTCACATATTCCGTTCTACAATGGAGGATATCAAGACACCTACGATCTACAACGAAGTGTCACCTATCGCCTCCATTAAGCTCAACGGGAAAAATTATCTTCTATGGATGAATGCCATCCACACCGTCTTGGAGGCTCGTGACAGAGCAAGGCATGTTGACTCGGGTCCCAAGGTATCTACTGACGAAGGGTATGCTGAATGGAAGCGTCATGACAGTCTTGTGAAGACTTGGCTGTGGAATAGTATGGAACCTGCAATCGCCGCAAGGTTCATGTTCTACTCTACGGCCAAGGAAATATGGGACGCAGTGAAGCAACATTATTCTCAAGAGAAGAATGCTCTCCGTCAGTTTATGATCGTCTGTTTGCTGAGAAACAGGGTGACCGATCTCTTGAGGAGTATTTTGGGGCGGTTCAGGCTCTTGCTCAAGAGCTAAGTTATTACCATCCTGTGGTGGTTGCTGAACAGATAAAGGATAGAGATGATCTTGTTACAGCCAAATTCTTATCTGGGCTCAACTCGGCTTGTAGCTCCTCTCGGAGCGTTATTCTGGCTATTAATAAACTACCTAGTCTTGTGGAGGCTTATTCAAGGATCCAACAATCTTTATTTGAGTCTGCTTCCTTTGTTTCTGATATATCTTCTGGAGAATCTCATGCTTCTGTTGCTGCTGCGGTACGAGGAGGACAACCCCCTATGGGCAGAGGGCGTGGGACACGTCCTAAGTGTACCTTTTGTGACAAACCGGGACATACATTGGAGAAGTGTTGGAAGAAACATGGGAGACCTGCTGCACCACCTGTGGGAGCAGCACATTGTGCCACCACCACAGGATCCTCATCCTCTACAACTGTAGGCATAGTAACAAATTCGGTATTCGGGATACGTACGGTCGAGCTGAAAAATTCGGTATTCGGGAATTATGCGAAAAATTCTGCTTAAAAAACGGTCAACGTACGGTAAAAGTACGGTCAACTATTCGGGAAAAAGTTGGGAAAAAAACGGATATATATACATACATATATATATACATGTTTGCAAAAATATATTAATTGGGCAACAAACTTGAGATATGGAGTGCAAATTAAGGTGCTACAAATGAAAATTAAAGTTTGCCACATCTTGGCTACCAATGAATAGGGGAAATACAAGAGAAATTGCTGGACGAGATTTCAAAACAAATTGATATAATCATGGAGATTACAGCCACAATACTTAGTTAGAACATAGAAGAGACTCTACTGTTGTTGGATTACTAGAGGAGAAAAGGGGAGGGTGACTATGGTGGGGGAGGAAGACAGAGAAGGTGAAACAGTAATATGAAATTGATGGAAATTAGGACAGGGGCCGATGGAGGAAGGGGGAAATGTGATGGCGTGATGGAAAATTTAAGGAGGAAGGTTCAGGGGAGGGTGCCTGTTGGGGAGGATGAAGGGGATGGTCGGGTATGGCTTTCATGCCACAACAAACTTCTGGTGGCCGCATCAACTAGATGAGAGTGAGGGGATGGCGGGACGGAAAGATGAGTGAGGAAGGTTCATGGGAGGGTGATTGTGCAGCCGACCTTGCTGCTGCGGTTGTGCAGCTGCTGGAGCGGGAAGATAGATGAGGGGATGGGGGTGGACGGAGGATGAGTGGGGGAAAATCACAGAATATTAGGAGAAGAGGGGACGAAGGAGGGGAAGAAGTTGAATAAAAAAAATACATAGGGGACATACCTGGAGAAGCAGCCGTAGGAACTGAGGAAGCTGCTGAAAGCCGCTGCAAGCGCCGTAGTCGCAGCAGACGTACGCCTGATTTGGGTCTTGCAGCCTCAGGCGGTGCTCTTCTTCTCGCCGGCGTTGGGTCCTACAGCCTGCAGGCAGTGCTCCAGCAACTGCTCCTCACCGGCAATGCTGCTCCAGCATCGGGCGCAAGAGGGGTCAAGCTTCAGGGAGTCGAGGGGTTCTAGCGGGGGAGTCGAGGGGTTCTAGCGGAAGTGTCTGAGGGTTTTGGGAAAACCCTGTAGCGATGGGCTGAATATGACTGGGGAAAAAAATAAGTGGGCCGCACAGTACCGTTCAAAACGCGAAAAAAATGAAAAAAACACGTTTAAAACGAAATATACGTATAAAACGCGTATAAAACCCGTTTAAAACGTTTAATACGGTTTGAAGTATAAATCGGCCGTAACATACGCTGGATGAAAAAATCGCGTTTTAAACGCATTTTTTTCAAAAAAATGACGTTTTTTGTTACTATGACTGTAGGTACTATCTCTGGCACCGACATCACTCTTACCCAAGAGGAATATGATCGGTTCATTTAGGCGACACAACACATGAGTATGGGGTCATCATCATCATCTTCATCGGCAAATCTGGCATCTACTGCTGGTAATCAGGCTACATCTCTCATAGCATCTGGCTCATCCTCATCTTGGGTGGTTGACTCTGGCGCCTCACAGCATATGACTGGTATGAGGAGATTGCTCCACACTATTGACTCATCTATTCCTCACCAATCTGTTACACTAGCAGATGGTTCAGTGAAGAGAGTGTTAGCTAGTGGATCTGTCTCCCTAACACCCAAGATTGATCTTAAATCTGTTCACTTTGTGCCTGAATTTCCTTTTAATCTTCTTTCTGTTGCCAAATTGATTGACACTATAAAATGTTGGGTAATATTTGGACCTTCTTGTTTCATATTACAGGATCTCAAGAGTATGAAGACGATTGGTGGGGGGCCTAGGAAATGTGATCTCTACCTTTTCAACGGTGACAGTCTGCCTCGCCAAATTCCTTCTCCTGCTCCATCCATCCTGTTGAGTGGTTCCCCCTTACTATGGCATTGCAGATATGGACATCCTTCTTTGGAGAACCTGCGGAAGTTGGAACCAGAGCTGTCCCAATTATCTTCTTTAGAGTGTTAGTCATGTCAACTGGGCAAGCATCATAGGTTATCCTATCCCAGTCGAGTCAATAAGCGGGCTTCGTGTCCCTTTGAGTTAGTGCATAGTGATGTGTGGGGTCCTGTAAAAGACCAGAGTTATAATGGTTTTCGTTATTTTATCTCCTTTGTCGATGATTTCTCACGCATGACATGGATCTACCTTCTTAAAAGTAGAGAGTCTGTGTTGTCTATTGTGAAACATTTTCATACTGAAATTAAAGTTCAGTTCGATTGCAATATAAAAATTCTCCAGTCTGATAATGCTTTAGAGTATGTTCAAAAGGCTATGTCTGATTTTTGCAGCTCGGTTGGTATGATTCATCGCACATCTTGCCCTCACACCCCTCAGCAAAATGGGGTGGCAGAGAGGAAGAATCACCATCTTCTTGATATTGCTCGATCCATTATGTTTCAATCCAATGTGCCCAAGAAGTTTTGGTCTGAAGCTCTTTTAACTACTTGTTTCCTGATTAATAGACAACCTTCTTCTGTTCTTCAAGGACAGACTCCGTTTTTTGTGTTGCGTCCCATGGACTCCCCCTTTCCTGTTCCTCTTAGAGTGTTTGGTTGCACTTCCTTTGTCCATAACTTTGACCCTAAGGCCGACAAGCTGTCTCCTAGGTCCATTAAAACACTGTTCCTGGGTTACTCTAATACTAGCAAAGGATACAAGTGTTACTGTCCTAGTCTTCGCCGCATGTTTGTGTCTAGGGACGTCACCTTCCATGAGACCACTCCATATTTCTCCAATGCTATGAGCAAGGGGGAGCAGTTGAGAGAGGGAGAGACACCAAAAATACAGAATGAGAGAATTGCACCATCGGTGCAGAGTGAGGGAGTGCCACCTATCATTCCGGATTTTACTTCTATTCCGGATGAACAAGCAGGAGATAGACCTACCATTGAGCATTACACACATGTTTACCATAGGCGAGGCATGCAAGATCCAGAAGAAGTAGCGACACCAGTCTCTGAGCCGTCATCATCGCCTTCTACTCAAGAGACTCCTACAGAGACATCGGACCTCAATCTTCCTATTGCTGTTCGGAAAGGTACTCGGTCCTGTACTATTAAACATCCTATTACAAATGTATGTTGCCTGTCTCATCTATCTAAGTAGGCCCGTGCATTCGATATTGGGATTGATTCTGTGACTATACCAAGCAATCATTATGATGCTATGAAGAACAGTGGCTGGAAACAGGCTATGCAACTTGAGATGTCAGCTCTCTTAAATAATGGCACTTGGGATCTTGTTGATCTTCCTGCAGGAAAGAAAGTAGTGGGCTGTAGATGGGTTTTCACTATCAAACACAATCCGGATGGATCAGTTGAACGGTTGAAAGCCCGATTGGTCGCAAAGGGCTACACCCAAACCTATGGTGTTGACTTCTTTGAAACCTTTTCTCCTGTTGCTCGCCTGAATTCTGTGCGGATCATTATTTCTCTTTCTACTACCTTTGATTGGCCCCTGTTTCAGCTGGATGTAAAAAATGCTTTTCTCCATGGTGATCTACAGGAAGAGGTATATATGGAGCAACCTCCTGGGTTTGTTGCTCAGGGGGAGTGTCAGAAAGTATGCAAATTAAAGAAAGCTATATATGGGCTGAAACAATCACCTAGAGCTTGGTTTGACAAGTTCAGTGAAGTTATTCTTCAGATGGGTTTAGCTCGCTCCATGACTGATCATTCCTTATTTTACTTCAGCTCTTCTTGTGGATCCATTATTCTTATTGTATATGTTGATGACATAGTAATTACTGGCAGTGACACCATGGGAATATCTCGTGTCAAAGAAAGTTTGCAAAAACACTTCCATATAAAGGATCTGGGCAAACTAAGATACTTTCTAGGCATTGAAGTGCTTAGATCTCATACAGGTGTCAATTTATCCCAGAGGAAATATGTGCTTGATTTACTACAGGAGACATGCATGGCTGAATCTAAACCGGTATCTACACCGATGGATTATCACATCAAAGAGGTGGTTGATGATGCTGAGTATCAAGATCCAGGATATTACAGGAGAATAGTGGGCAAGTTAATATATCTAACAGTCACTCGACCTGAAATTTTTTTGCTGTGGGCGTGGTCAGCCAACATATGAATTCTCCGCGACAGTCTCACTGGACAGCAGTCTGCAGAATTCTGAGATATCTGAAAAGTGCTCCTGGTAAGGGTATCACATATTCTAGACCAAAGGCATCTCCATCTACTCTGCCTCTCACAGGATATTCAGATGCTGACTGGGCTGGTGATCATACTGATAGGAGATCTACATCAGGCTATTGTACCTTTCTAGGTGATCATCTTATCACATGGAAAAGTAAGAAGCAACATGTAGTTGCTAGATCTAGCACTGAGGCTGAATACCGTGCTATGGCCCATGCATGTTGTGAACTAAAATGGGTCAAATCTGTTCTATCTGAATTAAAAATTTCTCTTCTACCTTCTATGGAGCTCAAGTGTGACAATCAATCTGCTATGCACATTGCCAGGAATCCTATATTTCATGAGCGTACAAAACACATAGAGGTTGATTGCCATTTTATTCGTGATCAAATCAAAGATGGCACTATTGTGACACCATATGTCAGATCTGAGGACCAACTAGCAGATATCCCGACAAAGCCTTTGGGCTCAACAATCTTTCAGAGACTCTGTGGCAAGCTGGGCATACACAATGTGTACTCTCCAGCTTGAGGGGGAGTGTGAAGCAATTTGCATTCTGGTCGATACTATCGACACTCTGTCGATAGTATCAAGATCAGTTCAGGGATAAGTTGAAGCAATCTGCATCCTGGTCGATACTATCGACACTCATGTCGATGGTATCGACACCGGCTCAGGGTCGAGATGATGTTCTGTCGATACCATCGACATTCATGTCGATGGTATCAACACCGGCACAGCGGCGACTCGTCAATCCAGCGGCGGTTCTGTTTTCTTCATAATATTTATTTTTTATTTCTTTTCTCTCTTTGTACCTCATGTACTTACCCTAATATATAAATACAAGTGAGTAGGCTCAAGCCCTACACACGTTTGCTGCGTCTTGCAGCCGACATTTGATCGGTGTTCTTGTCGTCTTCTCCTCTTCATTTCTTCTCACACCTTTATTTTAGCCGGATGCGAAAAATGCTTTCCTATATGGCAATCTGCTTGAGGTATAAATGGAGCAGCCTCCTGGATTTGTGAGTAAGGGGGAGTCATCCAAAGTCTTGTCGCCTGCACAAAGTAATTTATGGCCTTAAGCAAAGTCCTCGAGCCTGGTTTGACAAGCTGAGCTCCATTCTTCAAAAATTTAAATTTCATCGTTCCCAATTTGATCATTCTGTATTTACTAAGAAAACTACTTCCAGTCTTGTCATATTGGTTGTCTATGTTAATGACACCATTTTATCTGGTAGTGACTGCGCAGGAATCCAGGCCACTAAAAACTACTTAGAAAAACACTTTGTTACCAAAGATTTAGGCAAATTGAGATAATTTTTAAGCATTGATGTTTCTCGATCTTCCTCTGGTCTATGCTTGTCTCAGCGAAAATATGTTTTGCATCTCCTCTCTGAAATAGGAATGCTTGGGCCCAAGCCTTCTGTTACTCCCTTGGATCCAAATACCAACTGGGATGACGAGAATTCTCCTCCTTACCCTGACCATCATCAATATCGACGAATGGTTGGGAAATTGATATATCTTACTATCAGTAGGGATGATATCACTTCTGTTGTTGGACTGGTTAGCATATATCTAGATAAGCCCAGACAATGTCACTGGGAAGTTGTATGTCATACTCTGAAGTACCTAAATAGTTCCCTTGGGAAAGGCTTGCTTTACCAGAAACATGGGCACTTTAATCTTATTGGCTATTCTGATTTTGACTATGTTGGAAGCAAGATAGATCACATATCTACATCTAGCTACTGCACTTTTGTAGGCGGTAACCTAGTCACCTGGCGAAGCAAGAAGCAAACAGTCGTTGCTCGTTCTAGTGCTGAAGCCGAGTATCGAGCGATGGCTCATACTACATGTGAACTCCTCTGGGTACGAGGACTTCTGAAAGATTTTGGTGTCTCTAATTCTAAACTTATTCCCATGCACTGTGACAACAAAGCAACCATCTTTATTGCCAACAATCCCACATTCCATGAACGAATTAAACACATTGAGGTTGATTTCCACTTCGTGCAGGAAGTTGTCTTATCTGGTCAGATGTCTACGTCTTATACACATACTTCAGATCATGTTGCAGACATCTTCGCCAAAACTCTTCTGAAGACCAGATTCACTGCTCTAATGGACAAGCTGGGTATGATAGATATGTATGCTCCAGCTTAAGGGGGAATATTAGTATATATATTTTACTGGGTTTATTTTATCCTTGTGTTATGGGCTTTAGACTTGTCTTGTCTATTAGCCTCTTTCTTTTATCCCATATTGCTTGTCTCTGCTTTATGCTTTACTCTCTTCCACTATAAAAGAGATGCCTCTGTAATTGTTTTACTCATCTAATAATAAGCCTTTTAGTATTTTAGAAAATTATTAGAATGCATTCAATATATTATTTTTACGTTGTGGCCATACGGTGGGAGTCAAACATCAACTATAATGTGCCCACACCCCTCAACTACATGGAGTGGTTGAGCGCAAGAATGGATATAATCTTTGATATAACTCGAAATCTTTGTCTCCCAGCCCATCTTCCCAAACCTTTTTGGTCTGACTGCTATCAATAGGCATCCTTCATCTATTTATCAGGGAGGCACCCCTTTCTCTATTGTCTATCCAACCCAAACTGCCTTCCTAATTCTACGTGAGGTGTTTGGTTGTACTATTATATTGATAGACAAACTAGATCCTTGAGCTGTTAAAGGTTTTCTTCCTTAGATACTCTCACTATCGGAAAGGATACAGTTGCTATGTCCCTCTTTCAAACAAAGATACATTTTTGGTAACATTACTTTTCGTGAATCAGAAATATTCCTTTATAAAAAGGAAGACTCCACATCTCATGTTTCTCAACTCACTAGATATCAAGATTCCTTTTAGTCCTCACTTGGTATCACCACATATGGACTCTCACATGCTTGTTGTTTTACAACCTTCAAATTCAAATGTATTCTCAGATGTATCAACTGGGAATTATGGACCCTTAGAATATGGCCACACCATCATTACCAACTCAACAGAATTTACATGTCCAATTGCCAGTTTAGTTCAGGTAGATAACCCTGGATGATCTTATGGTCATGAATTTATGATGTTTGATTGTTTGCAGAAAATATGCATCTCCTATGTGTATCTCATATATACCATGGTTTCTTTATCTTTTTTAATTATTAATTTTTTCAGTACTAGGTTCCATAATTCTCATTTTTTTATATACTTTATATGATTCAGTCCATTCCATATACGGTATTTCCTGGAGGTGCATTAATTGGTTGTTCTGCTGGCTTTCTTAATGTCCCCAAAATAAAGGGTACACATACAGCTATGAAATCAGGTTATTCTCTTTCTGTGTTGATATTTATATCCATTGTGGATTTATTTTCATTAGTACGATTTCACATTTTTTGTCTAGAAAATTTAGAGGAAAATGTAGTGAAACAAAGTTGTCAGAGATATTACCCATCAAAAAGTTTGCTCAAATAATTCCACATAGGGATTTTCTAAGTAAAGTTGCATTTATTTTGTTAGAACTTTTTGAAAAAGTGTGGTTTCACCATTTTCTTTTTACTTGTAAATAAGGGCCTCCAATTATATTGTCCTCCACGATTAGTAAGGATGGCACGTCAGGTTCCCCTCTTAACACACTTCTTCCCTTTCCCGACCTGTCTTCTGTTTGTGTTCCTAGATGGGTTACTGTTGGAAACCAAATGTATATATGTATTTATCTGTCATTGTTAGTATGGGGTATATTTCGCCCTTCTTTTATTAGTTAAATGGCTTATTTTTTATTTTACTAAATTTGATATATCGGAAAAGGGAGAAACATACACACTGAAAACTATGACCTCATGGATAGGTGCATTCTTGATGGACTAGAGTTCATGTTGTGAAACTTTTGCCACCTCCAGCTCATTGCACCTCCTATTTGATTACCACAAGAATCAATTAGGGAAAAAAACTGCGCTTGCATTTTTCTGATCTTCTGCTTGTATTTCTGTAGCACATACCCCCTTCATGTTTCTACAACTTGGCCATTTCCCTGATATGTGCCTAGGATCTTGACTCTGTCAACTCCTGCAGTAATCAACCAGCAACAAGAAGCAAGTTTTGCAACCTTTCTTTGGCATCTTTATTGTCAAATACTTAATCCTGAAGTAGTTTGATACAAAATCTGATAAACTCGGCCCTCAAGATGTCAAAATAGTCTCCTCGCAAGTGTATGTTTGTCTGTCGACATCATGAGTCTGTTTTTCTACCTCGACGTTACTGCTCCGAGCACACCTGCAACACCCAAATCCTTTACATTGAGGTTCCACACCCACCACCGCATCAATCTAATATACCTATTCATCCATATACTCAGGTGTATCAACAAGAGGAAGTCACTGGATCCTAAGGCTCTTGGCTCCACCATCTATGTCAACGTCAGGAAGAATCCTCAAAAACATGTAGTGCTAAGGAAAGGTATTTGCTCCTGCTCCATTCGTCATCTTAGAGCTAATACCTATTGTATTGCCAAACTTAATTCTTAAGACGAGCCTTCATGAGTCTCAGATGCTACCGTCATTCCGTAGTATTACTAGGTAGAAAGTTGCAATGGAAGGCCAAATGGCTGCCCTCCGCGATAATCAGAAATGGAACCCGGAGACCCTGCCTTCAGATAAGAAAATTTTCAACTACCGATGGGCCTTCTTTGTGAAGCATCGATCCAATGACACTGTTGAATGCCTTAAAGTCCATCTAGTGGCTAAGGCTATTAACAGACGTCTTGAGTTGACTATTTTGAGACCTCTCTAGTCACTCAAATTGCTTTCTTCAAAATTCTTATCTTCCTTGCTGTTCACCTGGACTGGAAATTATGCCGGCTAGATATTAAAATCCCCTTCTAAGATGAGGGTCTCGCAGAGAAAGTGTATGTGGAGCAGCCACTAGGTTTTATTGTTGAGAAGAATTCCATGAAATTCTTGTGCCAAAGCTGATCTTCTAATGGCCTCAAACAGTCTCCTCGAGCTTGGTTCAATAAACTAAGCATGGTTCATAAGGATCTTACCTTCAGACAATCAACATGTGACAATTCTTTGCTCCACGCCAAATCTACAAGAGGTCATGTCATTCATTCAGTTATGTTGATGATATTGTCATCATAGGAAGTGACAATTAAGGCATTGCTAATATGAAGGCACTCCAATCTCATCTCCATACCAAAGATTTGAGCAAGCCTTAATTTTCGTAGGGGTTGAAGTTCTTCAATCCAAACGAAGGATAAATCTGTCTTAGAGAAAGCATGTCCTATACCTCCTGAAAGAAATGGGTATTACCAATGAGCAACCCATTTCAACTCCCATGGATTATCACATGAAACTCCAAACGAGTTGTTTCCTAATCCTAAAAAGTATCATAATTAATCTATCTATTCTTTACTCACAGTGATATTTCTTACAAAGTAGGGGTCATTAGTCAACACAGGAGTGCACCTTTACAAACACACTAGATTAGTGTACACCATATCCTCAGATTCGTGAAGCATTCTCCAGGGAAACGATATTTATAAGTGGTCGATATCGTCGAAGATTTCTATTACCGATTATGCTGATACAGATTTGGCTGGAGACGTTGTTGGCCGACGCTTTACCTTGGCTTTCTACATCTTATGGGATATCATCCAATTTCCCGGAGGAGAAATAAACCAGCTATTGTTGTTTGATCTAGCATTGAAACTGAATATAGAGCTATGGCCCA
Source organism: Alisma plantago-aquatica (assembly GCA_963693085.1). Classification (NCBI taxonomy): domain Eukaryota; kingdom Viridiplantae; phylum Streptophyta; class Magnoliopsida; order Alismatales; family Alismataceae; genus Alisma; species Alisma plantago-aquatica. The sequence continues at coordinate 136,152,148 of OY856412.1, forward strand.
CACCTATTATGATATACAATGTGATCATTCTGGTTCTTGAGGAAATGGACATTTAGTCCAGAGATAGCCACCTTGTACTGTGACAATCAAATTGCCAACCACATCATCAATAACCCTGTCCTCCATGAACAAACGAACCGTAGTAAGGTCGACTGAGACTTCGTTGGTGATCTAGTGAAGATAAGAAGATAATCACTCTACATGTGAAGATAGGAGAGTAAGTCACAAAATTTCTTCACCAAGCCATTACCTCCTACTAGGGATGGCAATTGGTTGGTATGACCAACCCATACCCATATCCTTATCGTTTAAAATTTAACTAACCCATACCCGCCCCAATTAGGAAAAAGAAATTCATATACATACCCATACCCACTCAATGGGTCATAGGGACCCAATTTAACATATTTTGGACGAACTCCATGAATATGCGGTCAATTTGTTTTATAAAACTTTATGAAATCACAAAAAGATCCTGCGGTATCAAATATTTAATCTATTATGAAATTTTGCAACAAGACCCCTTACATGTTATTTGCAAAATCAATATATTTAAATTTCGATCTCACACTGTGACAGGATCAGGTATTGCAGAAAGCTCAGGGTTGCACAACGTGTGCACCCTCATATATATATAACTGAGACAATTACAAAGAGGTCCATATATTAAGGAAAATAACAAAACAAATAACATGATTAAGTAAAACAGGAAATATCTAATGTAACACTCCCCCTCAAGTTGGAGCATAGATGTCAATCATGCCCAACTTGTCCAGCAGCATGCATAACTGTTTCTTAGCCAAGAGCTTGGTGAAGATATCAACCACTTGGTCTTCAGATCGCGTGAAAGGAGTGCAGATCTTGCCAGCAAGAATAGACTCTCTGATAAAGTGGCAATCAACCTCGATATGTTTGGTGCGCTCATGATAGACAGGATTATTTGCAATGAAAATGGCAGCTTTATTATCACAATGCATGGGAATGGCCGATGAAGACTCAATCCCAAATTCTTTCAGAAGAGAACGCACCCTTAGCAACTCACAAGCAGTATGGGCCATGGCCCTGTACTCTGCCTCAGCACTAGACCTGGCCACCACATTCTGTTTCTTGCTCCTCCAAGTAACAAGATTGCCCCCTACAAAGGTGCAATAGCCAGAAGTAGACTTTCTATCAACTTTGCTGCCTGCATAATCAGAATCAGAATATCCTTCAAGAACACAGTGCCCATTTTTTTTTATAATGAAGTCCCTTGCAGGAGATCGTTTTAAGTATCTCAAGACTTGGCATGCAGCATCCCAGTGGCATTGTCTAGGTTTGTCGAGGTATCTGCTAAGAAGACCAACTGCAGTAGCAATATCATGACGAGTAACAGTCAAGTAGATCAATTTACCAATCAGCCTCCTGAATTTTTTATGATCAGTAAACATAGCAGAAGAATCATCATCCCAATCGACATTGGGATCAAGAGGAGTATCTGAAGGTCTAGCACCAAGCATACCAGTCTCCTGCAGTATATCAAGAACATACTTTCTTTGCGAAAGAACCAAGGCATTAGAATTTCTAGAGACTTCTATGCCAAGAAAATACCTGAGTCTACCTAGATCTTTGGTAGCAAAATGCTTGCCCAAATGATCTTTAGTAGCCTGAATACCAAGAATGTCGCTGCCAGAAATAATAATATCATCAACATATACAATCAGAACAGTAATACCAGCAGAAGACTTTTTTGTGAAAACAGAATGGTCAACTTGTGACCTCAGAAAGCCAAAATCAGTCATAATCCTGCTCAGCTTATCAAACCAGGCTCGAGGACTCTGCTTGAGCCCATAGATAGACTTCTTTAGCCTGCAAACTTTGTGAGACTCCCCCTGAGCAACAAACCCAGGAGGTTGCTCCATATACACCTCCTCCTGTAAATCACCATATAGAAAGACATTTTTCACATCAAGCTGCATAAGAGGCCAGTCCAGATTCACAGCAACAGATAAAAGAATCCTGACAGAGTTAAGACGAGCAACAGGAGAAAAAGTCTCAAAATAATCAATGCCATAAGTCTGAGTGTATCCCTTCGCAACAAGCCTTGCCTTCAACCTCTCAACTGTACCATCAGGTTGATAAATGACTGCATACACCCACCTGCAGCCTACAGGCTTACACTGAGGAGGTGGATCCACCAGCTCCCAAGTGTCTCTGTCAGTAAGAGCGAGCATCTCATCATTCATCGCAGATGTCCAAGTTGTGCTTTTCAAAGCTTCCTGAACATTCTTTGGAACAGCCACAGCAGATAAGGCATATACAAAATTGCTGGAATGAGTATTTAGATGAGCAGTCGACACACACTGAGCAATGCTATGGGAAGTACAAGAATGAGTACCCTTGCGGAGAGCAATAGGTACGTCAAGATCAGAGTGTACCTCAGGAGCAGCAGAACCTTCTGGAGGAGAAGATTGGTTGTCTTGGGGGGGTACATTTGTGGAAGGTGCTTTATTCCTGCGTTGATAAACAATAAGAGGAGGATCTTGCTTTGCATTAGTCTCAGTGTCAGTGCGATCAGGCATACAGTCAGCAATAACAGGTAAAGGAGGAGCTAGAATATCAGTCTGCAAACTATCTCCTGCTGAAGAATAATACAGTGTGTCCTCAAAAAAGACAACATCATTACTAGTAAACCACTTTCGAGTGCTGGGATTATAACATCTGTAACCCTTTTGAGTCCGAGAATAGCCCAAAAAAATACATTTAGCAGCTCGAGGAGACAGCTTATCAGAAGTAGGTCCAAGCAACCGAACAAAACAGGTACACCCAAAGATTCTAGGAGGCACAGGAAACATAGAGGTGTCGGGGTGTAAAACTTGGAAGGGAATTTTATTCCCAATAACAGACGATGGCATCCTATTAATCAGAAAACATGCAGTCAAGATAGCTTCAGGCCAATAAGATCGGGGCACATGAGAATGCATCATTATTGTTCTGGTAACTTCTAATAAGTGCCTATTCTTTCGCTCAGCAACACCATTTTGTTGTGGGGTATAAGAACACGATGTTTGATGAAGAGTACCCACAGATTTACAGAAAACAGCTACATCTTGTTGAACAAATTCTAAAGCATTATCAGTGCGAAAGGTTTTAATAGGCAAGCCAAACTGAGTCTTTACTTCAGCAAAAAAATATTTAATAGTAGACAGATTTTCAGACCTACTTTTTAACAAAAACAGCCAAGTAGTCCTCGAAAAATCATCAATAAACAGAATGAAGTACTTGTAACCAGACAAACTTGGTACATTGCATGGACCCCATACATCAGAGTGAACTAAATCAAAAATGTTTTTACTGGTCACAGAACTACGTCTAGGATACACAGTTCGAGTCTGTTTCCCAAGTTGACACGAATCACACTGAAAATGACAGCTGCCAATATCAGGAACTAAACTACGCAGCTTCTCTGAAGAGGGATGGCCCAGCCTGTAGTGCCACTGGAGAGTAGAAACACAAGCAGATAATGCAGATATCACAACAGCTTTCTCTGATCTAGGTAGCTGGTCCAAGTAAAACAGCCCATCAGCACCTTCATACCCCCCACCAATCTTCATCCTCGTGAGAAGGTCCTGAAAAATGCATGAACTAGGAACAAAAGTCAGGCTACAATTCAAACTCCGTAAAATCTTGCTGACAGATAACAGGTTAAGAGGAAATCGGGGCACATATAAGGCAGATTTTAGGCGAAAATGAGAACGGATATCACCAACTCCAACAACTGACGACTTAGAGCCATCAGCAAGCATAACAGAAAACTGTCGGGCAGGAGCAAATATATGCGTAAATAAAGATTTATTTCCAGAAATATGTGCAGAGGCACCAGAGTCTATCACCCATTTGGTATTACCAGAAGGAGAAGGTGAGGAGGAGCTCAGGAAGCCAGTGTCATAACCAGAAAAGGCAGCATGTGCTCCACTCGTAGATGCAGCAGAAGAGGAACTACCACGCTCAATGAGAAGACGCTCCACCTCAACACGGATGTAGTCAGCAGTGGCCCCCGTAGGCTCTGGTGCAGATGTTTGAGTAGCACCGTCAGACACAGAAGAATCAGCCGCAGCATTGGCCCATGCCGGCTTACCATACTTTTCCCAGCATTTTTCCTCAATATGGTTGGACCGGCCACAGAAGCTACACAAGCGCTGTCCTTCCTGAGGACGCGCAGCAGCAGAAGGTGAGGTAGCAGGAGGAGCTCCTCGTCCAGCACCAGGTCCACGCCCCCGGCCTGCACCCAGAGGAGGACGACCATCATTGGAGCGGCCACGGTCACGACCACGACCACGCCCGCCCCAAGCGGCCAAAGTAGTAGAGTCTCCAGTCTCAGGAGGCGGAGACGGTGTCGATGACGGAAGGCGCTGGAGACGCTTGTAGGCAGTCTGCAAAGTAGGGAGTGGATCACTCGCCAAAATATGATCGACCACTCCATTATAGGACTCAGGTAAACCACTGAGAAACTGAATCAGCTGAAGCTCCGCTCGCTGTTTCTGCATAGTAGCTAAATCAGTGGACAGCGGGTGATATATCTCCAATTCACCCCACAGACCAGTGAAAGTGGAGAAGTAATCAGAAATGTCAGAACCAGTAAACTGCAGACGCCCCAATTGCTTTGTGATATCAAAGACCTTCTTCGGATTTTCACTGTGCGAGTAGGTACCAGCGAGCTGATCCCACATCTGCTTCGCCGTAGGCAGCTGAAGAAGAGTGACGCTAATCTTCTCAACAGAGCTGTTGAGAATCCACGTCATGACCGTCGAGTCATCACGAACCCAGTCATCAAAGGCCTTGATATCTTTGTCATCCGCCTCCTCTGCGGGATGAGGCGGACCCGTCCGAATCAAGTGAGAGTACTTCCCTTGTGATTTGGCAAAGATCACAAAGGAACAGACCCACAGCTGGTAGTTGCGCCCGTCAAGCTTGACAGTAGTGACTTGACGGCGCGACTCTCTCCACATGTCATCCCCTGAAGACGCCATGAGAATGGCAGGCAAAGGCACAGATAGGCACAGGTAGAGGACGGACTACGCCGTCAGGCAGGTAGAAGTAGACAGAAACACGTCACGGTGGACCTCTCACATACGCACTACGCCACGGCGTAGCAGAGAACCCGGAGGCCGAGGCCTACACGGGCAGGCAGGCACAAAGAAGCACGAACCAACGGTAACTCCTTAGACGAACAACGCGCCGATCTCCCCCTGACTACAGATCTAGGCCAGATCTACCAGTGGGTCAGTGGTCCTGTAGGTACGACCACCCAGCAGCGCACCTGCTGTGCGAACAACAACTACGGTTGCTCAAGCACTAGCGGTGCACCACGCCAGGAGGCAAGACGGAACCAGAGACCCGACGGAGAGACATGCGGCCCGGAGAAGGTGACCGGCCAGAGCTGTGGCGGCCCTGGCTAAGCCAGCGGCGGCGGCCGGCTGGCTGCTGCCGGCGGCGGGCGGGCGCTGGGCGGCGGGCGGCCGGGGGGGGGGGGGCGGCGCCGGAGGAGAAAGAGAAGGGAGGGAGGGAGGCTAGGTTAGAACCTGCTCTGGTACCATGTGACAGGATCAAGTATTGCAGAAAGCTCAGGGTTGCACAACGTGTGCACCCTCATATATATATAACTGAGACAATTACAGAGAGGTCCATATATAAAGGAAAATAACAAAACAAATAACATGATTAAGTAAAATAGGAAATATCTAATGTAACACACACAATAAACATAGAGGCTACTATACATCACTAGATGAACTTGAGAGAATTATAGAGCACCCTCCAACATTAATTGTTAAATCGAAGGTTCTTTTTTGCTCAAATATGATGTGTATGTGGCAATTCATAGCAAACTCTCACATTTTTATACTTCCAATGAAATTATTTGAATGTTTATGAGCATCAAAAGGTATTTTCATCATCATCATCATCTAAGCCTCAGTCCCAACTATGTTGGGGTCAGCTACATGGATCCTTCGTTTCCATTCAGCTCTATCAAGGGCCACATTCTGGTTGAGATGTAGAGATTCAAAATCTCTCTTTATAAGCTCATCAGCATCAAAAGGTATTTTAATATGTTAAATTGTCATTACGTAAAAATATGACAACCTGTCATTAACTTTTAATAACTCAAAAAATGTGACAGACTGGTACATTGTAAATTTTGCCGACACAAGCAATGTTTCAAGAGTAAAATAAAAAAATTCCAGAAGATAGAACATATTGTTTTCCACAAACAAATCATTTTTCAAGATAGATTTGAAGGCTACAGGTTGCAGAGTGCAGATTGGCGACACCTCATTATCTTGGAGTGGCGGCTCTGTTTGCTAGAACACATTCTGATAGATGAAGATCAACCTCTTGCAGCTAAAATGCAGCCCCTTCTAGCCTCATTTTTCAGAAGGTGCACCTGATGCTCAAAACAACCAATGTATGCCTTGTTATGCTAAAAATGAATAATCTTGCCGTAGGTGTGACACAACATCTCTAGGTTCCATTGATGAACGACGTTGGGGACGGTAGGCATAACTAGGAACCTACCAGTCACCAATCCCAATCCCACTTCCTTGGTAGAGAATGTTAAAGACATTACTGTGCATGTCTCTGAGTGGTCCAAAAATCATACACACAACATATGTAATTGTGACAGAGTCAGGAATTGCAGAAAGCTCAGGGTTGCACAACGTGTGCACCCTCATATATATATTACTGAGACAATTACAGAGAGGTCCATATATAAGGGAAAAATAACAAAACAAATAACATGCTATGTAAAACAGGAAATATATATAATGTAACACTCCCCCTCAAGTTGGAGCATAGATGTCAATAATGCCCAACTTGTCCAGCAGCATGCAGAACTGTTTCTTAGCCAAGAGCTTGGTGAAGATATCATCAACTTGGTCTTCAGATCTTGTGAATGGAGTGCATATCTTGCCAGCAAGAATAGATTCTCTGATAAAGTGGCAGTCAACTTCAATATGTTTGGTGCGCTCATGATAGACAGGATTATTTGCAATGAAGATGGCAGCTCTGTTATCACAATGCATAGGAATGGCCGATGAAGACTCAATCCCAAATTCTTTCAGAAGAGAACGCACCCACAGCAACTCACAAGCAGTATGGGCCATGGCCCTGTACTCAGCCTCAGCACTAGATCTGGCCACTACATTCTGTTTCTTGCTCCTCCAAGTGACAAGATTGCCCCCCTACAAAGGTACAGTAGCCAGAAGTAGATTTTCTATCAACTTTGCTGCCTGCATAATCAGAATCAGAATATCCTTCAAGAACACAGTGCCCATTCTTTTTATAATGAAGTCCCTTGCCAGGTGATTTTTTTAAGTATCTCAAGACTTGGCATGCAGCATCCCAGTGGCATTGTCTGGGTTTGTCTAGGTATCTGCTAAGAAGACCTACTGCAGTAGCAATATCAGGACGAGTAACAGTTAAATAGATGAATTTACCAATCAGCCTCCTGAATTTTTTATGATCAGTAAACATAGCAGAGGAATCATCATCCCAATTGACATTGGGATCAAGAGGAGTATCTGCAGGTCTCGCACCAAGCATACCAGTCTCCTGCAGGATATCAAGAACATACTTTCTCTGCGAAAGAACCAAGGCATTAGAATTTCTAGAGACTTCTATGCCAAGAAAGTACCGGAGTCTGCCTAGATCTTTGGTAGCAAAATGCTTGCCCAAATGATCTTTGGTAGCCTGAATACCCAGAGTGTCGCTGCCAGAAATAATAATGTCATCAACATATACAATCAGAACAGTAATACCAGCAGAAGTCTTTTTTGTGAATACAAAATGGTCAACTTGTGACCTCAGAAAGCCAAAATCAATCATGATCCTGCTCAACTTATCAAACCAGGCACGAGGACTCTGCTTGAGCCCATAGATAGACTTCTTAAGCCTGCATACTTTGTGAGACTCCCCCCTGAGCAACAAACCTAGGAGGTTGCTCCATATACACCTCCTCCTGTAAGTCACCATACAGAAAAGCATGTTTCACATCAAGCTGCATGAGAGGCCAGTTTAGATTCACAACAACAGATAAAAGAATCCTGACAGAGTTAAGGCGAGCAACAGGAGAAAAAGTCTCAAAATAATCAATGCCATAAGTCTGAGTATATCCCTTCGCAACAAGCCTTGCCTTCAACCTCTCAACCGTACCATCAGGTTGATATTTGACTGCATAAACCCACCTGCAGCCTACAGGCTTACACTGAGGAGGTGGATCCACCAACTCCCAAGTGTCTCTGTCAGTAAGAGCAAGCATCTCATCATTCATAGCAGATGTCCAAGCTGTACTTTGCAAAGCTTCCTGAACATTCTTAGGTACAGCCACAACAGATAAGGCAGATACAAAATTGCTGGAATGAGTATTTAGATGAACAGTAGACACACACTGATCAATGCTATGAGAAGTGCAAGAACGAGTACCCTTACGGAGAGCAATAGGTATGTTAAGATCAGAGTTTACCTCAGGAGCAGCAGAACCTTCTGGTGGAGAAGATTGGTTGTCTTGGGGGGGTATATGTGTGGAAGGTGCTTTATTCCTGCGATGATAAACAATAAGAGGAGGGTCTTGCTTTGCAGTAATCTCAGTATCAGTGCGGTCAGGCATACAGTCAGAAATAACAGGTAAAGGAGGAGCCAAAATATATGTCTGTAAACTATCTCCTGCTGAAGAATAATACGGTGTATCCTAAAAAAAGACAACATCACTACTGGTAAACCACTTCCGAGTGCTGGGATTATAACATCTGTAACCCTTTTGAGTGCGAGAATAGCCCAAAAAAATGCATTTAGCAGCTCGAGGAGATAGCTTATCAGAAGTAGGTGCAAGCAACCGAACAAAACAGGTACACCCAAAAATTCTAGGAGGCACAGGAAATAGGGAGATGTCAGGGTGCAAAACCTGGAAGGGAATTTTATTCCCAATAACAGACGATGGCATCCTTTTAATCAGAAAACATGCAGTCAAGATAGCTTCAGGCCAATAAGAGCGGGGCACATGAGAATGCATCATTATTGTTCTGGTAACTTCTAATAAGTGCCTATTCTTTCGCTCAGCAACACTATTTTGCTGTGGGGTATAAGCACACGAAGTTTGGTGAAGAGTACCCACAGATTTACAAAAAACAGCCACATCTTGCTTAACAAATTCTAAAACATTATCAGTGCGAAAAGTTTTAATAGGCAAGCCAAACTGCGTCTTTATTTCAGCAAAAAATAATTTAATAGTAGACAACACTTCGGACCTACTTTTTAACAGAAACAGCCAAGTAGTCCTCGAAAAATCATCAATAAACAGAATGAAGTACTTGTAACCAGACAAGCTTGGTACATTGCATGGACCCCATACATCAGAGTGAACTAAATCAAAAATGTTTTTACTGCTCACAGTACTACGTCTAGGATACACAGTACGAGTTTGTTTCCCTAGTTGACACGAATCACACTGAAAATGACAACTGCCAATATCAGGAACTAAACTACGCAGCTTCTCTGAAGAGGGATGGCCCAGCCTGTAGTGCCACTGGAGAGCAGAAACAGAAGCAGATAATGCAGATACCACAGCAGCTTTCTCTGATCTAGGTAACTGGTCCAAGTAAAACAACCCATCAACACCTTCATACCCCCACCAATCTTCATCCTCGTGTGAAGGTCCTGAAAAAAGCATGAACCAGGAACAAATGTCAGGCTACAATTTAAACTCCGTAAAATTTTGCTGACAGATAATAGGTTAAGAGGAAATCTGGGCACATATAAGGCAGATTTTAGGCCAAAGTGAGAAATAATATCACCGACTCCAAGGACTGACGACTTAGAGCCATCAACAAGCATAACAGAAGAATGTCGGGCAGGTGCAGATATATGTTTAAATAAAGATCTATTTCCAGAAATATGTGCAGATGCACCAGAGTCTATCACCCATTTGGTATTACCAGAAGTAGAAGGTGAGGAGGAGCTCAGGAAGGCAGTGTCATAACCAGAAAAGGCAGCATGTGCTCCACTCGTAGATGCAGCAGGAGAAGATCCAGCACGCTCAAGGAGAAGACGCTCTACCTCATCCAATGTATTAGAAAGCGGGAAGCGGGAGGCGTGCGGACGACACCCTGTAACCGATTAAGCGGTAGGCGGGCGATTAAGCGGGCGATTTTTGAAAAAGCGGGTGTCTAAATTTTATATATTTTTATACAAAATTACATGTATGTGTATATAAAAAATATATTTATAAGAAACTTCTATACATATCTAATCAGCAAATCAGTAATTAACTAAGTATTCATCAATACTTACTATTAATCAGCATCTCTAATCACTAAAATCAGCAAGCAGATCAGTAATTGTTTATAACAAACTATGAATTATTGAATTAAAGTAATCACTAAAATAATACTAACCAGCAGTACCAATCATTAATCACTGAAAGCAGCAAGGAAATCAGTAAAACTAATCATGCATTACTAGTATAATAGAGCAATAGGATATTTACTTAGATGCATTACAGCAGTACCCAATTATTGCAGCTTACACACAAAGTATGCATTCTAAATTAGGACTAGCTATATCATAGAACATTTACAGTATACAAGTTTCGTATATTATAGTCAATACTACTTGGCTATGTAATTAATTAATGTTAGATGCTTACATTAGGATTTTTAAACAAAAGCGGGAAAAAAACGGGAAAAAGCGGGCAAAAAAGCGGGTGAGGCGGGCAAAAAGCGGGCGATTTTGTTCAAAATGATTAAGCGGGCGATTAATGGCAAAATTAAGCGGCTGGGGGTCATGGGCGCTTAAGCGGCCCGCCTGGCCGTTTTTTATTTCACTGACCTCAGCACGGATGTAGTCTGCGGTAGCCCCCGCAGGCTCTGGTGCAGGTGTCTGAGTAGCACCCTCAGACGCAGTAGAATCAGCCGCTGCATTGGCCCACGCCGGCTTACCATACTTTTCCCAGCATTTTTCCTCAATATGGTTAGACCGGCTACAGAAAGTACACAGGCGCTGTCCTTGCTGAGGACGCGCAGCAGTAGAAGGCGGGGCAGTAGGAGGAGCTCCTCGTCCAGCACCAGGTCCACGCCCCCGGCCTGCACCCAGAGGAGGACGACCATCATTGGAGCGGCCACGGTCACGACCACGACCACGCCCGCCCCAAGCGGCCAAAGTAGTAGTCTCCAGTCTCAGGAGGCGGAGACGGTGTCGATGACGGAAGGCGCTGGAGACGCTTGTAGGCAGTCTGCAAGGTAGGGAGTGGGTCACTCGCCAAGATCTGATCAACCACTCCAGTATAGGACTCAGGTAGACCACTGAGAAACTGAATCAGCTGAAGCTCCGCCCGCTGTTTTTGCATAGTAGCTAAATCGGTGGACAGCGGGTGATACATCTCCAACTCACCCCACAGACCAGTGAAGGTGGAGAAGTAGTCTGAAATGTCAGAACCAGTAAACTGTAGGCGTCCCAGTTGCTTTGTGATATCAAAGACTTTCTTTGGATTTTCACTATGCGAGTAGGTACTGGCGAGCTGATCCCACATCTGCTTCGCCGTAGGCAGCTGAAGAAGAGTGACGCTAATCTTCTCAACGGAGCTGTTGAGAATCCACGTCATGACGGTCGAGTCATCACGAACCCAGTCATCAAAGGCCTTGATGTCCTTTGCATCCGCCTCCTCTGCAGGCTGAGGCGGACCCGTCCAAATCAAGTGAGAGTACTTCCCTTGTGATTTGGCAAAGATCACAAAGGAACATACCCACAGCTGGTAGTTGCGCCCGTCAAGCTTAACAGTAGTGACTTGACGGCGCGACTCTCTCCACATGTCATCCCCAGAAGACGCCATGAGTATATGCAGGAAGGCAGGGACATGCACAGGTAGGCACAGACGGAAGACGGACTACGCCGTCAGGCAGGCAGAAGCAGGCAGAAACAAGTCACCGTGGACCTCTCACATACGCACTACGCCAAAGCGTAGCAGAGAACCCGGAGGCCGAAGCCTACACGGGCAGGTAGGCACAAACAAGCACGAACCGACGATAACCCCTTAGACGAACAATGCGCCGATCTCCCCCTGAAGACTGATCTAGTCCAGATCTACCAGTGGGTCAGTGGTCCCGTAGAAAACGACCACCCAGCAGCGCACCTGCTGTGCGAACAACTACGGTTGCTCAAGCACTAGCGGTGCACCACGCCAGGAGGCAAGACGGAACCACGGAGCCCACGGAGAGACCTGCGGCCCGCTGGAGACGGCCGACCGGAGCTGCGGAGGCCCTGGCTAAGCCAGCGGCGGTGGCCTGCTGCTGCCGGCGGCGGCCGGCTTGCTGCTGCCGACCGGCGGGCTGGCTGCTGCCGGGCGGCGAGCGGCGGGCGGCGGGCGGGGGGGGGGGGCGGCGGAGGAGAGAGAAGGGATGGAGGGAAGCAAGGACGGCTAGGTTAGAGCCTGCTCTGATACCATGTGACAGAGTCAGGAATTGCAGAAAGCTCAGGGTTGCACAACGTGTGCACCCTCATATATATATTACTGAGACAATTACAGAGAGGTCCATATATAAGGGAAAAATAACAAAACAAATAACATGCTATGTAAAACATGAAATATATATGATGTAACAGTAATAAAGAAACTAAATCTCACTTTATTAATTAGAACTAAAAGGTTTTACATCAAGAGCCCAAAGGCAATAAGAAAGGAAAGATACAAGATGAGAAACACTAAACAAAATTCCCAATTAGTAAATACTCCCTCATGGAGTTCCAATATGGTGATTTTTTTTGAGATTCCATCATCAAGTAGTGTGGAAGCAAAGGCGTGTTATGTCTTCTTAATCATCATTCTTTAGCCTAACAAGGGAAAATCTGCCCGCAAGGGTGTAACTCACTGGTAATCGGACCGTGAACGCAAGCAGAGGTCTCAGGTTCAAATCCTCACAGGGACGAATAAAATTGGGATTTATGTCTGACATGGTTTGCGCCGGAACTAATGGGTTGCATACTTGGTTTACCTTACTCTTGTGCCGGACCTCCACAGGTCAGTGAGGGGTCGGGGAGAGGAGGTCTCCTTGATGACTCATTTTTTTAACAAGGGAAAATCAAGATGTCATTGCGAATGTAGTGGTACACTGTCATAATAATATAATTGCCTTGCAATAACTTATAAGCTAGAGAAAACAACATTGATCAACTTTTTCTTTCATAAAACCACAACACATTTTATCATGCATTTTTCATTATACAACTATGGCCATTGATCCTCTGTTGACCTATAGGTCTGAGGATGTTTTCTCTATGCACTAGACCCTCTCTTCTCCCAATAGTGTGAATCCTTTTGTATATGTTTCCTATGCATTAGACCCTCTTTACACCCACGAGTGCGAGTCCTTTTGCATTTCTTTTACATGCATTAGATCCTCTCTACACCCAAAGGTGTGGATCCTTGTGTGTCAAAATTAAGTACAAGGTATAGTGGATTTATTACATTATGACTAAACTTTTCTTAAAAATTGTAAAATGGAGAAGTGTTGTTTATTGGATGATTTCAACAGTGTACATCGTAGTCTCTTATATAACAACTAGAGACAGAGACTGGTTAAGAAGCAACCCATATGGGACTAAACAACATAAGAAACAACATAAGTAAAGCACATGCTAAGCACATGACGCTCAAGACAACACATATCTCTATACTCCCCCTCAAGCTGGAGCGTAGATGTCAAAGAGGCCCAGCTTGTCAGTCAATGTCTGGAAGCGAGTCTTGGGTAGCACTTTGGTGAAGATATCTGCAAGTTGTTTCTCCGTGCTGATATATGGAGTGTGAATCTGTCCGGACATAACTTTCTCCCGTACAAAGTGGCAGTCGACTTCTATATGTTTCGTTCTTTCATGGAAAGTAGGGTTGCTCGCAATAAAAATCGATGCCTTATTGTCACAGAACATAGGAATGGGGCTAGTCGGAGAGATGTCAAATTCTTTCAGAAGGCTTCGGACCCACAGAAGCTCACATGTAGTATGAGCCATCGCTCTGTACTCTGCTTCAGCACTGGATCGTGCAACAACTGTTTGCTTATTACTGCGCCATGTAACCAGATTGCCCCCTACAAACGTACAGTACCCAGAGGTGGATTTTCTATCAGATCGACTGCTTGCATAATCGGAGTCAGAAAAGCCAGATAGATTACAATGCCCATGCTTCTTGTATAATAGTCCTTTCCCAGGAGCACTTTTGAGATATCGAAGAATATGACAGATAGCATCCCAGTGACATTGTCGAGGTTTGTCAAGGTACCGACTAACAAACCCAACAGCAGCAGCTAAATCAGCTCTAGTGACAGTCAGGTAGATAAGCTTGCCTACTAATCTCCTGAACTGGTGTCGATCAGCATATGGGGGAGAAGAGTCACTATCCCAATCCATATTGGGATCCAGAGGTGTGTTAGCTGGCTTACAGCCTAACATGCCTGTTTCATTCAGCAAATCCAGAACATATTTCCGTTGTGATAAGCACAATCCTGCAGAAGATCTAGCAACCTCAATGCCCAGAAAATATCGTAATTTACCAAGATCCTTCGTGATAAAATGTTGTGCTAGGTAGTTTTTGGTTGCTTGAATCCCTGCACTATCACTGCCAGATAAGATAATGTCATCTACATACACAATGAGAATAACAAGCCCTGATGTGGTTAATCTGATAAAAACCGAGTGATCTGCCTGTGATCGGCGAAAGCCAAAAGAGAGTAAGATTTTACTTAGTTTATCAAACCAAGCTCGTGGACTTTGCTTTAAGCCATAAATTGCCTTGCGAAGTTTACAGATTTTTGAAGCAGACTCCCCCTGAGCAACAAATCCGGGAGGTTGCTCCATGTAGACATCTTCCTGTAGATCGCCATATAAAAAGGCATTTTTCACATCCAGCTGAAAAAGAGGCCAGTCTTTATTGATAGCAATACGAACAGAATTGAGACGAGCAACTGGAGAAAAGGTTTCAAAATAATCGACACCATAAGTCTGGGTATATCCTTTTGCCACGAGTCGAGCTTTTAGACGCTCAATGGTACCATCGGGCTGATATTTAATAGTGAAGATCCAGCGACAACCTACTGGATGGCAAGAAGACGGTTGATCAACCAGATCCCAGGTATGTTGGTCAGTCAGAGCTTGCATTTCCTGTTCCATAACATGTTTCCAGGCAGGATGACAGAGCGCCTCCTTCGCATTTTTAGGAATAGTCACAGCAGATATAGCAGATGTGAAACAGGCAAAGTCATTACTGAGATTGGCAGATGAGCAGAAGCGACTAATAGGATGTTGAGTTCAAGAACGAACACCCTTCCGTAAACTGATAGGAATATCCAGGTCAGAAGGTACCTCAGTCGATGGTGGATCATCCGCAGACGAAGGAATTGGTTCGGCCGGGGCAGTGGCAGGCTTCGAGCGGCGCTTGTAGACCTGTAGAGGGCGTTCAGAAGGTACCGCAGCAGGAGGTGGATCATCTACCAAAGGTAGAGGAGTGGGAACCAAAATATCAGGAGTCACTTGTTTCCCCGGGGCAGAGTAATAGGGCAAGTGTTCAAAAAATATCACATCCGCACTAACATACCAATGTTTTGTAATAGGATCAAAACAACGGTAGCCTTTCTGAGTGCGAGAGTACCCCAAAAAAACACACTTCACAGATCGAGCATCCAACTTAGTGATACCGGGGCGAAGATTTTTCACAAAACAAGTACACCCAAATATACGAGGTGGCACAGAGAACAAAGGTTTATCAGGAAATAAAAGGGCGTACGGAACCTTATTTTTCAAAACAGAGGACGGCATGCGATTGATAAGATAGCAAGCCGTAGACACAGCATCAGGCCAAAAACAGTGAGGAACTTTATAATGAAAGAGGAGGGTGCGAGCAACCTCAAGAAGGTGGCGGTTCTTCCGTTCAGCTACACCATTTTGTTGTGGTGTATAAGGGCAAGTGGTCTGGTGGAGAGTCCCTTGGGACACACAAAAAGAAGTAACAGCTTGTTGCATAAACTCAAGAGCATTGTCAGTGCGAAGAATTTTAATAGGTTCACCAAATTGGGTTTTAATTTCAGCAAAGAAAGTACGAATGCAATCAAGCACAGTATTGCGACCTTTGAGAAGAAACAGCCAAGTGGTACGAGAATGATCATCAATAAAAGTCAAAAAATACTTCACACCAGAAATACTAGGCACAGATAAAGGTCCCCAAATATCCGCATGTACTAATTCAAAAGGTGCTTTAGAAGAAATAACTTTTTTAGCAGGAAAAACAGAACGAGAATGTTTGCCCATAACACATGTTTCACAGGAAAATTTATTTTCAGATATATGTGGATAAAGAAATTTCAGTTTCGCAGCCGATGGATGTCCAAGCCGAACATGCAACTGTAGACCTGACACAGAGGTGGAGATCATCGCCTTTGAAATAGGTGGCCCATCCAGGTAGTACAGCCCGTCTGGTCCTTCACGGCCCGAACCAATCTTCGTCTTCGTGCGGATATCCTTCACAATACAACCAGAGGGATCAAATTTGACAGAGCAGTGTAGTTGTTTAATCATTTTGCTGACTGACAGTAAATTCACAGGAAATTTTGGAATGTATAAAACAGAATTGAGATTCATCTTTTGTGACAAAGGAACTGTGCCAGTGCCGTGAACAGCAGTTTTCGAGCCATTTGCAACAGTAACAGAAGATATCGGAGATGTGGAACTAAGTTTTGAAAATAAATGACGTGCACCAGTCATATGAGTGGAAGCACCGGAGTCGATGCACCATTGTTTGTTACCAGAAGACGAAGAGGTGAGCATGGCAGACGAGCTGGATGCAGAGGGCAGTTGTGCAAGACGTTCTTGAAACATCTTCTCGAACTCTGAGCGAAGCCAATCAGTATTAGGTGGCGCAGGTGTCGAATCGGTAGGAGAATTAGTCACAGCAGCATCATCAGCAGTTTGGTTCGCCCAAGCAGGTTTCCCGTGCTTTATCCAGCAGCGGTCCTCATTGTGATTGTCGCGGCCACACCAGTTGCAGTGACGTGGTCCTTGAGACAGACCTCGACCCGGAGTAGAAGAGCCTCGGCCACCAGCAGGAGGAGGTCGACCACCACGACCGCGACCACGGCCACGGCCACGAGTAGAATCAGAAGAGCGCGCAACAAGCGCAGGATGCTCAGGAGCAGGTGCGGGAGTCAGAGAAGGCAGTCTCTGAACTCTTTTGAGGACATCACGAACAGTGGGTAGCGGATCACTTGATAGAATTTGATCAACAACCCCCGAGAAGGAGGCAGGAAGGGCAGCGAGAAAGTGCACAAGTTGAAGCTCATTTCGTTGTTTCTGGGCAATCTTGATATCAGCAGTAAGAGGATGATACAACTCATATTCATTCCATAAAGCAGAACATTGATTATAAAAATCATCAATAGATGTGTCAGTAGAGAACTCCTTTTTGGCAAGTTGTTTGAAAATCTCAAAGACCCGCTTTGGATTCTCCTGATGAGAGTACACATGTGCCAAATGATCCCACATCGCCTTGGCATCATGGTGGCAGAGAAGAGATTGACTGATCCGGGGCTCAGAGCTGTTGAGGAGCCAAGACATGACGCCTGAATCATCTTTGGACCACTGGATGTAGCTTTGTTTAGTTTTATCATCGGAATCCGCCGTAGGAGCATCAGGAGGGTCAGCCGTCAGATGGTGATATCGGCCCTGCGCCTTGACATAAAGAACAAACGACGCCGACCAAAGATGGTAATTGGACCCGCCGTCGAGTTTCACCGTAGTGACACACAGAGATCTGGGGGGTTCAGAGTAAGCCATAGCAGATGATGATGACGCTTTAGAAGCAGTACAGACCCTTAATGGGCAGAGCAGAGGAACCCGAACCGGGCAGAAGGGATCTGACGCAGCAGATCAGAAGGACCCGAAAACGGGCAGAAAAAACATAGAAACCTACGCCAACATGAGAAAAACCCAACGTTCTCCCATGAGGCGCATGCAAAAATCCCCAAGAACAAAGAGGACTCTCAACTTAGATGTCCAGCAGAGACCCGAGCAGAAACTGACGGAAGCCCGGTCGTAGACGTAAAAGAATTAGAAAGTGTTCAGGCCTTACGTAGGAGTGGAGAGATGATTATAGGTGGAGAAAATGGTGGAAGAAGATAGGAGTAGGTAGAGAGGATGGATAGGAAGAGATGGGGGGGTCACAGGATGGTGGAGGAGGCCGGTGGGGTGGTGGTGGACGGGCAACCTGCTGCTGCAAGCAGCGGCGGCAGGGGGGGGCGGCGGTGGTGGTGGTGGAGGGTGGGGTTGGGGGAGAGTGGGGGGGTGGCGGCGGCTGCTGGAGAGGGGAGGGAGGGCGGCGGAGGCTGGAGAGAGGAGGGGTGGCGGCGGCGGCTGGAGAGGGGAGGGATGTTGGCGGCGGCGGCGGGGGGGGGGAAGATTAGGTCATGGGTGGGAAACTAGGGTGGGAGAAACAAAATAGAACCTGCTCTTGATACCATGTAAAATGGAGAAGTGTTGTTTATTGGATGATTTCAACAGTGTACATCGTAGTCTCTTATATAACAACTAGAGACAGAGACTGGTTAAGAAGCAGCCCATATGGGACTAAACAACATAAGAAACAACATAAGTAAAGCACATGCTAAGCACATGACGCTCAAGACAACACATATCTCTATAAAAATAATATATATTGTTAATATATATGCCTTTATTGAGTGTTTTGTTAATTTACTGTTATATATGGACCTCACTGTAAATGTTCTTTTAGTATAAATACAAGGGTACACACATTGTGTAACCCTAAGCTCTCCATTTCACGTGTTGTTTTACATGGTACCAGAGCAGGACTGATTTAAGTCCTCCCTCACCTGGCACCGCCGTCCCCTCCCACCCGACCCTCTCTCTCTCTTCTCCCTCCCCTCCCCCCTCTCTCCTTCCCCGGCCAGGCGCTGCCCACCGGCAGCAGCTTGCCGCCGCCGGCAGCTGCAGCGCCGGGCCGGCCAAGCCGCCGGGGTCGCTTCACCCACCTGGTTCTGGGCTCCGTCTGCCCGCGGGTTTGATTTCTGCCTGAAGACCACCGTCAGATCTGTTTTTTTGCCTGCCTGCCCGTGTGACCGGTTGAGTCACCGGGTTCCTTTCTACGCTTCGGTGTAGCCCATATGTGAAGAGGTCCTTCCGATCTGTAGTTCTGTGCCTGCTGCTGCCTACCTGAAGACGTAGGCAACCTTCTACTGCATGTTCTTGCATGCTACTGCCTGCCTGTCACTCTGCTAGTTCGTCTGCCTCTACCTCATGGCGTCTCCCCATGAAGATCTGCGTCGTCAAATGACAATTGTGAAGTTGGATGGGAGAAACTACCAGCACTGGGTGTGCTCTATGCAGATATATGTCAAATCACAAGGAAAAATGTCGCACCTGATGCGAGATCCACCACCAGTGCCTCCTGCAATAGCCGACTCAAAAGATGTGAAAGCTTATGATGACTGGGTGAAAGACGACTCCACAGTCATGACATGGATTCTGAATAGTAGTGAGACCAAGATTACCGTCACACTCTTATACCTACAGACGACGAAGCAGATGTGGGATCAACTTGCCAGCACTTATTCACACAGTCAGAATCCCAAGAAGGTGTTTGATATCAACAAGCAGCTCAGCCGCCTGCGGTTCTCTGGATCCAATCTGAAGGATTACTTCTCTGCTTTTAAGGGACTGTGGGGGGAATTGGATGCCTACCATCCCTTGTCTACTGATTTGGCTACTATGCAACGACAGCGACATGAGTTGCAAGTAGTCCAGTTCCTCTGTGGCCTACCTGATTCCTATGCCGGGGTGGTGGATCAGATTCTCGTCAGTGATCCGCTGCCTACTCTACAGACTGCCTTTCAGAGACTACAACGCTTGCCTGCATCGTCATCTGAGACTCCTGCTGATATGGGTGATACTACTGCTTTTGCTGCGATGTCTGATCGTGGTCGTTGCCGTGGACGCGGTCGCTCGCATGACGCTTGTCCTCCTCTTGGTGCTGGCAGGGGGAGGAACTCTTCAGGTCGTGGAACATCTTCTGGACCTGCTACTGCTGCTGCTCGTCCTCAGACTGGCCAACGCTTCTGCAACTTTTGTGGCCGGTCTAACCATGTTGAAGAAAAGTCCTGGGAGAAATATGGCAAACCAGCTTGGGCCAATGCGACCACTGAGGGTACTACATCTTCTGAGGTGTCTACCCAACCTAATGTCCCGGGTACTTCTACTGCTGACTTCATTCGTGCTGAGGTCGAGCGCCTGTTGCTGGAGCGTACTGGCTCGTCATCTACTACCACCACCACTGGAGCACATGCTGCGACATACTCTGGTTGTGACACTGCCTTCCTTACTGCACCATCCTCTATTACTGGTAATACAAAATGGGTCATAGATTCGGGCGCGTCTTCTCACATTTCTGGGAATCGGTCGTTGTTCAGAAGTTTATCTAGACCGACTACTAATTCGTCTGTTATGCTTGTTGATGGCTCCAAGTTTGCCGTTTCGGGGATTGGAGACATTGTGTCTGATATTGTGCTGAAATCTGCTCTATATATGCCTCATTTTTCGCTGAATTTATTATCTATTAGCCAGACTTTGCGTAGCCTGAACTGTAGCCTGACTTTAGTGCCTGGTTCATGTGTTTTTCAGGACCTTCGCACGAGGATGAAGATTGGTGGGGGGCATGAAGGATCTGATGGCTTGTATTACTTGGACAATCTGAAAAGAGGGGACAATGTGGCTCTGGCTTCTGCAGTATCTTCTTCAGTATCGGCTTTACAGTGGCACTACAGACTTGGGCACCCATCATCTGAGAAATTGCGTCATATTGTATCTGATGTAGGAACAAATGTGTTTCAATGTGAATCGTGTCAGTTAGGCAAACATACTAGGGTTGTTTATCCTAAACGTTCTCAGATTAATAGTAAAAATGTTTTTGATCTTGTTCATGCTGATGTATGGGGTCAATGTCATGTCCCTAGTCTATCTGGCAATAAATATTTTATTTTGTTCATTGATGATTTTTCTCGGGCCATGTGTTTTTTTTTTTGAAAAGTCGATCTGAAGTTCTGTCCACAATTAAATTCTTTTTTGCTGAGATGAAAACACAATACTCTATGCCTGCTAAAATTTTTAGAACGGATAATGCACTTGAATTTGTTCAAAAAGATGTTGAGTTGTTCTGTAAATCCGTTGGCACTATACACTAGACTTCTTGTGCATACACACCTCAGCAGAATGGCATTGTTGAAAGAAAGAATAGACACTTACTAGAGGTTGCTAGAACTATTATGTTGCATGCTAATGTACCTCGGGAATTCTGGCCAGAAGCCATCTTGACTGCCTGTTTTCTAATAAACCGGATGCCTTCTTCGGTAATTGGAAATAAAATACCTGTGCAAATTCTGAATTCTGATAAACCTTTATTTACTGTACCTCCTCGCATATTTGGCTCTACATGCTTTGTAAAGTTGCTTGGCCCAACGCATGATAAACTATCTCCACGTGCTGAAAAATGTATTTTTTTGGGGTATTCTCGTAAACAGAAAGGATACAGATGCTATAACCCAACTACCAAGAGATGGTTCACATGCAGCGATGTTGTCTTTTTTGAGGGTACACCATACTACTCTACTCAAGGAGATAGTCTTCAGTCTGAGCTTATTGCTTCTCCGCTGCCTATTACTAGTGACTATGTTTCTGATGCCACTACTTCTGTACCAGCGGCACCTCCCCTTATTGTTTATCAGCGCAGGAACAGATCTCAACCTGCACAAGACCCCCCCCCCCTCCATCCAAGCCAATCTTCTCCTCCAGAAGGTTCTGCGTCACCTAAGGTAATCTCCGATCTTGATGTACCTATTGCTCTTAGGAAGGGCACTCGTTCCTGCACAATCCATAATATTGCTAACTATGTATCTACTGATCATTTAAGTGTTCATGTTAGCAACTTTGTCACTGCATTATCTGCTATTGCCATCCCAAAGACTGTACAGGATGCCTTGCAAAGTACAGCTTGGACTACTACTATGAAGGAGGAAATGCTTGCTCTTTCTGAAA
This sequence comes from Alisma plantago-aquatica, assembly GCA_963693085.1. Classification (NCBI taxonomy): domain Eukaryota; kingdom Viridiplantae; phylum Streptophyta; class Magnoliopsida; order Alismatales; family Alismataceae; genus Alisma; species Alisma plantago-aquatica. The sequence goes on from OY856412.1 coordinate 136,174,258, forward strand.
GACAGACTTGGGAGTTGGTGGATCCACCTCCTCAGTGTAAGCCTGTAGGATGCAGATGGGTTTATACTATCAAATATCAACCATATGGTACAGTAGAACGTCTGAAGGCACGTCTTGTTGCTAAAGGATATACACAAACCTATGGTATTGATTACTTTGAAACCTTTTCACCTGTTGCCCGTCTTAATTCTGTTAGAGTTCTCTTATCTGTTGTTGTTAATCTTGACTGGCCTCTAGTACAACTGGATGTTAAAAATGCTTTCTTATATGGTGATCTGCAAGAGGAGGTCTATATGGAGCAACCTCCTGGGTTTGTTGCTCAGGGGGAGTCACATAAAGTCTGCAGGCTGAGGAAATCTGTCTATGGGCTCAAACAGAGTCCTCGTGCTTGGTTTGATAAGTTGAGCAAAATTTTGACTGCCTTTGGTTTTCTGAGGTCACAGGTTGATCATTCTGTCTTTACGAAAAAGACTTCCTCTGGCATTGTGATACTTATTGTATATGTTGATGATATCATTCTATCCGGCAGTGATTCTATTGCTATTCAGGCCACTAAAGCCCATCTCTGCAAGCACTTTGCTACTAAAGATCTGGGAAAACTATACTGTTTTTTGGGCATAGAAGTGTCTAGAACCTCTAATGCTCTTGTTCTATCTCAAAGGAAATATGTACTGGATCTGTTACAGGAAACTGGTATGCTTGGTGCACGGCCAGCTGACACGCCTCTAGATCTCAATGTTAATTGGGATGATGATTCTTCTCCGATGTTTGCAGATAACAAGAAATACAGGATATTGATTGGTAAAATGATATATCTGACGATAACTAGAGCTGACATATCTACTGTTGTGGGGCTTCTTAGCAGTACTTGGATAAACCCAGACAGTGTCACTGGGATGCTCTATGTAACATTTTGCGATATCTAAAGAAGTCACATGGCAAGGGCCTCCATTACAGGAAAAATGGACACTGTTCTCTAGAAGGCTATTCTGATTCTGACTATGCAGGGAGCAAGATTGACAGGAAATCCACTTCTGGCTACTGCACATATGTAGGGGATAATCTTGTCACCTGGCGCAGCAAGAAACAAAACGTTGTTGCTAGATCTAGTATTGAAGCTGAATATAGTGCCATGGCCCATACTACCTGTGAACTTCTGTGGGTGCAGTCTCTTCTACAACTTTGGTATTGAGTCGTCTTCTGCTATTCCGATGCACTGTGATAACAAAGCTGCTATTTTCATTGCCAACAATCCTGTATATCACGAGCGCACAAAACATATTGAGGTTGACTGCCACTTCATCAGGGAAGCTATTCTATCTGGGAAAATCTGCACACCTTTCACCCGTTCTGAAGACCAGGTTGCTGACATATTCATAAAACTACTGGCAAAGAAGCACTTCTGTTCTCTGGTGGACAAGTTGGGCATGATTGACATCTATGCTCCAACTTGAGGGGGAGTGTTAATATATATGCCTTTATTGAGTGTTTTGTTAATATACTGTTATATATGGACCTCACTGTAAATGTTCTTTTAGTATAAACACAAGGGTACACACATTGTGTAACCCTAAGCTCTCCATTTCACGTGTTGTTTTACATAAATGAAAAACCAAAAAGGATGTCTAAGAGAGCACTTAGTTCAATCAAATACCATATGCCAAGTTTGAGACTCGTACATACAAAAACAACCAATAATACCATAAATATGGCCAATATGAGGATAAAACATACCTTGTTTGATCAAGATATTAGATCTTCGAGATCTGGGGTGAAAAACTAGATCATGTTTTAGGCATATAACACATACACAAATATCAAGAATTGGAGTATAATTCGATTTGGCCTTAAATTATTATGGCTAAGGTGATCAAATCCTAATGTGACCTTAAGTTATAACCATCTCTCATATTTATTATTAAACACTATCAACTTTTTGAGATCAACATTGTTCCATATCATTATCAATATCAAAAGATTGATGATAACCTAGGTCATATTAGAGACGTTAACCCTAAGTTCAATATTATCATCATGTTCATATCAAAATTATCACCATTAAATTTAAGAGTTGCCGAGGTTCGATCTAGGGTCAAGATCATCATTAAAATTAATGATATAACTAGATCTAGGGTTTTGGAGTCATTACCATCAGGTTGAGAAATTAATCAATTTCAAAAAATCATTTAAGAGAAGATTTTGAGAAGACTATGTAATTAGAAAAGGAATTAGGCTACCTGATTAATAAAGAGTCCTCCATCACAAAACTTAGCTGGGATAAAGAAGAGAGGGACAACGATGTTGAGAAGACTAAGACAGAGATCTCGGCGAAGCATCAACCATGCTCTTTGAAATTAAACACCGATGCTACTTTCAAGAATAGCAGCTCTCCCTCGACAATTGATGTTATCTGTAGGGATAACAATGGGACTCGGCGTGGAGGATGGGGTAGCAAAGTTATGGCAGATAGTATCCTTGAAGCTGAGCTACGCACTATTGATCTTGCTACTGAAGTAGGTCAATCTCTAGAGTGTGACCAGTTGTTCATTGAAACAGACTGAAAAAGAGCCAAGGAAACTATTGATGTTGATATTGATGAGAACCCTAAATTAGCAAGATGGCTATCTAGTATCAAGAAGAGATGGAAAAGTAATTGGCATAGCTCCAATATCCGTAGAGAAGGAAACAGAGCTTCTGATCAGCTAGCTAAAACGCACCAAAAAACCCAAAGTGGATTCTATACTTATAGAAGGCCACCTAGTTGCCTAGTTGTGGTCATAAATCTAGAGTCATAGCTCGAATTGTTACCATTAGTGTCTCTTAATTTTTGGAAGCATAGGAAAAAAATCATACCTAAACTCTAAACTAAAGTAGAAGGGCTAATTAGTTATTTCTTCCATGACCCCTAGGATGCCAATATTAGCACTGATGGTACGGAAATGTAATTCATTATTCTAAGAATTATTCAGAGTTCCTAGAGCCCCTTCTAAGGCTTGTTGAAAAACTCGTTGTCGAACCTGATTAATGGCTCTTTGTTGTTCAAAACGAAGGGTTTCATTTTTGTAATTTTCTAATCGTTCCAAACTCTCAGAAGTGGCATTAATCAAATTCACTTTTTCTTGTTCTATTTCAGAATATCCATTCACTCGATATTCATTTGCCTCTGTTTCCACTTTACGTAAGCGACGAGCTTTTTTGAGTTGCTCAACAACACTTCTACGTAATTCTTCTGAATTTCGAATAGTACTCAAGATCCTCTGGTAATGGTAGTAGTACTACCAACTTTAATCCTGCATTATCCAATGTTGATTGTAATATTTCAAATGTTTTTGCTTGCATGAGAAGGGTGAGATGAATAAAAAACCCTCTGACTTCCATAGAAAAAAGAAAAGGAATTAGGCTCAAATAGTATCTTCGTTGGACTCCTCACATATTTCTCATCAAGATTGACTATTTATATGCTATATTTGGACTAGGGCTATATTTGGACTAGGGATCCATTTCCTATCATTTTTCAAAGATCAAGAATATATTGTAGAATATTATGTCGAGAGGGTAGTTATTTACCTAAATCAACAATTGTGGCGCAATTGGGTTGCACTCAAACGTTGTCTGAGTTTATGATCTAACAGCTTGGGTACCTCTCCTCCATTCAGATGGCTGGGAGAGGGGCTTGACTCGTGACTTGTCTATTGTAGAATTTGCAGCCTGATGACTCTTTGACAACATCATTGGTCAGGGTCTTTCTTTTTTACTATGACAGAACGTGAAGGGGGGCACAGAGAACAACTTCCAGGGAGGGACAAGCAAAGGGGGAAAGGGGCCTTTAGGGGGTTTGCGAGGTAGGCACTTGATCCCGTCTCAGTTTTGCATACCCAAAAAGTGAATTCGTCTCTTGCTGGGGGTTCCTTGAGAAAGGAAAGCCCAAATCGTGGTTCCCAACGACCTTGGGCGGTGGTGTAGAGAAGAGGAGAGAAGAAGAGAGAAGAAAATGGAGCGTTCGAGGCTTGATTGGTTGCGGAAAAGGGAGGGGAAGATTGGGGGAAGTTGCGGCGAATGTAAAGGCGACTTTTATAGGGGGCATGAGGGATAGGATTAGGGTTTATGGCTTCCTCTTCTTGCTTTAACGAGAGGGAGAGAATCAAAGATTTGTTCTTCGCAAACACATCCCCAACTCCAATCAATTCCCCCATGATTGGGGTCTGGTTGGAGAGAGGAGTTGATTGAGATGGTTTGCTAGAGGAGGTGAGTTGCCACGAGGGCAGGAGAAGTTAGAGATCTCACGACCCTCCTTTCCCCGTCTCCTCTGATAAAATTGGGAGGAGAAGACGATCTTGGGGCCATTGGATCAAGCTTGGATCCGTGACTTGAAGATCAGATGGCCAAAAAAGAGAGGGGCCCAAAAAAGGAAAAAGAAAAGAACAAAAAGGGAAAAGGAATTTTCATGCATTAACTTCTAAAAAAGATAGTAATTCATAGGAGTGTCCAAAAATGCTGAAATTTTAACCATAGATCCATATAGCATATTCTAGTTACATAAAAAGTTTGGAGCTATTTGGATAAAGTTCTTTCACAAATTTTCAAGATGGTAATTGTGAAAAATTAGGTTGTTGCGTTGTGCAGCGTTGAGAGAGGAGCAATGAGCCCTCTCTTTTTTATTAATAAGAGAACTTGGAGAAATTACGTAGAGGTCCAACAGTATATAGAAATTACAAAATACAATAAAGTTGAATATAATAAGATATATTAACACTCCCCTGCAAGCTGGAGAGTACACATCGTGTATGCCCAGCTTGTTGCAAAAGTTTTGAAATGCTGCTGGACTCAATGGCTTTGTGAGAACATCTACAATTTGATCTTTAGATTTGACGTGCGGAGTCACAACAATACCATTCTTGATCTGATCTCTGATGAAGTGGCAGTCAACCTCTATGTGCTTAGTGCGTTCATGGAAGACTGGGTTCTTGGCAATGTAGATTGCAACTTGATTGTCACATCTGAGCTCTATGAGAGACAACACAGGAATCTTTAATTCAAAAAGCACATATTGAACCCACTATAACTCGCAACAGGCATGAGCCATTGCTCGATACTCTGCCTCTTTGCTAGATCTTGCCATAACATTCTACTTTTTGTTTTTTCAGGTGATAAGGTGATTTCCTATAAACGTGCAATATCCTGAAGTAGACCTCCTGTCATTTAGATTACCAGCCCAATCTGCATCTGCATAACCAGTAAGAACAAGAGTAGACACAGGGGTCTTGGGTCTGTAATAGGCAAGGAATTAAATGTCGATACCGACGCCTTATCGACGATGTGGAAATAGATATTTACAGGTATACCGACGAAAATATCGATAGATGCAATCATGGATTTATCGACGCCTAAATGAATGAATTAAATCATGAAATTTTACAGGTGTGGTCTCAACACCTAGATGCAACGTTTTATGCAATAAAATTCTATATTGGGTATGTTGGGGGGGGTCAATCATGTGGGAGGTAAGGAATCAGTCCTTTTTTTGGAGATTTCGATGATAAAATATAAGAATTAAGATCTGAAATTTTAGTAGCACAATCCATAAACGCATGTTTACACACTTATGCAATAATATTCAACTTACAACAAACATATAACAACATAGTAAATTACTAAGTACTAACTCACATCAGTTGTATGTTGAGTGGTGCGCCGGCTGCTGATAAGGATATTGTTGTTCTACATATTGCTCCCATGTCATCAAAGCTCTATACGATTTGTTGTATGTGACAACATGCTCCTCATATACTTCAGGATTCAGATACTGCATCATCCCAATCTTTGGAAAATGTTCTTGTAAATCTTTGAGATATTGAGCCTTGTTTGCTGAATTCCTGGGAGGTTGAGAAGAAGCGGGAGGAGGTGCGGGTGCCCTTGCTCGAGGAGCTGGAGGTTGAGGAAAAGGAGGTTGTAATGGAACTCCGGCAATAGGATAAATTGTAGTATGCCCACCACTCCATGTTTGCCCGAAATCACCAGAGTATGCTTCGGTGTTCACCCGAAAGCATCCATAAGGGCTACGGACAGAGTATGCTTCATGATATCCCATACCAGGTCCAAGTTCTAAATGTAACCTTGGTTGTGGACCTTGTGGTTCAACTTGATATCCAGAATACCCATGTTGAGAAGTCTGAGATGGGTATGGAAGTGTCTGCCCAAATAACATATCTCCAAATGAATGTTGAGATTGAGAGTCAGATATGCTCAATGCATCCATTGATTCAGCAACATCAGAATGATAATCACTTGGACTCTGGTATTGTGGTTGTGGTTGTGGATTGGATGGGTAGGAGTAGGGGTAGTGGCTTGGAGTTGTGGGCATTGCGGCATTTGGTGGAGGTGCACCGCTGTAATCTTTCCCAGTTCGAGTTTTTCTTCTTTGAAAAGTTTTTTCAGCCATGGGATATTCTTGTTGTTGTGGAGGTGCACCCCTAGTAACATAAGGTCGATCATCATGTTGAGGATCCACAACTTGAGGATATTCTGGAGAGCGTTGACTTTGATTACCACCATCATTTTCACTATCATCAGACTTAGATTTGGAACCAGCTGAAGAAGAAGAATCTGAGCTACCTAACTGCTCTTGTACTCTTCTATCTATTTCCATATCAACATTTACATGTGCAACTTCAGGCTCAAGTCTTTCAGGCGGATTATCAAGAATAATATCATCACCATTATTTGGCTCAAATTGATCTCTATGTATGGATCTGGACGCCCATCTAAATTATCAAGAACAGGTTGACCTATCTCATTCATCCATTCCTCTAAAGGATTTTCTAAATCTTCCTCCAACCCTCTACGTCTGTCAGTGCTGAAAGTGTATGCGGTGTCAATGGGATCGTGGACAACAGCAAAATCCACTTCCCTATAGTTGGCATCTCGTATTGCTCTAGCCCTCAACCGCGTGTTGTAGTGAATGTAGACAAGGTCCCTCAGCCTGTTTGCCCCAAGCTTGTTCCTTCTCTTTGAGTGTATCAGATTGAATGTGCTCCAATTTCTTTCACAACCCCCTGCATATGTTGTTTGAGCAAGGAGGCGAACAACCACTTTTCTTAAATGGGGGGCACCTGTTCCATTCCAAACCCACCACTCACAAGGATCACCTGCCTCACGATCAGAAACCGCATTTGGATGTCCAAAACATCCAGTGCCTTCACGGAAATGGCGCAACTGCAAAAAAAAATATTTTCGATATTTAGATGATGAAATCAAAGTGATGACTAATGACTAATGAGAAATTAAGAATGTAAGTTATATAGTTATCTTATACCTCTTTCAGTACTAACAATCGCTCTTCTGGAGAGGTAATGAACTTGTTGGTGACATCTCTCACAATAGGCATTAGAGTCGGATTCAATCCAAGCGTTCGTGAGTATTGGAACCTCGGATTCAAATAGTAAGTTGTCACAAATATAAATAAGGAAATTAGAATGACATTTTAATAGGTAGACTATGAGTTAGACAAATAACTCAAAAGTTAGAAACTTAGAACATAATTGATTGAGATATATACCTGCTTTATGCAATAGATGCAAAAGCATATTTGTCCAACGATTCTCATAAATTCTGATGTATTGCTCATTGGACTTAGGAATTGCTTCTTTGATGCGGTCCACCATTGAGGTCATTGCATCATATAAAAAAGGCATTGTTACAGTTTTGTCACCATCTACCAGCCTTAATACCTTGACAATGGGTTCCATTATTCGCAGCACCCTAGTAACCTTATCCCAAAAAGGTCTGCTGGCAATCAACTGCTCAATTCTACTGCCAACTGGGGTATTGTGCTCCTTCATGGAGGTCCACTCCACTCCATTGAAGAGCCTCCTAAGTCCATCATTTTTGGACTTTAATGATTGTAAGGCAAGAAAGTTTGTTGCAAATCTAGTTGCACCTGTTCTAATCAGATCACCTCCACAATACTCACGTCGCCTCATTGCATTCAACAGAAAAGAATGGTTGTAGATGAATCCTGTGATCAACCTACCATAAATGATAACAGATTTAATGAATTCAATTGAGCCAATGTCCTTGAGAATGAGATCTATGCAGTGGGCAGCACATGGTGTCCAGTATATGGGATATTTCTTCATTAAACTGTCCCCGACCTTCTTGAAGGCAAAACCATTATTAGTAACTATCTGCACCACATTTTCCACACCAACCTGCTTCATGTATGTCTTCATTAGTTTCTTTATGAACCTATGGTTCCTGACCTCACCTGAAGCATCAACAGAGTCCTGAAAAATTGTGGATCCACGACAATGTGCAAGAAAGTTGATAATTTGTCTTCTGTTGCCACTAGTCCACCCATCACACATAAGTGTGACACCATATTCAGCCCACATATTTTTTTGGCCTGAAATCCAGGCTTGTAGATCCTTCTTCTCTAGGGGAAGATACTTGTTCATTAATTCATATGAAGTAGGGGCCTTGACGCCCCTCCCAGAATCCCCTATCACATCTACCATATGTTGCAGATACGGTTCAGTTGCAACATGTGCAGATATACCATGAGCAAAGAAGAACTTACCCACTGCCTTGCCGACCTTATCTTTTGCACCAGTGAACATTGCTTTAATGCCTTTTTGCCTAGCTTCAAGCCTCCTAACCCCTGGCTCATCAACATGCCTCAATCTCATACTAGCAGAACGGAAAAGTGTATCAATGTCGCCTTTCTTCCTTTTGCCATGACCAGCTCTGTCTTCATCGTCATCTAGGTCAACAACAGGAATACGTGCAGTACCACTGCCTCCACCTGCACCAGATGGCCCATACCTCCTTGTAATTCGAGCTGCCTCCTCTCTTTCCCACTCATCTTTGCGGGAATCTCTGAAGGCACGCCTATACCCACGACGTGAATAAGTTGTGTCACAATCAGGAGGATATGCAATGTCATCATCTGATTCTGCAGAAGAACTTGTGCCCCTAACATTGAATAATGTATCTGTGTAACCCCTGTCAGACTCCTTCATCTTTTGTTGTTTGTGTTTCTTTGCACCCATAATATTCCTAAAATCATCCCTAACACTTTGGGGACACCTTGTGCACATAGCCACATTTTTGTCACCACCAGTAATGTGACGTTTGAATCTAGTAACCCCCCCTCCACCAATTGTCTTGTTGCAGTAATTGCGAACTATCTTTCCCCTATTGCCTTCAAGAGCCGTGCAGTGATTCCATGCAAAATCCATCACATTCTTAGATCCACCAACATTACCGGCCCCAGCACCCTCACCATCGCTTGAAGACATCTTCTCAAAAGTCAAAAGTGGACACTGTCACACTACAAAAAGACAAAGACAAATAAAAATTAGGTGTATGAAATCTATAACCCATTAAGTTGCAAGAAATTAATCTATTTTATGTATTATAGAATCAAACACAACACTTTTAGGTGTATAAATGTTAAATGTATTTATAGAATCAAACACAATATTTTTTAAGATTTTTATTAACAAGAAAAAAGGCTTAAATAAAAAAATTAAAGTCTGAAATTAATTTAAAAATTATAAAATCTGATAATTATCTAGTATTAAGTCAAGTGATGTATTTCAACTTTACTCATTCCATCTTACATAACACTAACGCATACATTTCTGTAGAAAAAACAAAAAAATGATTTTTTTTATTTTCAGCATTTTAAATAAATAAAAAAACGAAAAATATAAATATTTTTACTATATTTTTGTTTGTATTTGTTCACATTGCTATTTGGTACAACTTCTTCTACTAAACCTAAGTTAGATACCTATTATTTCTAGTACTTATTGTATTATTACGAATTTAATATTAATTAGTGAAATTATATGATAATACTAATTAAAAGTAGTAGATCTAGTTATACCATTAGTAGATCTACATACAATATTCATAGATCTACTGTTAAATAGCATTAATCTTAAGTTTTTTGAAGTATATCTAAGATTTGGGTGTATTTAGAGATTTTTGGAGAGATTTTATGGTGAAAATAGAAGGAAGTAGATAGGAGATGGGTTGGAAATGATGAAGAATGCAAGAAATCAAGAAAACATACCTTGATTACAGCTGATTGAGCTCCAACGAAGAAAATCGCCCCAAATGAGTAAGTTTTTTCACTCCAACAGCAGCAGCAGGCTCACGTTCGCAAATGACGGCATACCGGGGCGGTATACCGCGCCCATATCGCCCATAAGTAGGGTATTTTGCATTGAACCCCCCCTACCGCCGAATACCGGTCGGTTTTACCGGTAAACCCACCGGTTTACCGAAATTTGCGAGAGCAACGGCAGATATGCGTAAACTGATGCCAGGTTGGCTCAGTATCGGTAAACCGAGCGGTATACCGACGATATCGTCGGTATCTTCTTCCTTGGTAATAGGTGATCCCCTTACCAGGTGCACCTTCAGATATCTCAGAATACGACAGACTGCTGTCCAATGTGACTGTTGTAGTGAGCTCATATGCTGACTCACCACTCCTACAACAAAGGAAATGTCAGGGCGAGTAACAGTCAGATATATCAGTTTACCAACAATTTTCCTGTAATATCCTGGATCTGGATTATCAGTATCATCTGTTGGCTACTCTTCCTGAACTACAATATAGTCAGGAATGATAGGTGGCACTCTCTCACTCTGATGTGGTGGTGGCACTCCCTCACTGATGTCTGATGGTGGCACTGTCTCACTCTCACACAATTGCTCCCCCTTACTGGGAACACTAGAGAAATATGGAGTGGATTCATGAAAAGTTACATCCCTAGACACAAACATACGACGGAGACTGGGACAATAACACTTGTACCCTTTGCTAGTGTTGGAGTACCCAAGAAAAAGAGTCCTATTCGACCTAGGGGATAACTTATCAACCTTAGGATCAAAAATTGTGGACAAAGGAAGTACAACCAAACACTCTAAGGGGAACAAGAAAAGGTTGATCCTTGGGACGTAAGACAAAGAACGAAGTACGTCCTTGAAGCACAGAAGAGGGTTGCATGTTGATAAGGAAACAGGCAGTAAGTAAAGCATCAAACCAGAATCTCTTAGGAACATTGGATTGAAACATAATTGTCCTGGCAATATCAAGAAGGTGACGATTTTTCCTCTCAGCTACCCCATTTTGTTGAGGATTTTGAGGACAGGATGTACGATGTATCATCCCAACAGAGCTACAAAAATCAGCCATGGCACTTTGAACATATTCCAAGGCATTATCAGATTGAAGGATTTTAATATTGCAATCAAATTGTACTTTTATTTCTTGATGAAAATGTTTGACAATGGATAACACAGACTCTCGACTCTTCAACAAATAAATCCATGTCATGTGAGAAAAATCATCCACAAATGAAATAAAATAGTGAAAACCATTATAGCTATTGTCTTTTACAGGACCCCAAACATCACTATGGACTAACTCAAAGGGACAAGAAGCCCGTTTATTGACACGATTGGGATAAGACATTCTATGATGTTTCCCCAATTGACAGGACTGACACTCTAATGAAGACACTTGGGATAACTCAGGTTCTAACTTTTTCAAGCTCTCCAACGAAGGACGTCCATATATGTAGTATCACAGTAAGGGAGAACTGCTCAAAAGGATAGCTGGAGCAGGAGCAGATACTTGGCGAGACAGACTTTCACCATGGAAGAGGTAGAGATCACCTTTCCTAGGCCCCCCACCAATCATCCTCATACTCTTGAGATCCTATAATACAAAACAAGTAGGTCAAAATGTCACCGTACATTTCACAGTATCAATCAATTTTGCAACAAAGAGAAGATTAAATGGAAATGCAGGCACATAATGTACAAATTGAAGATCAATTTTAGGAGTCAGAGAAACAGATCCACTGGCTAACACTCTCCTCATTGAACCATCTGCTATTGTCACAGATTGGTGAGGAATATGTGAGTCAATGGAATGAAGCAGTCTTCTCATACTAGTCATATGATGTGATGCTCCAGAGTCAACCACCCATGAAGAAGTTGAACCAGAAGCCAGTAAAGAGGTAGCCTGATTACTAGTAGTAGATGCCAGGTTTGCTGAAGAAGAAGATGATCCCAAACTCAGATGTTGGGTAGCCCGAAAAAATTTATCATATTCCTCCTTGGTGAGTGTGATGCCAGAAGAACCAGAATTCGAAACAGGAGGCTCAGAAGACTCAGTATCGCCAGCATAGTTTGCTGCCCCACAGCCATGTCTTCACCAGACTATTATGACACTTCCATTCAACATAGCCTTTGTCAGTAGAAGCAGGAGGATCATAATCAACATGTTTTGCCTTGTCTTGGGATTCCAACACTGTATGGACAACATTCATCTATAAGAGATAATTCTTCCCGTTCAGTTTGATGAAGGGGATAGGTGACATCTCGTTATAGATGGTAGATGCTTTGGTGTCCTCCATGATTCAACGGGGAGATAGGGCGACGGAGTGATACACGTCACAAGAAGGATTGAGCAACGAAGAGATACACGTCATGTCAAAGAGAGGGGTGACGGAGAGATACAGGTCACTTCACGAGAAACAAGATGCGTTTCTGACGCATCCACAACCTCCAAACGAGTAATTCCTAATCACACATGGAGGAGATGTGATCAGGAAGTCTCTACGTAGATGTGAACCCTTTGATAGTTTTAGAACTCCGTCTTAGCCTTCAAAGATGCCCGCGCTACCGACCAGAGAGAACGCCCAAGGCTGTTGGTACTGTTCACACAGGAATTAGTGTTTACGCCGCGACTGTTCACCGCTGGAGTTACTGTTCACCGCTCTGGTACCATGTGAAAAATTTGGTTGCTGCGTTGTGCAGCGTTGAGAGAGGAGCAATGAGCCCTCTCCTTTTTATTAATAAGAGAACTTGGAGAAATTACATAGAGGTCCAACAGTATATAGAAATTACAAAATACAATAAAGCTGAATATAATAAGATATATTAACATCACTTTAATTAAGGTTAGGTTTTAATCAAAAGAGCATCAATAATTTGATTTCAAGCTCGAAGTTCTCAATTAGAGAGATACATATGTCCAAACAACATTGAAATGATGATGTGGGCTCTCAAGGGGCTAAATAGACACAAGGAATGGTACAATTAAAATGCGATCAACAAAAAGTGGAATCCCACTTCATCACATTACCATTCAATTCACTTTAAATTGGTTGGATTTGTCGTTTGAGAGGTGAGAAAGACTCAATCTAAGGTTACCGATAGTCACCATTCTAAGACCAAAAGTGAATCGACCCTTGGATCTGCACTACTACAGAACAGGCATTTGGCGTCGGTTAATTAAGGCATTTAGTGTCGGTTTCCAAGCGACACCCAAGTGGGCGCCGCTAAAGATCGACCCCTTCGGCGTCGGTTCCATAACCGACGCCAAAACGCTTTCCGCCACCGAAAACGCGCCAGCAATGGAACTATAGGTGTCAGTTATTTAAGAAAACCGACACGATAGAATGATTACAGACGTCGGTTAGTAAACAAAAACCGACGCCCATATCCCTGTCAGCACGACCGTGGTACCTGGCCACAATAGGCGTCGGTTCTTGCTGACAACCGACGCCAGGAAGGGATAAAGACGTCGGTTTTTGGCTAACAACCGACGTCGTATGTCATTGTTGTCGGTTTTATTCAAATAACCGACGTCTATGTTCTGATTTTTTTTTCTTATCAGTTTGCAGGCCTGTTGTATGGCTGGTCAGCAGGATGCAGAACCTGCAGTTCAGTTTTTAACTGCAGGTTTACAACATCCATTGATATCAGCCAACAACAGGCCACAAACCTGCAAAATTAACAAGATCGATGGACAATATTATATATATGTGATTCACACACATGTATAAGCACATTTAATTCATATTATTTTTCATCACACACATGTAGAAACCAGTAGTTCCATTTTAAATTTCCTCCATTTTCACACACATTTAGCAACCTGCAGTTCCATTCATTTCATCTCTTTTCACATTCAGACACATGTAGAAACATTCATGTATTCATCTTCACATTCACACATTCAGACACATGTAGAAAATTCATTCAGACGTGTATATATAAAAGTTTCACATGTCATCAAATACAAAAATAATTATGAGAACAAAGTTTAGATTACATCATCAGAATCCCAATCATAATAAAAAAATCCCCACTATTTGTAGGGCTTTTGCCCATTGTTCTCTTACATCATCTAATTGTTCCATCGTATAGGAGTATGTACATCTAATAACTTTTCACCTGTAGTGAAGTAGTATAGGAGAATGATGTATATATATAAGTAATAATATATAATAAGATTGATATATTTCATATTATCTAAAGTAATGTAATAACAGATGTTAACGGATAAAAAATATGAAATATTTCTCACATGAATAATGGCCTTTTCATTGGGTGTCCATATAATGTGTCCAATTCCTTCCCTACAAGATCTCACCATATCCATAGCTCTATCAATGACAAAGGCTCTTCATTATCAGAAACCTAGCATATGGTCCCGAGATTTAGAGGTACAAATGCATACTCCATACATCCTAGAAACTTTGGGAGTCATATGATATTTCAATATACAGTCAATGATGAAACACTTTATCAATATTGTAGGTGTCCTCATGTCAAACTTGATATATGGTATTTAATGACAGATAAGGACATAGAATAGGTGGAGGGACTGTCAAAAATGAAAAGAAAGCACAAACCTGGTAGCTTTGAATTTTCAATTGAAAGCTTGATCATGTCTAGTACCTGAATTGTACCAAATCTAGATTTGTCTAGTGAAAAATAAAAGAAAGGTTGTAGCATTACAAACCCTTACAAAATAGAATGTCAGTTGATGAATTAAGTAGTATATACCCATCATATGCAGCTTCCATAAGCAACTAAGAAGCAAATTCAGAAAAACGAACAACATGCATCTATTAATACAGACAAGTCTAGATAGATAGACAACTAAATACTACACCAACATGGTCCCGCATCAGTAACTTCGAGGTCTTTTCATTGTGGCGATCTTCTCCTGAAGTTCAGAAAAGAAAGTAGCTATGAGGATTGATTACTTTAAGACAAAAAGTGTAAACACAAAACAAGACAGGACAATTATATTTGTTAATTGGACCTACTGTGGTCTTTTTGATGATTGTGCTGTGTCGCGGAGCTCATCACTGTATTTAGACGAATCTGAACTGACAGGGGCCTCATCATCAGATTCGTCTGAGCTGATACTGTCCATCGTGCGCTCATACCGCCGCAGATGATCGGGGGTCTCATTGTTGACATTGGTTATCCAAACTTTGATGGTATTATGGCCAACTGGACGGAGAAAAAGCTTGTCGCTACGGCCCACTAGCATCTTTCTAATCCAATCACGCCAATCGGATTTTGATACAAGATTTCATGTTACGACCCCACCTCCCGATAACCCCCAATTAAGGGAGACTGAGAGGTCGAAGCCGCACCCATGACTTTCGGATCAAAGGTTCGGCAATTAATCAAGAATAATTATCAAATTTTAACATACTATACTGAAAGCTGTAAGAAAATAAATTTTTGCATACCTTTTGAAAACTTGGATCTCTAAACTTCTATCCACACCGATACTAATCTATCTAATCCTCCTTTGCACTTTAATTCTCATTTAGTATCACATGTGCCACTTTACTGTTTGTTCTTTTCATTGTACCTAAAACGCCGACAAACAAAACGTCGGTCAGCCGTAGCTGGTATGTGGGGGAAACAAATAAATATGCAACTATGGTAACAATGTAATCACTCAATTAATCATTTAACAATCAAGATTACGTTTTAAGCCAAACTACTCAATCCATACCTATCCACAACTCTGTGCTGTCCCTGTAAGGACTTATATGGTACCTCTATAAAGGTGACTTGATGGACCTACCCTCTAGGCAGCCAAAGTCTTTCATGACCTGATGGACCTATCCTCTAGGTAGCCATGTACTAGGTCAGCCATTACGACACAGAGGGGACCGGGATTCGAGCTAGTAGGCACATATCTTATGTGATAATCGTAGTCACGTTATAGTTGAAAGAAATAAATAAACATTCAACAGTTTAGTTGCATTCAATGCGATTAAACATCCGAGAAACCATCGGGAAACTAAAGCGGTTATTCATAATCGTAACCACATACCTGATTTGATGAGTCATGCAGATTATTCAACATATACTTCATGTATATACAATCAACCCATTCAACAGATCCAAGCAAGTAATTTAATCATCACATAATTCCTGAAAAGAATATGTACTTTATTTATTACACACTTTATCAAGAATCTACTTTATTGACTTGGATTCTCTTTCTAGGGTTTCTAATCCGCATTAAGGTTCCATTAATACTCATTAGGGTTTCTTAGACCAATTTCTCAAACTTTATCCCTTTTAGATCAACAAACCCTAAAATACTCTTTTCTACTCATGTAAACCCTAATTGCTCAAACTATTCATTTTAATAGTCTTTTATACCCAATTTGACTAAGGATCATCATATCCTTATTTATTCATGGATTTGAACAATTAAAACATTTAAAAGTCATATTCACTTAAATTAGGGTTTTCAAGCTCATTAATGCATAATCATGCACAAAACCCTAACTTAAGCCAATTAAAAAGATCATCTTTTTAGATCCTATTTCCTCGTTTATCAACAACAGGTTAATATTGGTTTAAATTATCCATTAAACAACATTAAAACCATCTATCCTCAAATCTAAGGGTTTTTCATTAATTAAATCATTAAAGATGATAGCTTTATGTACTTTTCAATTTTTAATCATATTTATGCACATAAACTCCAAATTAGACTAATCACGTGCAAAGTTCTTCATTTTTGAACATAATGTATCTTTTTGCATTTAACAGGTTAATATCGACTCTAATGATCCATTAAACCCTATTAATCACTTTAATCATATCAAAGTAGGGTTTCTTTAATCATCATTATGTTAAAGTTGATAAATACCACTACTTTTCAAATTTCAAGAGGAATTGGCTTATAAACGTATTTTATTTAGATTCCTCACGTCTTTCTGATCAACTTTCATATATAAACTTTTGTCATCCGAGCTACGAATGTTTTACTACGATTTTTGCAATAAAAACTTACTTGGACCAATCTGGAGATGCCACGTAGCCAACTCCATGCATGCGCTAGATTTGAGAATTAGAACGGAAAGACCCTTCTACCCTCCACTTAAAGATCCGCTCTTTGCTATGCGGAAGGGCAGAACCGTCAAAAGCAGCCCGGGTCTTCTTCAACCTTGCACAGCCGCGTTTGCGCTGCCCTAGCCGCGAGTTTCGTGGCTTCTACTCCACCATCTGGACCCCGGCAGCCACCAACGGCGCTCCCCTTACCTCCGTCGCCTCTCCCCGCACTCAGGGCGGTCCCCATCTTGCTGAAGAGGGTTGGTTCACGCTAGCCATGCCCGCGACTCCCAGCACGGCCTGCAACCGTGCGGCCACTGCTGCTCACTTTCTGGACCACGTTGGTCACCGTAGACGGTGGCATTGGCTCCGACAGGTCCCTGCGCTCAAGGAGCGTCCTTTAACCATAGCCAAGATGGCCCATCCACACCTGCTACTCCCTGGACAGCGGCTAGACTTGCTGCTCCTTTGCAGACCTTGCGCAAGAGCCAGAGAGAGAAGATGGAGTTGAACTTCCTTACGACTGTTGTGGGAGTGTCGTGCGATCTTTCTTTCCCCGTCCCTGGCTCCTCCTCGCTCCAAGGATTGAGATATCCCTCAACTAGGGTTCATGGACGGAAACGATGAAGAAGGTGAACAAGGGAGATAGATACTTGCGTGGGATCTCTCTGGTCCTTGCCAAAGGGTCCGACCCTTCATATAAGGGTGGGTATCCACGCTCCAATAGGCTTGTCCACGAAGCAACCAAACCTTCTCTCAATTAGTAATGTACATCCTTTACTAATAAACAAGTTTCTCTCTTAAACATCTCTTTAAAACAACATATTCATCGGATGAAAATATTCTCCCTTTTTATCTTTTAACTTGCTTTTTAATTCATTAATCACGAAATTATGTTTTCCTTAAGTAGAAAACACCTCCCTTTTAACAAAACCACAAAATCCATTAGGAATGTATTCACATTACATTCTTATTTTCTTTTATAGGTATTTTCTCTTTCTTTCCTCTTTATTGGGACTCCTTGGATCCCAAGGAACTCTATTATTTTGAAAATCTTTTTATTGGATACTTATTATCCTTCTAGATGCATCTTTTCACATTATCTTGTTTATTTCTCATTAAAATATCTCTTTTTGAGGATTTCTCTTTATTTCTCTTTTATTTTCCTCATTGGTATTCCTTTTATCATTAGGAATCCTTGTAACACGAAATTCCACAAAAGATCTCCTAATTACACCTTTTCCCACTTATTTCCAACATTTTAACATTATTTTCAATCTCTTTCTTATTAAAGAAATACTTAATTAAACTTTTCTTTTCTTATTGCCTTCTTTATGCAACTTTGGACTCCTTGGAACCCAAGGAACCCAAGATGCACGAAATCCTCTTTGAATGTGCCTTCTAGAGGTTTCTACATATTTCTTTTCTCAAAAAATCAATTATCCATTTACGAATTGAATTTCCTTGTTATTGAGCCCAATAGCTAATTAAGCCCACAAAGCAACCAATCAAGACTATTGTGAAAGGAATCCATTTATTCAAAACAAATCACATCATTATTTGTTCAATTATCCTTAATATGAGAAATTGCATTTCTCACCAATTGAACCCAAAAATTGGGGTTATAACATCCTTCCCCTCTTATAGGAATTTTGTCCTCAAAATTCAAACAAGCAAACAAACAATTCAGGATAATACTTTTCCCATGTCCATCATTGGCCCCTATGTGGCTTTGCCGTACTCTTGGCATTTTCAAAGAACCTTTATTATCACATATTCTTTTCTCTGAGTTCTTTCATCCTGGCGTCTATAAACTATACAGGTGACTCAAGCCATTTCAGCCTCCCTTGGGGCTCACTAGGTTCATTGTTCAGCACATGGTCGGGGTACCTCACATAGTGCTCTAAATTGGACACATGGAAAACATCTCCCATTACTCTATCCTGAGGGGTAGAGTCAAACCTAACCTTCTCCACCCATCCATCTCTAATGGACCCATGAATCGGGGACTCAGCTCTCTTAGTTATAACTTAGAGGGGTCGGATTTTCATGTCACATTTTCTCCCACAGTAACTTGTATGTCAGTCTACTTTGCATCTGCTCACGACTCTCATCGTCTCTAGGCTCCTTTCAGCACTTGCACAATCAAAGTGACTTCACCTACACGCACTGGGGTCCCTTTTTCTAACCATCATGTGGTACTTTTCTAACCATCATGTGGTCCTTTCACCAACATCACCTTACTGAAGTGGTGACCGACACAACCTCCCTTACAGAGCTTCATATAAAACCCGATACTGGCTATGATGGTCATTGTCACATCTTTCATAGGACAAGAACTGTCTCTAGATATCACCCTGAACGAGCACACATGCCCTCATCAGACCCTTTAGTCTGGATCATACTAACCATAGTTAGGGGTGATAAACTATACTAACATTGAGTCCTTCATGTACCTACTTCCACTTTATGGAAGTGAACCTTTAGGTCAAACTCAAGAACCTTTGAACTCGCTTCATGGTGTAGTTGAACCATCTCTCTCATGGGTAGTTCAACTAGATCTGTCCCTTGACAGAACTCTTTCTTTCTTATGTCATCTAGGTAAGGCGATCTACCATAACCCATATTGCATCTTCGACCTTCCTCGATCCAGGGAAGACCTATCACAACATCCATAGTGCTGAGCTCTCATTCCCTCTCAGGGATTCTTTTGTCCTCTATATCGATACATTGGGTTACTGGGGTTCGTCCTTTACCTCCTGGCTTGCATGGTCATAAACCACATGCAACTTGATCTTAAGCATCCAAAGTGCTATTGCCATTTTCCATGGTGTATGGTGATCTTCAATCATGATTTCCTGTATGTCATGATTCTTCCAAGATCGATTCCTCCGAAACCCTAAACCACTCTAGTCGGGGTTTCATCACCTTCTCTTCCAAAGAAGTACATCTGAGGTTTTACCACCATCCTTTCATTGCCTCCAGGACTAGACTGGTTAACCAAACAACCATAACTTTTCAATGTATCTTGTTACCTCTGAGTGTTATCCAAACACCTCTCCTTTTCAAACTTAGGGTTAGCCAAACAACCTCTTCTAGCTTCTAGTCAAACAAGTCAGATGTATCTCAACCAGAGCATCCATTACCACTTCACATCCTTAGGTATTAGGTAACGTTGAAGACATACACTTCCAAGTATTTCACTTATCATCTCACCTCAAACTCTATGTCTAACTTCAATTAAGAATACTCTCTGATTTTATCATCATGGTGCTCAAACTCAACCTGGTATAACTTGTAAGTTCCACATAGCTCATGATAAAAACATCCTCATAAGGGGACTACCTCATTCCTCTTAGTGCTTACAAACCATCCATGTATCATTCACTTTACCAGGGTAGATATCTTCTCTATCCCCATTTCTCGTGGCAACGTTCCAACCTACATCATCTCTTATCCTTGGTGTATGACATGCATAATGTACTATCTCTCACCCCCATAACAAGAGGAAATAAGCATTTGGCTGCAGTCCAAATACAGAGTTCTTCCTGTTCCAAAAGTAGAGATGGTGCATCCCACCTTGCCAGTACACCTTTAAATCTAAGTTGCAACGTGCCACATATGTCTCTTCATCACAAACATCATGATATCAAACTAGTCTTGAACCTACTGAGGTTTATATCCTTGGTCATCTCCTCTAGGTCTATAGGGTACCGACTCTTTTGGGGTCATCCCTCTTCCCTCATGCATCAAGAGAGTGCCCTACTCATCTGCCCTTTGGGTCCCATGAGTTCATGAAGGTGATCAATCTCCTAACCCATGGCCCTCAGACAATGTTAGCTGTTACCTCCCGACCCTATGGTCATGTGCAACTGGGGAATTAGGCAACTCCTACTTTCATCGGTCTTATCCCTACCTGACCCTAGGATAGACTTAGGATTCTCCATTACAGTACATGTTCACTTAGAACCTTACCCAAGTCTTCATCATCTCTCTTTCTGCATTCATGGGCTGACTCTCATCCGTTCATAGGCATCATGGCAACCTGCCTACCTTGGTCAAGCCCCATACTGGTTACCTCTATGGTAACACATTCACATGCAATAGAGATGGATATCTATGGGTCTGTAGATTCAATCTCATACTATGTACCTTTCACTTAGCTTCTCAAGATCCTATGAGACCTCTTTAGGTTACCTTGAACCAACAAAACTGATATACACCCTTCCAAAGAGGGTCCTTTTCCCAGGATGGGAGGGAAAACTATCTCTAAGGTCACAAAAGCTCTTAGGTCTAGGGTTTACATCCACACGAGCCTACTTAACCCTAGCAAGCCATTAAGGCACAAGCAGATCACTTACCGAACCATGCTAGGTCATACTTGTCCTCTTTCCTCGACGTTGGATCAAGATCATACCTTTCTTTATCAACAACCTAGTTGTGAGGGGTTCATCAAACATACCTTAAACTTAAAGGGCTCCCCTTTTCCTCTATACATGAGGAG
The DNA here is from genome assembly GCA_963693085.1 of Alisma plantago-aquatica. Classification (NCBI taxonomy): domain Eukaryota; kingdom Viridiplantae; phylum Streptophyta; class Magnoliopsida; order Alismatales; family Alismataceae; genus Alisma; species Alisma plantago-aquatica. The sequence continues at coordinate 136,195,949 of OY856412.1, forward strand.
TACCATGCTCGTTTCTATAGGAACTCAATTCTCATCATGAGCATCAGGTATACCACTTCCCTTCTTAGGCCTAGGAACCCTAGGTTTAATTGTAGGTGTCCAACTGCATGCTCTATCTCTTAACTACGAACCAAGCACGCAAAAGGCATGACATGCACTTCTTGTCATCCTTCAACTCGAGCAACACTTAGGGTTGGGTCCTCCTTAAGGACAACCATCAAGGTACAAGGCCTTATAACCTGCTACAAAACCTTTCTAAGTCTAAGGAACTCTTTTCCTATCATAGAAGGTAAACACCTATATTGTAGGCACATAGGCACCATATGCTTCATCTTCAACTCTAGGGTTTGGTCCCTCTAAAGGCAACCAAGATATCATCAACTTACGAGGCAACCCCTATCATCCATTGTTCAGGGTTTTAGGCTTCTAACCATCTTGCTGGGTTTCCTTCTCTCTCTAGGGCTCCTACTTCCAACCTCCCCATTAGAGGTCATCCCTTCATGAAGGATCAACCTCAAAAGCATGCTCTACATGGGTGAAGCCTAGGTTCAAACTTATGGTTGCTCAAGATCATCCATAACCCTTTATGCTCCATCATAATTCCTTATCCAGGGTTTCATCCTATCGTCAGCACTGTGACGTGTCCTAGGTGCCAGCTATACCCTACTTGCACAAGCCCATAGGGTCCTTCACTAACATCATCATCTAATGGGCTATCCTTTACCCTAACATGCACGACCCTTCCCAGGGTTGGGTTGCCAAAAGGTGCTAGGTCACCCATGGATCGTATGGCATCCCAAAGGCATGTCCTTTCAAACACCTGGTCCAACTCATCTCTCTCTAACCAACACTTAGGGTTAGGGTTAGCATCATCCTCAGATGATGTGCCAGGTCTCTACTTGAAATGGAGATCTCTATCTCCAAGACTGACTTATCCTCCTGACAAGAAGGTCTAGCCTCAGGTCTCTTCTGAGGACATGACAACTTATGTCATACGACCTAAGCATGTATCTATTCTTTAATTTTGCGCTTAATCTATTAAGCTTATGTCCATGACATCTTATTTACATGCCTTTCATTAATTTAGTGGAGGATTCTTTAAACCTTATTAACTTTACCCATACCTCAAGAGGGTGAGGAGAAGAAAGAAAACCCTAATCATTTATGTCCTTATCAGAATTTTGTGATGAGAAGGGATGAATAAGATGAGAAGTCCTAAAGGTATCTTATTTCGAATCATACCCTAAGACTTTGGCCAGACAGTCACACGGATCCGGGAGTCCTCGTATTCCGACTAGCGGTGCGGAGGAAAATATTGCCAGCCCCCGGTCGTGATCCTTTTCTAGACACCTCCGTCTTTCGGATAATCCTCTAATAACTCCCTTGGGTTCTATGGAGTTTGTAAAATTTAATAATTATTAATGGTTAACTGAGGAACCCAAGCTCTGATACCAAATGTTACGACCCCACCTCCCGATAACCCCCAATTAAGGGAGACCGAGAGGTCGAAGCCGCACTCATGACTTCCGGATCAAAGGTTCGGCAATTAACCAAGAATAATTATCAACTTTTAACATACTATACTGAAAGCTGTAAGAAAATAAATTTTTGCATACCTTTTGAAAACTTGGATCTCTAAACTTCTATCCACACCGATACTAATCTATCTAATCCTCCTTTGCACTTTAATTCTCATTTAGTATCACATGTGCCACTTTACTGTTTGTTCTTTTCATTGTACCTAAAACGCCGACAAACAAAACGTCGGTCAGCCGTAGCTGGTATGTGGGGGAAACAAATAAATATGCAACTATGGTAACAATGTAATCACTCGATTAATCATTTAACAATCAAGATTACGTTTTAAGCCAAACTACTCAATCCATACATATCCACAACTCTGTGTTGTCCCTGTAAGGACTTATATGGTACCTCTATAAAGGTGACTTGATGGACCTACCCTCTAGGCAGCCAAAGTCTTTCATGACCTGATGGACCTACCCTCTAGGTAGCCATGTACTAGGTCAGCCATTACGACACAGAGGGGACCGGGATCTGAGCTAGTAGGCACATATCTTATGTGATAATCGTAGTCACGTTATAGTTGCAAGAAATAAATAAACATTCAACAGTTTAGTTGCATTCAATGCGATTAAACATCCGAGAAACCATCGAGAAACTAAAGCGGTTATTCATAATCGTAACCACATACCTGATTTGATGAGTCATGCAGATTATTCAACATATACTTCATGTATATACAATCAACCCATTCAACAGATCCAAGCAAGTAATTCAATCATCACATAATTCCTGAAAAGAATATGTACTCTATTTATTACACACTTTATCAAGAATCTACTTTATTGACTTGGATTCTCTTTCTAGGGTTTCTAATCCGCATTAAGGTTCCATAATTACTCATTAGGGTTTCTTAGACCAATTTCTCAAACTTTATCCCTTTTAGATCAACAAACCCTAAAATACTCTTTTCTACTCATGTAAACCCTAATTGCTCAAACTATTCATTTTAATAGTCTTTTATACCCAATTTGACTTAGGATCATCATATACTTATTTATTCATGGATTTGAACAATTAAAACATTTAAAAGTCATATTCACTTAAATTAGGGTTTTCAAGCTCATTAATGCATAATCATGCACAAAACCCTAACTTAAGCCAATTAAAAAGATCATCTTTTTAGATCCTATTTCCTCGTTTATCAACAACAGGTTAATATTGGCTTAAATTATCCATTAAACAACATTAAAACCATCTATCCTCAAATCTAAGGGTTTTTCATTAATTAAATCATTAAAGATGATAGCTTTATGTACTTTTCAATTTTTAATCATATTTATGCACATAAACTCCAAATTAGACTAATCACGTGCAAAGTTCTTCATTTTTGAACATAATGTATCTTTTTGCAATTAACAGGTTAATATCAACTCTAATGATCCATTAAACCCTATTAATCACTTTAATCATATCAAAGTAGGGTTTCTTTAATCATCATTATGTTAAAGTTGATAAATACCACTACTTTTCAAATTTCAAGAGGAATTGGCTTATAAACGTATTTTATTTAGATTCCTCACGTCTTTCTTATCAACTTTCATATATAAACTTTTGTCATCCGAGCTACGAATGTTTTACTACGATTTTTGCAATAAAAACTTACTTGGACCAATCTGGAGATGCCACGTAGCCAACTCCATGCATGCGCTAGATTTGAGAATTAGAACGGAAAGACCCTTCTACCCTCCACTTAAAGATCCGCTCTTTGCTATGCGGAAGGGCAGAACCGTCAAAAGCAGCCCGGGTCTTCTTCAACCTTGCGCAGCCGCGTTTGCGCTGCCCTAGCCGCGAGTTTCGTGGCTTCTACTCCACCATCTGGACCCCGGCGGCCACCAACGGCGCTCCCCTTACCTCCGTCGCCTCTCCCCGCACTCAGGGCGGTCCCCATCTTGCGCCCAAGAGGGTTGGTTCACGCTGGCCATGCCCGCGACTCCCAGCACGGCCTGCAACCGTGCGGCCACTGCTGCTCACTTTCTGGACCACGTTGGTCACCGTAGACGGTGCCATTGGCTCCGACAGGTCCCTGCGCTCAAGGAGCGTCCTTTAACCATAGCCAAGATGGCCCATCCACACCTGCTACTCCCTGGACAGCGGCTAGACTTGCTACTCCTTTGCAGACCTTGCGCAAGAGCCAGAGAGAGAAGATGGAGTTGAACTTCCTTACGACTGTTGTGCGAGTGTCGTGCGATCTTTCTTCCCCCGTCCCTGGCTCCTCCTCGCTCCAAGGATCGAGATATCCCTCAACTAGGGTTCATGGACGGAAACGATGAAGAAGGTGAAGAAGGGAGATAGATACTTGCGTGGGATCTCTCTGGTCCTTTCCAAAGGGTCCGGCCCTTCATATAAGGGTGGGTATCCACGCTCCAATAGGCTTGTCCACGAAGCAACCAAGCCTTCTCTCAATTAGTAATGTACATCCTTTACTAATAAACAAGTTTCTCTCTTAAACATCTCTTTAAAACAACATATTCATCGGATGAAAATATTCTCCCTTTTTATCTTTTAACTTTCTTTTTAATTCATTAATCACGAAATTATGTTTTCCTTAAGTAGAAAACACCTCCCTTTTAACAAAACCACAAAATCCATTAGGAATGTATTCACATTACATTCTTATTTTCTTTTATAGGTATTTTCTCTTTCTTTCCTCTTTATTGGGACTCCTTGGATCCCAAGGAACTCTATTATTTCTGTTAACATATATTCCTGTTTTATATATTCTGTTAGTTGTTTTGTTATTTCCATATTATATGTGGACCTCTCTGTAAATGTTTCAGTGTTATATATATGAGGGTGCACACATTGTGCAACCCTACGCTTCCCAAAATTGCTTTGTGTTTCACATGGTATCAGAGCAGTAGATCCAGCCGCCACCCTCCCACCCCTCTCTCTCTCCTCCGGCCGCCCCCCCCCCCGCAGCCGCCCAGCCGCCGGGGCCGGGCGCCCACTCCGCCGCAGGGGGCCGGTGCGCCTCCGCGGTCCTAGCCGCCGGTACGTTGGCTCCGTGAAGTTCTACAGCGGTCCGGTGGCTTGAAGTTGGTGTGACGTAGACCACTTTTTCGGTCTTTTGCCTGCCTGCCCGTGTAGGCCGTTGTGCCACCGGGTTCTGTTCTGCGCTTCGGCGTAGACCGTATGTGAGAGGTCTTCTCCGTTGTTTTGTGATTGCTGTGCCTGTCTGACGGCGTAGACCGTCTCCTGTCTGATCGTGCCTGTTACTTTTGTGCCTACTGCTCACATGGCGTCCTCGAGTGATGACTTCCGCCGTCAGGTTACCACTGTGAAGCTTGATGGACGCAACTATCCGCATTGGGTCTGCTCCATGACGATCTATGCCTGATCCCAGGGCAAGTACTCACATCTTACCCGTGCTGGTCCGCCAGCACCCGCAGAGGATGCTGATGCTAAAGATGTGAAGGCGTATGACGACTGGGTTCGTGACGACTCCACTGTGATGACCTGGATTCTCAACAGCAGCATTGAGAACATTAGCGTCACACTTCTTCACCTACCTACGGCGAAGCAAATGTGGGATCAGCTCGCCGGTACATACTCGCAGTCAGAACCCCAAGAAGGTGTTTGACATCACCAAGCAGCTGGGACGTCTACAGTTCACGGGGACGGACATTGCGGATTACTTCTCTGACTTCACTGGATTATGGGGTGAACTGGAATCCTATCACCCTCTCTCCACGGACCTGGCTACCATGCAGCGTCAGCGCCAGGAGCTTCAGTTAGTCCAGTTTCTTTGTTGACTGCCCGAGTCCTATGCTGGAGTTGTGGACCAGATCTTAGCCAGTGACCCTCTGCCGTCACTACAGAGTGCCTACAAACGCCTTCAGCGTTTGCCTTCGTCTTCATCGTCTCTGACTACTGATGTTGGGGACTCTTCGGCTCTTGCTGCAGCATCTGGTCGTGGCCGTGGTCGTGGCCGTGGTCGCTTTACTGACAGCCGTCCTCCCCTGGGTGGAGGACGAGGATGGGCTGCTCCTGGTCGTGGAGCCTCTTCTACTGCCCCTACTGCTGGTGCGCGTCCTCAGTCAGGACAGCGCCTTTGTACCTTCTGTGGCCGGTCCAACCATATTGAAGAAAAATGCTGGGAAAAATATGGTAAGCCGGCGTGGGCCAATGCAGCTGCTGACTCCACTACTACTGCATCAGAAGGAACGACTCAGCCTACTGACTCTGCCTCCTCGGGTGCGACTGCTGACTACATCCGTGCTGAGGTGGAGCGTCTTCTTCTTGAGCGAGCTGGTGCGTCGTCTCAAGCTTCGACTAGTGGAGCTCATGCCGCAGCTTATTCTGGTTATGACACTGCCTTCCTGAGTTCTTCTTCTACTCCTGGTAATACTAAGTGGGTCATCGACTCAGGTGCCTCTTCACATATTTCTGGAAATCGATCACTGTTTCACAAATTATATAAACCTGCTCGACCCTCATCTGTTATGCTGGCTGATGGTTCCAAGTCTGCGGTGTCTGGAGTAGGGGATATTGTTTCTGACTTTCTGCTGAAATCTGCCTTATATGTGCCTAGATTTCCTTTGAATATGTTGTCTGTCAGCAAGATATTGCGAAGCCTACGGTGTAGTTTGACTTTTATTCCTGGTTCATGTGTTTTTCAAGACCTTCGCACGAGGATGAAGATTGGTGGGGGGTATGAAGGTGCTGATGGACTTTTCTATCTGGATCATTTGCCAAAAGCAGCTAAAGCATCTGTGATTCATGCATTATCTACCTCAGTTTCTGCATTACAGTGGCACTACCGGCTGGGCCATCCATCATCTGAAAAGCTTCGACACTTAGTTTCTGATCTTGGCATTTGTAGTTTTCAGTGTGAGTCATGTCAACTTGGAAAGCAGACTAGAGCTGTTTTTCCTAGACGCAGTCAGATTAGCAGTAAAAATATGTTTGATATAGTGCATTCTGATGTATGGGGACCTTGTCATGTGCCGAGTCTATCTGGTCATAAGTATTTTATTCTGTTTATTGATGATTTTTCAAGGACTACTTGGTTGTTTATGATGAAAAGTAGGTCCGAAGTTTTGTCTATTATCAAGTTCTTTTTTGCTGAAATAAAAACACAATATGGTGTGCCTGTCAAAAATTTTCGTACTGATAATGCACTGGAATTTGTTAAAAAAGATGTGGATGTTTTTTGTAAATCTGTGGGTACAATACATCAGACCTCCTGTGCTTATACACCTCAGCAAAATGGTGTGGCTGAGCGTAAAAATAGACATGTGTTAGAGGTGGCTAGAACTATTATGATGCATGCACATGTTCCTCGCTTGTTTTGGCCTGAGGCTATATTGACTGCTTGTTTTCTAATAAATAGAATGCCATCATCTGTGATTGGAAACAAAATACCTATTCAAGTTCTTCAACCCGATATTCAGCTATTTACTGTGCCTCCTCGGATCTTTGGATGTACCTGTTTTGTAAGGTTACTTGGACCTACTTCTGATAAACTGTCTCCTCGTGCTGAGAAGTGCGTTTTTTTGGGATATTCTCGTACCCAGAAGGGATACAGGTGTTACAGTCGTACTGCAAGAAGATGGTATACTAGCAGTGATGTAGTTTTCTTTGAGGATACCCCTTACTATTCTACTCGTGGTGACAGTTTACATTCTGATCTTATTGCCTCTCCTCTACCTGTTACTCCTGATTGTGTGCCTGATACTACTGATAAAGTCACTACTGAGGCTGCTAAGCCTCCTCTTATAGTTTATCAACGCAGGAACAAAGCACCGTCTACTCAAGAAACCCCCCATGAAAACCAATCTTCACCTCCAGAAGGTTCTACTACACCTGAGGTACATTCTGATCTTGATTTACCCATTGCTCTTAGAAAGGGTACTCGTTCCTGCACATCACACAGTATTGCTCAGTTTGTTTCTACTGATCATCTGAATGTTCATTCTAGCAATTTTGTATATGCCTTATCTGCTGTTGTTGTTCCAAAGAATATCCAGGATGCTCTACAGAGTACTGGATGGTTGTCTGCTATGAAGGAGGAGATGTTGGCTCTTGCTGAACGAGATACTTGGGAGCTGGTGGATCCACCTCCTCAGTGTAAACCTGTAGGTTGCAGATGGGTGTATGCTGTGAAATATCAACCTGACGGCACTGTTGAAAGGTTGAAGGCACGGTTAGTTGCTAAAGGCTACACCCAAACTTATGGTATTGACTATTTTGAGACTTTCTCTCCTGTTGCTCGTCTTAATTCTGTCAGAATTCTTCTGTCTGTTGCTGTTAATCTTGACTGGCCACTGTTGCAACTAGATGTGAAAAATGCCTTCTTGTATGGCGATTTACAAGAAGAAGTCTATATGGAGCAACCTCCTGGGTTTGTTGCTCAGGGGGAGTCTCACAAAGTTTGCAGGTTAAAGAAGTCTATTTATGGGCTTAAGCAGAGTCCCCGTGCCTGGTTTGATAAATTGAGCAAAATTATGATTGATTTTGGGTTTCTGCGATCTCAGGTGGATCATTCTGTTTTCACCAAGAAGACTTCAGCTGGTATTATTATTCTGATTGTCTATGTTGATGATATTATCATATCTGGCAGTGATTCTCTTGGTATTCAGGCTACTAAATCTCATCTAGGCAAGCACTTTGCTACCAAAGATTTGGGCAAACTTAGATATTTTCTGGGCATAGAAGTTTCTAGAAATTCTAATGCTCTTGTGTTGTCTCTGCGAAAATATGTCCTAGACATACTGCAGGAGACTGGTATGCTGGGGGCGAGACCTGCTGATATTCCTCTAGATCCTAATGTAAATTGGGATGATGACTCTTCTCCTCTCTTTGCTGATCATAAAAAATACAGGAGGCTGATTGGTAAACTCATTTATTTGACTGTCACCAGAGCTGACATTTCTACTGCAGTGGGTCTTCTTAGCAGGTACCTTGATAAACCCAGACAGTGTCACTGGGATGCTCTTTGTCAGATTCTACGATATTTGAAGAAGTCTCCTGGCAAGGGACTTCACTACATGAAGCATGGACACTGTTCTCTTGAAGGGTACTCTGATTCTGATTATGCAGGCAGCAGAGTTGACAGAAAATCTACTTCTGGGTATTGTACGTATGTTGGAGGTAATCTTGTTACCTGGAGGAGTAAAAAACAAAATGTTGTAGCCAGGTCCAGTGCTGAAGCTGAATATAGGGCCATGGCCCATACTGCCTGTGAATTGTTGTGGGTGCGCTCTCTGTTAAAAGAGTTCGGGGTTGACTCTTCTTCTGCTATACCTATGCACTGTGATAATAAAGCTGCTATCTTCATTGCGAATAATCCAGTTTATCATGAGCGCACTAAACACATTGAAGTAGATTGTCATTTTATTCAGGAATCCATTCTGACTGGCAAGATCTGCACTCCCTTCACTCGTTCTGAAGACCAAGTTGCTGACATCTTCACCAAGCTGCTGGCGAAGAAGCAATTCTGCACACTGACGGACAAGTTGGGCATGATTGATATCTATGCTCCAACTTGAGGGGGAGTGTTAACATATATTCCTGTTTTATATATTCTGTTAGTTGTTTTGTTATTTCCATATTATATGTGGACCTCTCTGTAAATGTTTCAGTGTTATATATATGAGGGTGCACACATTGTGCAACCCTACGCTTCCCAAAACTGCTTTGTGTTTCACAATTTCGAAATTCTTTTTATTGGATACTTATTATCCTTCTAGATGCATCTTTTCACATTATCTTGTTTATTTCTCATTAAAATATCTCTTTTTGAGGATTTCTCTTTATTTCTCTTTTATTTTCCTCATTGGTATTCCTTTTATCATTAGGATTCCTTGTAACACGAAATTCCACAAAGGATCTCCTAATTACACCTTTTCCCACTTATTTCCAACATTTTAACATTATTTTCAATCTCTTTCTTATTAAAGAAATACTTAATTAAACTTTTCTTTTCTTATTGCCTACTTTATGCAACTTTGGACTCCTTGGAACCCAAGATGCACAAAATCCTCTTTGGATGTGCCTTCTAGAGGTTTCTACATATTTCTTTTCTCAAAAATTCAATTATCCATTTACTAATTGAATTTCCTTGTTATTGAGCCCAATAGCTAATTAAGCCCACAAAGCAACCAATCAAGGCTATTGTGAAAGGAATCCATTTATTCAAAACAAATCACATCATTATTTGTTCAATTATCCTTAATATGAGAAATTGCATTTCTCACCAATTGAACCCAAAAATTGGGGTTATAACATCCTTCCCCTCTTATAGGAATTTTGTCCTCAAAATTCAAACAAGCAAACAAACAATTCAGGATAATACTTTTCCCATGTCCATCATTGGCCCCTATGTGGCTTTGCCGTACTCATGGCATTTTCAAAGAACCTTTATTATCACATATTCTTTTCTCTGAGTTCTTTCATCCTGGCGTCTATAAACTACACAGGTGACTCAAGCCATTTCAGCCTCCCTTGGGGCTCACTAGGTTCATTGTTCGGCACATGGTCGGGGTACCTCACATAGTGCTCTAAATTGGACACATGGAAAACATCTCCCATTACTCTATCCTGAGGGGTAGAGTCAAACCTAACCTTCTCCACCCATCCATCTCTAATGGACCCATGAATCGGGGACTCAGCTCTCTTAGTTATAACTTAGAGGGGTCGGATTTTCATATCACATTTTCTCCCACAGTAACTTGTATGTCAGTCTACTTTGCATCTGCTCACGACTCTCATCGTCTCTAGGCTCCTTTCAGCCCTTGCACAATCAAAGTGACTTCATCTACACGCACTGGGGTCCCTTTTTCTAACCATCATGTGGTACTTTTCTAACCATCATGTGGTCCTTTCACCAACATCACCTTACTGAAGTGGTGATCGACACAACCTCCCTTACAGAGCTTCATATAAAACCCGATACTAGCTATGGTGGTCATTGTCACATCTTTCATAGGACAAGAACTGTCTGTAGATATCACCCTGAATGAGCACACATGCCCTCATCAGACCCTTTAGTCTGGATCATACTAACCATAGTTAGGGGTGATAAACTATACTAACATTGAGTCCTTCATGTACCTACTTCCGCTTTATGGAAGTGAACCTTTAGGTCAAACTCAAGAACCTTTGAACTCGCTTCATGGTGTAGTTGAACCATCTCTCTCATGGGTAGTTCAACTAGATCTGTCCCTTGACAGCACTCTTTCTTTCTTATGTCATCTAGGTAAGGCGATCTACCATAACCCATATTGCATCTTCGACCTTCCTCGGTCCAGGGAAGACCTATCACAACATCCATAGTGCGGAGCTCTCATTCCCTCTCAGGGATTCTTTTGTCCTCTATATCGATACACTGGGTTACTGGGATTCGTCCTTTACCTCCTGGCTTGCATGGTCATAAACCACATGCAACTTCATCTTAAGCATCCAAAGTGCTATTGCCATTTTCCATGGTGTATGGTGATCTTCAATCATGATTTCCTGTATGTCATGATTCTTCCAAGATCGATTCCTCTGAAACCCTAAACCACTCTAGTCGGGGTTTCATCACCTTCTCTTCCAAAGAAGTACATCTGAGGTTTTACCGCCATCCTTTCATTGCCTCCAGGACTAGACTGGCTAACCAAACAACCATAACTTTTCAATGTATCTTGTTACCTCTGAGTGTTATCCAAACACCTCTCCTTATCAAACTTAGGGTTAGCCAAACAACCTCTTCTAGCTTCTAGTCAAACAAGTCAGATGTGTCTCAACCAGAGCATCCATTACCACTTCACATCCTTAGGTATTAGGTAACGTTGAAGACATACACTTCCAAGTATTTCACTTATCATCTCACCTCAAACTCTATGTCTAACTTCATTTAAGAACACTCTCTGATTTCATCATCATGGTGCTCAAACTCAACCTGGTATAACTTGTAAGTTCCACATAGCTCATGATAAAAACATCCTCATAAGGGGACTACCTCATTCCTCTTAGTGTTTACAAACCATCCATGTATCATTCACTTTACCAGGGTAGATATCTTCTCTATCCCCATTTCTCTTGGCAACGCTCCAACCTACATCATCTCTTATCCTTGGTGTATGACATGCATAATGTACTATCTCTCACCCCCATAACAAGAGGAAATAAGCATTTGGTTGCAGTCCAAATACAGAGTTCTTCCTGTTCCAAGAGTAGAGATGGTGCATCCCACCTTGCCAGTACACCTTTAAATCTAAGTTGCAACGTGCCACATATGTCTCTTCATCACAAACATCATGATATCAAACTAGTCTTGAACCTACTGAGGTTTATATCCTTGGTCATCTCCTCTAGGTCTATAGGGTACCGACTCTTTTGGGGTCATCCCTCTTCCCTCATGCATCAAGAGAGTGCCCTACTCATCTGCCCTTTGGGTCCCATGAGTTCATGAAGGTGATCAATCTCCTAACCCATGGCCCTCAGACAATGTTAGCTGTTACCTCCCGACCCTATGGTCATGTGCAACTGGGGAATTAGGCAACTCCTACTTTCATCGGTTTTATCCCTACCTGACCCTAGGATAGACTTAGGATTCTCCATTACAGTACATGTTCACTTAGAACCTTACCCAAGTCTTCATCATCTCTCTTTCTGCATTCATGGGCTGACTCTCATCCGTTCATAGGCATCATGGCAACCTGCCTACCTTGGTCAAGCCCCATACTGGTTACCTATATGGTAACACATTCACATGCAATAGAGATGGATATCTATGGGTCTGTAGATTCAATCTCATACTATGTACCTTTCACTTAGCTTCTCAAGATCCTATGAGACCTCTTTAGGTTACCTTGAACCAACAAAACTGATATACACCCTTCCAAAGAGGGTCCCTTTCCCAGGATGGGAGGGAAAACTATCTCTAAGGTCACAAAAGCTCTTAGGTCTAGGGTTTACATCCACACGAGCCTACTTAACCCTAGCAAGCCATTAAGGCACAAGTTGATCACTTACCGAACCATGCTAGGTCATACTTGTCCTCTTTCCTCGACGTTGGATCAAGATCATACCTTTCTTTATCATCAACCTAGTTGTGAGGGGTTCATCAAACATACCTTAAACTTAAAGGGCTCCCCTTTTCCTCTATACATGAGGAGTACCATGCTCGTTTATATAGGAACTCAATTCTCATCATGAGCATCAGGTATACCACTTCCCCTCTTAGGCCTAGGAACCCTAGGTTTAATTGTAGGTGTCTAACTGCATGCTCTATCTCTTAACTACGAACCAAGCACGCAAAAGGCATGACATGCACTTCTTGTTATCCTTCAACTCGAGCAACACTTAGGGTTGGGTCCTCCTTAAGGACAACCATCAAGGTACAAGGCCTTATAACCTGCTACAAAACCTTTCTAAGTCTAAGGAACTCTTTTCCTATCTCAGAAGGTAAACACATATATTGTAGGCACATAGGCACCATATGCTTCATCTTCAACTCTAGGGTTTGGTCCCTCTAAAGGCAACCAAGATATCATCAACTTACGAGGCAACCCCTATCATCCATTGTTCCGGGTTTTAGGCTTCTAACCATCCTGTTGGGTTTCCTTCTCTCTCTAGGGCTAACCCTACTTCCAACCTCCCCATTAGAGGTCATCCCTTCATGAAGGATCAACCTCAAAAGCATGCTCTACATGGGTGAAGCCTAGGTTCAAACTTATGGTTGCTCAAGATCATCCATAACCCTTTATGCTCCATCATAATTCCTTATCCAGGGTTTCATCCTATCGTCAGCACTGTGACGTGTCCTAGGTGCCAGCTATACCCTACTTGCACAAGCCCATAGGGTCCTTCACTAACATCATCATCTAATGAGCTATCCTTTACCCTAACATGCACGACCCTTCCCAGGGTTGGGTTGCCAAAAGGTGCTAGGTCACCCATGGATCGTATGGCATCCCAAAGGCATGTCCTTTCAAACACCTGGTCCAACTCATCTCTCTCTAACCAACACTTAGGGTTAGGGTTAGCATCATCCTCAGATGATGTGCTAGGTCTCTACTTGAAATGGAGATCTCTATCTCCAAGACTGACTTATCCTCCTAACAAGAAGGTCTAGCCTCAGATCTCTTCTGAGGACATGACAACTTATGTCATACGACCTAAGCATGTATCTATTCTTTAATTTTGCGCTTAATCTATTAAGCTTATGTCCATGACATCTTATTTACATGCCTTTCATTAATTTAGTGGAGGATTCCTTAAACCTTATTAACCTTACCCATACCTCAAGAGGGTGAGGAGAAGAAAGAAAACCCTAATCCTTTATGTCCTTATCAGAATTTTGTGATGAGAAGGGATGAATAAGATGAGAAGTCCTAAAGGTATCTTATTTCGATTCATACCCTAAGACTTTGGCCAGGCAGTCACACGGATCCGGGAGTCCTCGTATTCCGACTAGCGGTGCGGAGGAAAATATTGCCAGCCCCCGGTCGTGATCCTTTTCTAGACACTTCCGTCTTTCGGATAATCCTCTAATAACTCCCTTGGGTTCTATGGAGTTTGTAAAATTTAATAATTATTAATGGTTAACTGAGGAACCCAAGCTCTGATACCAAATGTTACGACCCCACCTCCCGATAACCCCCAATTAAGGGAGACCGAGAGGTCGAAGCCGCACCCATGACTTCCGGATCAAAGGTTCGGCAATTAACCAAGAATAATTATCAAATTTTAACATACTATACTGAAAGCTGTAAGAAAATAAATTTTTGCATACCTTTTGAAAACTTGGATCTCTAAACTTCTATCCACACCGATACTAATCTATCTAATCCTCCTTTGCACTTTAATTCTCATTTAGTATCACATGTGCCACTTTACTGTTTGTTCTTTTCATTGTACCTAAAACGCCGACAAACAAAACGTCGGTCAGCCGTAGCTGGTATGTGGGGGAAGCAAATAAATATGCAACTATGGTAACAATGTAATCACTCAATTAATCATTTAACAATCAAGATTATGTTTTAAGCCAAACTACTCAATCCATACCTATCCACAACTCTGTGTTGTCCCTGTAAGGACTTATATGGTACCTCTATAAAGGTGACTTGATGGACCTACCCTCTAGGCAGCCAAAGTCTTTCATGACCTGATGGACCTACCCTCTAGGTAGCCATGTACTAGGTCAGCCATTACGACACAGAGGGGACCGGGATCTGAGCTAGTAGGCACATATCTTATGTGATAATCGTAGTCACGTTATAGTTGCAAGAAATAAATAAACATTCAACAGTTTAGTTGCATTCAATGCGATTAAACATCCGAGAAACCATCGGGAAACTAAAGCGGTTATTCATAATCGTAACCACATACCTGATTTGATGAGTCATGCAGATTATTCAACATATACTTCATGTATATACAATCAACCCATTCAACAGATCCAAGCAAGTAATTCAATCATCACATAATTCCTGAAAAGAATATGTACTCTATTTATTACACACTTTATCAAGAATCTACTTTATTGACTTGGATTTTCTTTCTAGGGTTTCTAATCCGCATTAAGGTTCCATTAATACTCATTAGGGTTTCTTAGACCAATTTCTCAAACTTTATCCCTTTTAGATCAACAAACCCTAAAATACTCTTTTCTACTCATGTAAACCCTAATTGCTCAAACTATTCATTTTAATAGTCTTTTATACCCAATTTGACTTAGGATCATCATATCCTTATTTATTCATGGATTTGAACAATTAAAACATTTAAAAGTCATATTCACTTAAATTAGGGTTTTCAAGCTCATTAATGCATAATCATGCACACAACCCTAACTTAAGCCAATTAAAAAGATCATCTTTTTAGATCCTATTTCCTCGTTTATCAACAACAGGTTAATATTGGCTTAAATTATCCATTAAACAACATTAAAACCATCTATCCTCAAATCTAAGGGTTTTTCATTAATTAAATCATTAAAGATGATAGCTTTATGTACTTTTCAATTTTTAATCATATTTATGCACATAAACTCCAAATTAGACTAATCACGTGCAAAGTTCTTCATTTTTGAACATAATGTATCTTTTTGCATTTAACAGGTTAATATCAACTCTAATGATCCATTAAACCCTATTAATCACTTTAATCATATCAAAGTAGGGTTTCTTTAATCATCATTATGTTAAAGTTGATAAATTACACTACTTTTCAAATTTCAAGAGGAATTGGCTTATAAACGTATTTTATTTAGATTCCTCACGTCTTTCTGATCAACTTTCATATATAAACTTTTGTCATCCGAGCTACGAATGTTTTACTACGATTTTTGCAATAAAAACTTACTTGGACCAATCTGGAGATGCCACGTAGCCAACTCCATGCATGCGCTAGATTTGAGAACTAGAACGGAAAGACCCTTCTACCCTCCACTTAAAGATCTGCTCTTTGCTATGCGGAAGGGCAGAACCGTCAAAAGCAGCCCGGGTCTTCTTCAACCTTGCGCAGCCGCGTTTGCGCTGCCCTAGCCGCGAGTTTCGTGGCTTCTACTCCACCATCTGGACCCCGGCGGCCACCAACGGCGCTCCCCTTACCTCCGTCGCCTCTCCCCGCACTCAGGGCGGTCCCCATCTTGCGCCCAAGAGGGTTGGTTCACGCTGGCCATGCCCGCGACTCCCAGCACGGTCTGCAACCGTGCGGCCACTGCTGCTCACTTTCTGGACCACGTTGGTCACCGTAGACGGTGCCATTGGCTCCGACAGGTCCCTGCGCTCAAGGAGCGTCCTTTAACCATAGCCAAGATGGCCCATCCACACCTGCTACTCCCTGGACAGCGGCTAGACTTGCTACTCCTTTGCAGACCTTGCGCAAGAGCCAGAGAGAGAAGATGGAGTTGAACTTCCTTACGACTGTTGTGGGAGTGTCGTGCGATCTTTCTTCCCCCGTCCCTGGCTCCTCCTCGCTCCAAGGATCGAGATATCCCTCAACTAGGGTTCATGGACGGAAACGATGAAGAAGGTGAAGAAGGGAGATAGATACTTGCGTGGGATCTCTCTGGTCCTTTCCAAAGGGTCCGGCCCTTCATATAAGGGTGGGTATCCACGCTCCAATAGGCTTGTCCACGAAGCAACCAAGCCTTCTCTCAATTAGTAATGTACATCCTTTACTAATAAACAAGTTTCTCTCTTAAAGGGGCTCAGGAAACGCCATGGTAGAGGCGGGGCGGCGCAGAAGCAGAGTAGAGCAGAAACCCACAAAGGGCAGATAGCAGCAGCAGAAATTTGACGTGTCAGATCAGAAGACCCGTACCGGGCAGAATATGCATAGAGAAACCTACGCCGTCATGAGGGAAGCTCAACGTTCCACCATGAGGCGCAGGCAGAAAGAACGAAGATCCGGAGAGACTCTCAACTCAACCAGCCAGTGGGTGTCCGAATGTAGATCCGACGAGCACCCGAACGTAGAGCGAAAGGAGAGGTAAAAACCAGTGGCCGCCGGCCGGAGGCGAAGGACACCGAAGAAGAGAGAGGGCTTGGAGGTGGTAGGTTGTGGAGGAGAGGAGGTGGCTACGGGATGTGTTTGCCGGGAAGGGAGGGTGGGCGGAGGATGGAAGCGGCGGGAGGCAGGTGGTGGGCGGCGGCGCTGGGGTGAGAGGGAGGGGGCGGTGGCGCTGGGGGGGGGGGGGGGGCGGCGGCGGCTAGAGAGAAGGAGAAGGGGAGGGCGGCGCCTGGGGTGGTGGCGGGCTGCGGTGGAGGAGGGGGGCGGCGGCGGGGGGGGCTTACGTCATGGGTGGGCTGATGGGTGGGAAAAAATAACCTGCTCTGATACCATATAAAGTGGAAAGATGTTGTTTATTCAGTAAGTAAAAAGGTTTACAGGGTACTCTCTTATATAGCAACGGAGAGTAAGACATACATACAAGCAGGCAATATGGGACTAATACAAAGGAAAATAACACAGTAGAAACAGAAAATAACACAGTATTTCTATAAATTCTATGAAGTATCCATTGTTTAGAAATATCATGCATGCTGAGTTATCATTTGTATTGATAGTTTCAAGATGATCGATAAACAATATAATGCATTCATATTATTATCAAATGTTGTAATATATTTTAATGTACATGTGGTCTGTAATTGTTGTGCCTTGGCATTTTTCCGTGGTTGTACGCTATATCATGGTATATCCGTATCCTGCATCCTCAAGCATGCTTAGGATGCTTTGTTATTGACCTGAACTTCTTTTCTAGTGGGTTTTACAAAGTATATGCTGTATAATTCACGCTTTAGAAGTGTGATATCTTCTTAACTTTCTTATCAAAAGTCTTTCCAAGTAACTTGCCCTCTAGTTTTCAATAACTACATTTAGCTTACCTGAGTAGTGATATTATGCAAGCCATTTGGGCAAAGATAAAGTCACTTTAAAGGAGTTTCTAATTTTGGGTCAATCTACTTAGGAATGCTGGCAGCTGAAACATCATTCAAAACACTCTGTGAAGGAGATGATATGAAAGTGTATTGGGACAGCATAAAAAAATCGTGGATTTGGAAGGAGCTTCATGAAGCTCGGAACTACCGGCCGGTCTTATGTTTATCTCTTCATTGCCCTTTTTAATATTTTCGGCCTATATACTTACAAGATCAATGACAATTAAAGACTATATAATTTTGTTTTATGGTTTAATTTTCATCCAGGCATTTGAATATGGGCTTATTCCTGGTTTAGCTGTTTCAGCAGTGGAGCAGTAAGTGTGTCTTCAGTTAACACTTATATTTAGTACTAGTTCCTCAATGAGTATTTACTCTGCGTGCTATGTACATAGTTATGTTTTAAAAGGGCGGCTTCCTCTGACACTGAAGCATGGTCCTCCTGATCATGAAGCTACAGATGTGAGTCATGGTTCATTAACTGCATTATCATATTGATTTAAATATAAACTTTTGGTATAATAAATCCATATCTGCAGCACGCTACTTCACATAGTCCAATTCAGTATCCAAAACCAGATGGTCGAATTTCTTTTGATGTGCCAACCTCTCTTTACAGGTTTGAACTCCTACTTATATTTATGGAATTGTTAGAATGACAGGATGATGGTTTTCTTTGGTTATCATATGATGATGGTTCGTGGCTTCGTGGGTAAAGTTTATAAATAACTAAACCTAAGTGACATGCTTGCTTGCCTGCTAGTACAAATGCCTACGCTGGTTCAATTTTTTTACTACAATTACTTTTGTATATTAGAGAAAGTACATGCTATTTCACGGTGTTCATAAATATTTTTCCGTATGTATCATGTTGACTATTTTTTTGTAGGCATCAACCACCTTGATTTAACAGATCACGATTTTCATCTAGATCCAAGCCACACAAAAATACATTTTACAATGGCGTGAAAAACCTTTTAAAGTCAGTTCACTGTCTGTCCATAAACTCCGTATTCAGATTTCTCGAAGAGTGCTAACTCTGCACCAGATCTCACTCTATAATGTGCAATCTGACACCAGGCGCCCATTGATAATTATATACAGTGTTTGTTAGTTGCCAAATATATATAGATGGCATGGATGTAAGAATGTGATTCCAACAGTTAGCCTTCCTGCTTGTGCTATCTGCTTTAATTTCTTTTACTTGGAGTACGTTTCATGCTATTTTGTGGTGTCCACAATTATTTCTCCATACATACTTTGTCGACTATGAGACTAGCAACCAACATGATATAACTGAGCACAGTTTTCATCTAGATCCAAAGGCAAAGACAAAAAATACATTTTGAATGGGGTGTCAAATACCGATTTAAGTTCGGTTCATAGTCAGTGAACCACATACTCACGTTTTTAGCATAATGCTAAACCAAGGACCAAACCAGATTGTATAATGTGCAACCTAGTATCAAACACCCGATCTCATAATTATATATCGTTAACCATAAAGTTACAAAATAAATTTTAAATGATGCGTTAGCATTCTATTTTGGTAATAAAACATACATTATGATGATCTTTTAGGTGTTTCATAGTGTTAAATGTACAACTAATGAAAAAAATATACTGATGGGAGCCAGTTTTTGTAGGATTAGTAAATCCAGAACCAACCCAGAGCCAATTCAGAGATCAAATTCCAAACATGTAATTAATCCGAATGGAATATATGTTGTCAGGCATGTCTGTGTCATTTCGACTCTAGAAAGCTCAAGTCATGTCATATGAGACCAAAGTTATTGCAACACATGCATGTTCCTGTGATAGTTAAGTTATTCAATTGTGGATCTCCTAATTTGAGGAATTTGACGACCAACTAGAATCGAACCTAATCACTCACACCAAATTTCACAATGGAAAACACTTGCCAATGTAATAAATTGCAAGACTTCATTCCTTATGTACCACTCAGCTAAGAGCTCTACGTATCATGATTGTATAGGCGGCCAGGCATTCCAGGGGGATGCCCAGACAGCCTAGGCGCCCAGGCCTTTCCAGACGTTTTTATATATTTTATATTTTAACAAATATATGTAAAATTCCTGAAAAGGAAGACCTAAATTAACATGGGATGAGCTTATAAAGAGAGATTTTGAATCTCTACATCTCAACCAGAATATGCCCATGATAGAGCTGAATGGAAACGAAGTATCCATGTAGCCGACCCCAACATAGTTGGGAACTTGGGGCTGAGGCTTAGATGATGATGTTGATGATGATGATGATGATGATGTAAAATTCCTGAAAAACACAATCCTTACACATAAATATAGATGATAAATATGCAATCAATGTGCTAGCATCGTATGAAGAAAGCAATAAAATCATTAGATATGGATTCCTGAATTAGACCTAATGCGCCCAATTTTGACATGATTTGGCCTAAATAAAACCTAATTTTTTATATTATGATCCAATCAGACCTAATTTCCGCAAATTTTCCCTATATTGACCTAAACAATATCTAATTTGGCCAAATTATACCTAATCTCACCATATCATACCATTTCCCCAAAATCAGACTTGTTTTTCCCAAATCAGACCTAATCTGCTCAAATTTGGCATAATTTGGCCTAAAATCAAACCTAATTTGCATAACATGACCAAATCAAACCTAACTAACCCTAAATTTCCCTATGTTGATCTATACGAGGCCTTACATGACCAAATTAGACCTAATTCCCCCAAATTAGACATAATTCCCCCAAAGTAGACCTAATCCCCCAAATCAGGCCTGTTTTCCCCCAAATCAGACCTAATTTACCCTAAATTGATCCTGTTTGGGATAAATCAAACCCAATTTAACCATAAAATGACTCAAGTTGATCAGGTTCACATCTAATTTATGCTAAATTAGCCTTTAATTGGCTTAATTTGGGCCTCATAAGGCCTTAGGCAACAACTTGGGTCAATTAGGGGGTTGGGCGCCCAGTTTGAGGCGGGATGACTTAAGCCTAGGCGTCGCCCAAGCGGGCGCCTATACAACACAGTTACGTATTCATGAGTTTCCAAGAATTATCCAACCTAATACATGCCACAAGACAAACCAGACTACAAACAAGCTATTGAGATATACGTTCCCTTCATTCTTTATGTCCCTTTGTTATTTTAGTCCCTTGTAGTATGGGTCTAACTGCATTAGGCCCAATAAAGTTTTGTTCGCTTCCCTGTTTCTCCTCCTATTATATGAGAGCGACCTGCCTCTTTATCAATGATAAGAATTACGGTTACGACTATTTACAACATGGTATTAGGCAGAACATGTAACTTCCATTGTCTTGACATGTGATTATCACCCTTGTTGCCACTGTTGTCGTCGTCGCTCTCTGTCGCTACCAACACCGCTTCTCTTTGACAGATCTAGACAACCTCCTTTCCATTGTAGCCCTCTTCTTCACCAAGTGTCTAATTGCATAGCTTGTGACTTCTCTGACAGTCTTATGCCCCGAAGACTAATTGTTCGGAAAGCCGTACAACTCTTTCTGTGTACTCCTCTATGTCCACTTGCTATAGGACTCTTGATTATTAACATTTCCGATGTGATCGGGCTTTTTGGCACACCCTACCCCTATTTTGGAGATCCACAAAGATTCCCACATTTTTGATCTATTTTGGTCATTTTACATTCGTCTATTAGCTTATGTTGCGCCCCGTACACGTGTGTCCCTAACAGACACGACACATCGCCTTCATGCTGCTCCGTCCTGAGTCCATGCCAATGAATATGACGTGTCCCCTAAAGACATGGCGTGTCAACATTGAGCATGACGTGTCACGCACGAACATGACGAGTCAATTTCCAGTCCCATCTTATTAATGATCTCAAATTTACCAACAAACCAAGGAAGCATACAATCATATTGCTCAATTATAATCTACCAAGGGGAATGCATCATGTGTTTTTGACTCATATAAAAGGTTGCATTCTCCGAAGCTCAAAAGATGTATCCACTTTTGCTTCACACTTTGATCACTCTAAAGGTATTTGGGAGAACTTAAAGTGTATCATCCTCTAACTAACGACCTCTTCAAACTACAATGGCAACAAGATGAAATACAACTGTGTTGGTTTCTTGCATCACTACCATCCAACTATGAAGGTGTTCGGCAATAGATTCTTGCCTCTAACCCACTGCCATCCTTGGATGATGTCTACCTTCGCTTGGCGAGATCCATGACTACTGCTACTACCACAAGTCTTGCTTCTCTTGTGAGAGGTTGTGGCATTCCTGGATGTAGATGTGGACGTGGATCCACCTCCAATGGTAGAGCATCTACATCATCTACTCCTAGATACTGTAATTTTTGTAAAAGATCCAAGCATAATGAAGAAAGTGTTGGAAGAAGCATGGTTAGCCCTAGTGGGTCAATCAAGTTTCTATTGCTGCATTGATGGGGAATTGACATCTACCTCAGTTTCCACTAATTACTAGATGGTGACTCGTACCTCTGTTGATCTGAAGAAACTGATCAAGACTGCCTCGCTATCCTCGTCGTCCTCTCTGATAAATATTGCTTATCATATCGGTTATCTTGCATGTCTTCAAGCCTCTTCTTCAAGGGATGATTTGATTATCGACTCTGGTGCTACTACACATGCCTGGTAATAAGAAACTTTTCTCTACTTTACAGAAACACACACATCATGCTCTTGTTCGATTAGGAGATGGATCTATATAGACGTGGCTGGCTCTCTTGATATTTTGCGATCTATTTTTTATTTGTTCCTAAATCCCTTAAAGTAATTATAAAGAAAAGAGATTCCTTTCACTACTGAAAATTGTTACTCCCCATGTATATGGAAATTCAGCACTCCTTCAAGCAGATATGTCAGGAAGTGATTATAAGGCAAAGAGACATCACTACCGAAAATCTACTCCCATATATAGGAAAATGTACTAGTACGATGTGGACTCAAACCCTAATGGGACAAAATACATAGTCCCATATTTCTATAACAGCCATATACAAAATAGACAATAAACTTAATGACGTATTATCTTTCAACGTCCTCCCAAGCTGGAGCATGGTAGAGTATCATGTACAACTTGCCAATACAGACAACAAAGAACATACGAGCTAAAACAACAAATAACGCTCAACCCATAAACATATGTCACTCCCCCTAAATATCTTAATTAA
Source organism: Alisma plantago-aquatica (assembly GCA_963693085.1). Taxonomy (NCBI): domain Eukaryota; kingdom Viridiplantae; phylum Streptophyta; class Magnoliopsida; order Alismatales; family Alismataceae; genus Alisma; species Alisma plantago-aquatica. The sequence goes on from OY856412.1 coordinate 136,219,105, forward strand.
GCCGCCCTCTATCAAGTAGATAGCTTAACATGCATGTACATAACAAGTAATAGACAACCTTATCAAACAAGCATAAGTGTGCATCTTAAGCAACAACAGACGATAGAAAATAAATGCTCAGATGTTAATCATCGTCGAGTAGTCATGAGAGTGGTGATCCATAGTATTAATCAATATGCACAACATGGAATGTGTAGAAGATCAAGTCTAGAGATGTCGGTACACAAGAATTCATATGCTAATGTATATAACATAACACAAATAAATAGCAAATAGTAGAGATGATAGGTCTAGATGACACCATTTTAAATTAATATGTTCTTAAAGTGCACATAGCTGCAAGTAGCAAATGCAAAACTATAATGTAGTAGTTCCACAAATAAGTGCAAAGTCTTCTTCCTTCTATAACTTAATATGCATTATGTTTGACGGTTGTATTGGGCAATAACCAAGGCAACACAAGCTATAATGGCCAGCCTTGCGGAGTAGATTTTGAGAAACTTTAGGCTGTGAGAGAGGCATTGGATGAGATATCGACGGTACCGTCGGTATACCGATATTGACGCCATCGGTCATCAATTTGAACAAGTCTGCCGCTGGGATTGCAAATATCGGTAAACCGATGGACTTACCGGTAAAACCGTCCGGTATCGGCGAATATCGGGGGTGTCGAGTGCAAAAAGGCCCACTTAAGGGCGATACCGGCGGTATGCCGCCCCGACTTACCCTTTTTTGCAAACTTGTTGCTGCTGCTGCTGTTTGAGTGGAGAAACTTGGAGATTTGAGGCGATTTCTTTCCTTGGAGCTCAAATCAGCCCTAATCAAGGTATGTTTTCTTAATTTCTTTCATTTCTCATCATTTCCTACCCCTCCCCTCTCTCTTTCCTTCTATTTTCACCATATAAGTTCTCCAAAATTCTCTAAATACACCCAAATCCTAGATCTACTCCAAAAAACTTAGGATTAATGCTATTTAACAATAGATCTATGATTATATTATGTAGATCTACTAATGTATCACTATATTTACTACTATTAATCAATATTATCATATAATTTCACTAATTAATATTAAATTTGTAATAATACAATAAGTACTATTAATAATAGGTATCTAACTTAGGTTTCGTAGAAGTTGTACCAATTACTAATATGAACAAATACAAACAAAAATATAGTTAAAATATTTATATTTTTTCAATTTTCATTTATTAAAAATGCTGAAAATAAAAAAATTACATTTTTTTTGGTTTTTTCTATAGAAATATGTGTGTTAGTGTTATACAAGATGGAATGAGTAATTTGTAACACATCACTTGCCTTACCACTAGATAAATATCAAATTTTATATATTTTTTAAATAATTTCAGACTTTTTTTTATTTAACCCTTTTCTCTTGGTAATAAAAATCTTAAAAAAAATTGTGTTTGATTCTATAAATACATTTAACATTTATACACTTAAAGTATTGTGTTTGATTCTATAATACATCAAATAGATTAATTTCTTGCAACTTAATGGTTTTGATTTCATACACCTAAATTTTTTTGTCTTTGTCTTTTTGCAGTATTGACTTTTGACTTTTGAGAAGATGTCTTCAGGCGATAGTGAGGGTGCTGGGGCTGGTAATGTTGGAGCTAAGGATGTGGATTTTGCATGGAATCACTGCATGCCTGTTGATGGGAACAGGGGAAAGATAATTTGCAATTACTGTAAGAAGACAATTGGTGGAGGGGGATTACTAGATTTAAACATCACACTACTGGTGGTGACAAAAATGTGGCAATGTGCCAAAGGTGTCCCCAAAGTGTTAGGGATGATTTCAAGAAACTTCTGGGTGCAAAGAAACAAAAACAACAAAAGATGAAGGAGGTTGACAGGGCTTACACAGATACATTGTTTGATGTTAGGCCTACAAGTTCTTCTGCTGAAGCTAATGTTGATATTGGATATCCTCCTGAATGTGATGCAACCTATTCACGTCGTATGTATAGACGTGCTATTAGGGAATCTCGCAGAAGTGAGTGGGAAAGGGAGGAGGCAGCTTGGATTACAAGGAGGTGTGGGCCATCTGGTGCAGGTGGAGGCAGTGGGACTGCACACATTCCTATTGTTGACCTAGATGACGATGAAGACCAAGCTGGTCATGGTAAAAGGAAGAAAGGAGGCATTAATACACTTTTCCATTCTGCTAGTGTGAGATTGAGGAATGTTGATGAGCCAGGGGTTAGGAAGCCTGAGGCTAGGCAAAAAAGCCTCAAAGCAATGTTCACTGGTGCAAAAGATAAGGTTGGCAAGGCAGTGGGCAAGTTCTTCTTTGTTCATGGTATACCTGCACATGTTGCAACTGAACCTTATCTGCAGCATATGGTAGATGTGATAGGGGAGTCTGGTAGGGGCATCAAGGCCCCCGGTTCATATGAATTAATGAACAAGTATCTTTCACTAAAGAAGAAGGATCTACAAGCATGGATTTCAGACCAAAAATATGTGGTCTGAATATGGTGTCACACTTATGTGTGATGGGTGGACTAGTGGAAATAGAAGACAAATTATCAACTTTCTTGTACATTGTCGTGTTTCCACAATTTTTCTAAACTCTGTTGATGCTTCAGGTGAGGTCAGGAACTACATATACATAAAGAGACTAATGAAGACATACATGAAGCAGGTTGGTGTGGAGAATGTGGTGCAGATAGTTACTGATAATGCTTCTGCCTTCAAGAAGGCCGGCGAGAGTTTAATGAAGAAATATCTGGTCTATTGGACACGATGTGTTGCCCACTGCATAGATCTCATTCTTAAGGACATGGGCTCAATTGATTTCATCAAATCTGTTGTCATTGATGGTAGGTTGATCACGGGATTCATCTACAACCATTCTTTTTTGCTAAATGCAATGAGGCGACCTGAGTATTGTGGTGGTGATCTAGTTAGAACAGGGGCAACTAGATTTGCAACAAATTTTCTTGTCTTACAATCATTAAAGTCCAAAAAGGATGGACTTAGGAGGCTATTCAATGGAGTGGTGGATCGGACCCCCATGAAGGAGCACAACACCCCGGTTGGCAGAAGAATTGAGGAGTTGATTGTCAGCCGACCTTTTTGGGATAAGGTTACTAGAGTGCTGCGAATAATGGAACACATTGTCAAAGTATTGAGGTTGGTAGATGGTGACAAAACTGCAACAATGTCTTTCCTATATGATGCAATGACCTCAATGGTGGACAATATCAAAGTAAGCAGCTCCTAGGTCCAATGAGCAATACATAAGAATTTATGAGAACCATTGGACAAATATGCTTTTGCATCCATTGCATAAAGCATGTATATATCTCAATTATATTCTAACTTCTAAGTTATTGGTCTAACTCATAGTCAACAAATAAAATGTCATTCTTATTTCCTTATTTAAATTTGTGATAACTTACTATTTGAATCCGAGGTTTCAATACTCACGAACGTTGGGCTTGAATGCGACTCTAATGAATGCAGTGAGAGATGTCACTAACAAGTTCGTTACCTCTCCAGAAGAACGATTGCTAGTACTTAAAGAGGTATATAACTATATAACTTACATTCTTAATTTCTCATTAGTCTTTCCTTTGATTTCATCATCTCAATAGCGTATATATTATTTTTGTAGTTGCGCCAGTTTCGTGAAAGCACTGGATGCTTTGGCCATCCAAATGCGGTTGCTGACCGTGAGGCAGGTGATCCTTGTGAGTGGTGGGTTTGGAATGGAACAGGTGCCCCCCATTTAAGAAAAGTGGTTATCCGCATCCTAGCTCAAACAACTTCTGCATGGGGTTGTGAAAGAAAGTGGAGCACTTTCAATTTGATACACTCAAAGAGAAGGAACAGGCTTGGTGCAAACAGGTTGAGGGATCTTGTCTATGTTCACTACAACATGCGGTTGAGGGCTAGAGCAATACGAGATGCCAACTATGAAGTGGATTTGTTGTTGTCCATGATCCCATTGACACCGCATATACTTTTAACACAGAAAGACATAGAGGACTGGAGGATGATTCAGAAAATCCTTTAGAGGAATGGATGAATGAGATAGGTCGTCATGTTCTTGATAATTTAGATGGACGTCCAGATCCATATATAGAAGAGCAATTTGATGCAAATAATGGTGATGATATTATTATTGATACCCCGCCAGAAAGACTTGATCCTGAAGCTACACATGTTAATACTGATATGGAAATCAATAGAGAAGTGGAAGAACAATTAGGTAGCCCAGATTCTTCTTCTTCTACATTTGGTTCCAAATCTAAGTCTGATGATGGTGGCAATGATGGTGACAATCGCAGCCAACGCTCTCCATAATATCCTCCAACTGTTGATCCTCAAAATGATGACCGACCTTATGTTAGTCATGTTACTAGGGCTGTACCTCCACCAGAACAGGAATATCCCATGGCTGATAAAACATTTCAAAGGAGAAAAACTCGAACCGAGAAAGATTACAGCGGTGCACCTCCACCACAACCACAATACCAGTGCCAAAGTGATTATTATTCTGATCTTGTTGATTCATTGGATACCATGAGCATATCTGACTCTCAATCTCAACATTCATTTGGAGATATGTTATTTGGGCAGGCACTTCCATACCCATCTTAGTCCCAACATGGGTATTCTGGATATCAAGTTGAACCACCACCAAGATTAGAATTAGGCTTGGGATATCACAAAGCATACTCTGTCCGTAGCCCTTATGGATGCTTTCGGGTGAACACCAAAGCATACTCTGGTGATGGAGGTCAAACATGGAGTGGTGGGCATACTATAGTTTATCCTATTCCCGGTGTACCATTACAACCTCCTTTACTTCAACCTCAAGCTCCTCGAGCATGGGCACCTCCTCCTGCTTCTACTCAACCTCAAGCTCCTCAACATCAAGCTCCTCGAGCATGGGCACCTCCTCCTGCTTCTACTCAACCTCCATTGATATCAGCAACCAAGGAAAAATATCTCAAAGATTTGGAAGAACATTTTCCAAAGTTTGGGATGATACATTTTGCCAATCCTGAAGTGTATGAGGAGCATGTTGTTTCCTACAACAAGTCTTACAGAAGTTACATGACATGGGAGCAATATGTGGCCCATATGAACAACATAATGTATAGAGAACCAGCGCGCCATTCAACATACAACTAATGTGAGTTAGTAATTTACTATGTTGTTATATGTTTGTTGTAAATTGAATATTATTGCATAAGTGTCTAAGCATGAGTTTATGGATTGTGCTAGTAAAATTTCAGATCTTAATTCTTGCATTTTTTCATCAAAATTCTTCATCGAAATCTCCAAAAAAAAGGACAGATTCCTTACCTCCCACATGATTGACCCCCCCCCACATACCCAATATAGAGTTTTATTGCATAAAACGTTGCATCTAGGTGTTGAGACCGCACCTGTAAAATTTCATGATTTAATTCGTTCTTTTTGGCGTCGATATGGCCAAGATTGCATCTGTCGATATTTCCGTCGGTATACCAGTAAATATCTATATCCAAGTTGTCGAAACGGCATCGGTATCGGTCATTAAATTCCTTGGAGAGAGGTTGCAGGATCAATGCCTACATAAGTGGTCGACTAGAAGGGGAGTGGCTTCTAGGAAGTAGCAGCAACGACTATAGTGGGGAGAGGTAGGACCAATGACCAATGCAACAAGAAGCTAGGAAAAAATAGAAGGATGATGATGTGTCACATGTATCACCTCCACATAAAAGGTAAGATGAAACACTAAGCTTGGCGCTTCTAAAAACCTTAGGCATGCACAAATGAAATGGAACTGTAACCACACAGTGTCAAACCACAACGATTGTGAGTAGGGATTGAATATGTAGGGAGGAAGTATTATTTGAGGTGTTTTGAGTATGATGCTAGAGTATTGATGATTGTATATCCATCTCTTTTTTTATATATATTTTTCATTGTCGATTTAATTAGAACTTATCTCCTTTTTGCTAATTTTCTAGAATAAATTGCAATTGACCCACTTTTGATTCAATATGCAAATTCTCATCTTCTTCATGAATTTGTAGATTTTCCTTCAAAGTGCAATTCTGAACATCTCATTAGCCGAGCCGACCGACTCATATACTTAAACGGTCATTTCATTCACGAAAGAAGCTGCTCTTCAAGCCCAAACAGGCGTCTCACTCACCCTAACAATCGTCTCGGCATTCCAAGCTTTAACCAGCTCACGTTTCACCCCTCGGCTCAGCCCTTCTACATTTACCACCTCAACAGTAAAATGAGCGTTCCATGAGCCCCATACGCTCGTCTCAGAACAGCCTAATGATTGTTCCATTTACCCAAACGGCCGTCTCAGGCCACTTCATGACCAAGTCACATTTAAGCGACGCCGCCACCCTTCCTAGGGTTTCTCCCTTGGTCCGCGTGTGCTCAAGCGCCAACCGAGCATTTGACTTCGTCAGACGATCGGTTCGAGGTTGCTTCGTGGCTAAGACTTGACAGCCGAGGGCGCCGCCACCCTAGTCTTAGGGTTTTGACTTGTTGCCCAAGCGGTCGTTCCACTTTATGCCCCAACCGAACGGTTCGCGTCGTGAACCGGTTGGTTCACGACACGCAGACAACATTTCAGCAGTCGCCTTCCCTTTTTCTTTCCTCCCCCTTTCAATAAAACCAGTTCCGTTTAAGACTTCCAATTCTCGCTCTTTATTTCTTGGTCTTCTTTAGGAACAAGAAACTAAGGGAGATAGCCATTTAATTGTCACTAGCTAAGATCCTTTGGGATTCTTTTGTTCTCTAGACTATAACTTACTTCCTTTCTTCCTTAGTTCTCCCTTTAGCTGTTATGGATCATGAGTAGTTCCTCATATCGAGGCGTAGGGAGTAACCCATGGCCATATTGTAACATAGATCGATGCTTTATATGATTTCCTTAGTTAGATGGTTTTTGGTTTGGATAATCGCCGATTTAAATGATTTGATCTCTTGTTTCTATCGAATGTTAGTTTTGGAGAATGTGACCGCGGAACCCAAGGCTCGGAACAACCAACCAAATACACAGGGATCTGGATGAGACCTCGGAAGGATCTTTGTTAGGAAGTTTGGGCTAGGATCTGTGGGCGCCAGGACCAATGGGTCCACAGGGAGCTCGACTTTTGTGAATGCATTTGCGAATGTCTTTGCATACCTTCTTCTAACTAGTTTTATTATATGAATTTCGTCAATCTTGTTTCACGCCTGCTATGGTGGTAAAACCAATAGCCTTGATATCCTTTCCCATTGTTTCAACCTCGTCTCTTCAACGCTTGTTTCAATCACTTTCTTTTCTTCCTTGCAATTTACTTCTTGCTCTTAGATAATTCTTTTCTTAATTGGTCTAACTCTCTTGTTTTTGTTCCTTAGCATAACTTCTCTTTACTTGTTCTAGCATAGCTTTTATTTCATTGCTCTAATGTAATCAACCATCAAACAATTGGAATTTCCTTTCCTGTTCAAATAAACAAAAATCTCTCAAAAAATATTGTTCAAAATAATTTGGCTTTTAAAAAGCAATCTTGAAAACGTTGTCCTGTGACATCGACTCTTCTATACTAATAAACAACCTTAATTGGTAGTTTTGTCGTAAAAAAGGTTAAGATCTAGGATAACCCCCTGGTGAATTGGTGTGCTAAACGACGTGTATCAAGTATACTTTCCTATTTGATAATTAGTGAGCTAAATGGAGTCAAGAATGTTGGTCTATTTATTAAGAGACAAATAATAAAGACACATAATTAAGGACCCAATGTAAGGTGTTGGCATTTTGTCCAAGCAAACAAGGTTGGTAGTGTGGGTTTCTCATCTTCTAAAGAACCCAAGATTAGTAGATTGGGATAGAGGCGAGTTATATTGAAGGGCTCCCAAGTGAATTACTCAATAGTGCATGAACTATTATTGGTTCAAAAAATCATGCATATAACTAGTTCAAACTTGTGACAAGAATCTCTCAATATTACCAACCTAAACTAATGGATGAAAGGATGTGGGGATTCGATGGATGTTGTCATCGTTGCCAAAACAATGGCATATGTACAACGTAGAAAATATATTAGGAAAAAGTACACATTTTTAGGGATTTTGCAAATTGAAAAGCAAAGAAAAGCTATCAGATGAAGAAAAGTATGCAAAAAATATAGAGTACCAAAACTACTATCCCCACACACTTAAGTTGCATATTGTCATCCATGTGTAAAAAGTGTGAAATGAGCAAGCTAATGTAAGTGAAGGGAATGAAGATAACTCACAAAGTGTAGGTGTAAATCAGTTATCCAAATAAGTATATCGCGCAAACTCCAAGCTTTTAATTCTGCAACTTGTAACTAAACAAAAACAAACAAATAAAAAAATTAAGTTAGTAATAGAAATGGAGAAAAAAATGAAAATTGTTTTGGATTTTAGGATTTTCATTTTTTGTATTGAATATTTTGAAGTATTTATGCTCTTTTTGATTTGGTTGATTTTTGTAATGTTTTGTATAAAGAAAATTTTATAAATATACAATAAAAACAAAAAGTAAGCATACAATAACAAAATGCAAAAGAAAGAATAAAGAAATGAAAATTTACTACGAATGTGTAATGCCAATAAAAACAACAATAAATTAAGCACAACAACAATTCCAAAGTGCTTACTTCTAGTGTATAAACCTAGTATTGACCTAATTGCATAAATAGCTTCTAAATACTTATCAAACGAAGCAAAACGTACAGAATACTATTAGAAAAATTATAGAATAAAACCAAAACAGTGAGGCTGAATACCGTGCTATGGAAAAGCAAAAATAGCTTCCTAGGTGACCATTTGATTACTTGGAAAAGCAAAAAACAGAATGTGGTAGCCAGATCCAGCACTGAGGCTGAATATCGTGCTATGGCCCATTCATGTTGTGAACTACAATGGGTCAAATCCGTTCTCTCTGAGCTAAAAATCACTATTATGCCTTCTATGGAGCTCAAGTGTGACAACCAGTCTGCTATACACATTGCTAGGAATCCTATCTTTCATGAGCGTACAAAACATATAGAAGTTGATTGCCATTTTATTCGTGATCAAATCAAAAATGGCACTATTGTGACGCCATATGTCAAGTCTGAAGATCAACTGGCGGATATCTTGACAAAGCCTTTGGGTCCGGCAGCTTTTCAGAAATTATGTGGCAAGCTGGGCATACACAATGTGTACTCTCCAGCTTGAGGGGGAGTGTGAAACAACCTGCTTCCCGGTCGATACCATCGACAGGAGGTCGATGGTATCGAGATCATCACAGCTACTGAACAACGGACCGTCGATACCATCGACATGCATGTCGATGGTATCGAGATTATCACAGGCATTGGACAGCAATCCGTCGATACCATCGACATCCATGTCGATGGTATCGACAGAACATCAGAGGCGGAAACCGACGATCTGCCACTTATCTGTATTTTTATTATATCATCTGTTTTATTGTTTTTCTAGGTTTTACTCCTTTGTATCACCTTGTATCTTACCCTAATTTATAAAAAGGAGAGACGGCTATTGCCCTCATACACAAGAGCTGCACCTTGCAGCCGCCAACGTTGTTCGTCTTCCTTCTCTCTCGTTCACGCCAATTAGTTTTGGGTTGAATACCACATATCCTAATATGGTATCAGAGCGGACCCCATGAGACAAGTGTGAGGACCACACCCTACCTAAAATATAACAAGTGCAAGCACACAAAAGTGGCTGCACTTGAGGGGGGATGTTAGGATTGTCCCACACCGCTGAGCTCTCGAATAGGTATTGGGCTTATAAGGTGTGTGGTCCCTTCACCCATTGCCAATTGGTTTTGGGTTGAATACCACATATCCTGATAACATGATTCACAGTGCAAACTCTCCAGTTTGGACAAACTTGGAATAAAAGCCTTGAGTTTTTCTACAGAGTTATTTTGCAGATGCATGACCAAGACGACTACGCACTACCAAGAGAGAAGCAGTCACACATGTTATAGGCGACCTCTGCAAGTAGTAAATTCTAACCAGTTCACACCCTTTGCCAACCATCATCTTCGTCTTCAAGTCTTGTATAAGACAACGATTCGGTAAGAAAGTGACAGAGGCTTGAAGAGAATGAGCTATTTTGCTAATAGATAACAAATAAAAGGAAAATGAGGGATGAACAGAGTGGATGAAAGAGATATGTGGTGTGGGTGATATTGTCCGAGTTCCCTTAATAGAGGCAATTGAACCATCTGCAAGGGTAACACCAGGTAGGTCATGCTTGTGGGAATAAGTAGTGAAGAACTCATGTATCCTTATGATGTTATCAACTGCACCGGAATCGAGAACCCAGTTTGACTTGGATGACAAAGCCTTGGATGCTTGAGAAATGTGTGTTGACGACCATGTCTCTGTGCAAGAGAAGCGCACGAAGGCTTATCAAGTGAGAGTAACTCTTCAAACAAGGACATTGGACGAGTCATCTTCTCCTGAGAACCCTTTGTAGCGACCATGTAGTTTGCAACATGAATCCTTTGTCTGTCCTATCCTATCATAGTGGGTACATTGGATGCTGACGGATTGCTCCATGATGAATACCATATCCTCCTCCTCGGGTGACGGTTCTGTTGGAACTGTGATTCTGGATGTAGTGTCTTTGTCGGACTAGGTGACAAAGGATGACTTATCACCTTGTGATTGAGTGGCTCTAGGAAACCACAAAAACACCCTAGAATGTCATTCGAAGAATGAAGCTTTGCTCCAGACAAAATATGACTGCGGATACCTTCGTACTTATGACGAAGTCCATCCAAGAATTTGATCACTTTCATCGACCACACTGTTGTTGAATCTTTTGTATATTTGTAGATAGAGGAAGTAGATTGTTCAAATCATCAGCCAAGTGAGTCACTTCGCCAAAGTATTGTGTAAGTGACTTATCTCTCTATTTTAGTCCCATATAGCTCTAGTGTCATATCATACATGCAAGAGACGTTGGTTGGATACATAAGTTGTAGATGATCCCACAACACCTTGCATGTCTGAATGGTTTTTCATATCTGCTATATGTGGCTCCATGATATTTCACATCATACTCAGTAGACTTGCATCATGTTGTTCCCATTTCTCCAATAGAGTGGGATCTTTTGGTGGCTCAAAATTTAAATGATTTATGCGTCCTTGACCTTTAAACCAATTCTTGATAGTGCAACTCCAATGACTGTGATTCTTCTAATTAACTTTCCATGTTGTGATAATGGCATTGTGAACAGTCAAATTGGCTTTCTGGACTACCGTCTCCTTTTCAGCCATGAGAACAATTGAAAGATCAATGGATGTTGCTGAAAAACAAAGAGAATTGTTAAATAGTGTTTTAAGTTCTTTATATTCACTTGTTATTTTCCTATTCTATGTAGACCTCTATGCAATTGTCCTCTTTATAAATATACGGGATACACACATTGTGCACCCTAACCCTTACAGACAAAGCAAGATGGTATTAGAGCAGGTGCTCTAGCCGCCACCCTCCTCGCAGTTGTCTCCCTTTTTCTCTCTCCCCCGACGGCGCCCCCCCCCCACCTGCCCGCCGGCGCCGCCCGCAGCCACTGGCTGCTGTTGCTGTCGCGGCGCTCGCCCGCCACCGTGCTGCCTGGTGCTCCCGCCGCTGCCGCCGACGACCCTCCGCGTGTGGGCCTGGCTTATTAGTGCAGCCTGCACGATCATTTTTTAGCCTCCGGCTGTTCGTGTTGAGAGTCTTCAGAGCCCTACCCCTTCTCTCTGCCCGCGTCAGCCCTTGAGCTATCGGGTTCTCTGTTGCGCCTCAGCGTAGTCTTCATGTAAGATGATCCTTCTAGTTGCTCTATCTGCCTACTGTCGCCTAGCCGGAGGATCTAGGCGGTTCTAACTCCTGTTGTTGTTCTCTGCCCTTTTTGGACTCGATCTCCCTCACGGCTTCCTCCTATGAGGACTTTCGTCGTCAAGTGACTACTGTGAAGCTAGATGGGCGCAACTATCAACATTGGGCTTGCTCCATGGAGATCTTTGCGAAGTCACAAGGCAAGCATTCTCATCTGACTAAGGCTTCGCCTCCTGCACCGCCCAGTACTGCCGAGTCCAAGGAGAAAAAGATCTATGATGACTGGGTCAAAGATGACTCGACTGTGATGACGTGGATTCTAAACAATAGTGAAACTCGCATTAGCGTTAATCTACTTCGTCTCCAGACTGCCAAGGAGATGTGGGATCAACTGGCCAGCACCTACTCGCATAGTAAGAATCCGAAGAAGGTGTTTGACCTGAACAAACAGCTGTCCCGCCTGCACTTCACTGGGCCCGATATTGCTGACTACTTTTCGACCTTTAAAGGCGGCTGGGTTGAGCTTGAGAATCTTCATCCCTTATCTACCGACTTAGCCACGATGCAAGGACAACGGCAAGAACTCTAGGTTGTCTAGTTCCTCTGCGGCCTTCCTGACTCGTATGCTGGTGTGGTTGACTAGATTTTCGCCAATGATCCTTTACCTACGTTGGAGAGTGCTTTTCAGCATCTATAACGACTGTCGGCTTCCTCGTCGGATCTGCCTTCAGACACTGATGACACTACTGCTCTTGTTGCTATGTCTGGCCATGATCGTGGTAGGGTAGCGGTCGACCTCCGGACAACCGTTCTTCTGCTCCTGGACGGGGACGGGGGTCGCTTGGCCGCGACTCCCTTGGTCGTGACTCGTCTGTTGATGCTTCTGGAGGTGCCGCTACTTAGCGGTACTGTGACTTCTATGGTTGCAACAACCATACTGAAGACAGATGTGGCACACCTGCATGGGCCAATACTGCGTCTGAAGTTGCTTCTCAGACACCTTATGTTGCTCCCTCCACCGCCTCCACTACTGAGTTCATCCGCTCCGAGGTGGAACGTCTCCTGCTTGAGAGAACTGGTGCTTCCTCCTCATCTGCTGCTGAATCTGGAGCTCACGCTGCTACTTACACTGGTTGTGATTCTGCCTTCTTGAGTGCTCCTTCTTCTAGTGCTGGTAATCAAGGAACTAAGTGACCGATACCGATGTCGTTTCGACAGCTTGGATATAGATATTTACTGGTATATCAATGAAAATATCGACAGATGCAATCCTAGCCATATCGACGCCAAAACAAACAAATTAAATCATGAAATTTTACAAGTGTAATCTCTACACCTAAATGCATCGTTTTATGCAATAAAATTCTATAAGGGGTATGTGGAGGGGTTGTCCATCATGTGGGAGGTAGGGAACCTATCCTGTTTTCTGCAGATTTCGATGAAGGATTTTGATGACAAAATATTGGAATTAAGATTTGGAATTTTACTAGCACAATCCATAAACATAAATACACACACTTATGCAATAATATCCAATTTACAACACATGAATAGCATAGTAACTTACTAACTCATATCAGTTGTATGTCGAGTTACACATTGATTCTCCATACAATATTGAGTTGATATGGTTGACATATTGCTCCCATGACATGTAAATTATGTAAGGCTGGTGGTATGAAGTTACGTGTTGCTCATGCACGTCATTTACAATACTATTTATACTCGTTCGTATTATGTAATTAAACACGATATGTTTTAGAATTTTACAGTACTATGTCTCCATATGCATCATATCAGATTCTGAAAGAAAATATACACCAGGGCTTTCTATTGCTCTTCTTCCAATGTGTGACTTTGACAATTAACTTCATGATTGTCAAGGAAGTTAGGCACCATCACTATTGTGACACCTTTTCTCTGCCGTTGTTTGTTGCACAGGATCTTGATATGCGGTAGTGAGTTTCTCCATGGATTATGCACGATAGCGGGATAAGTATAAAAGCCATTATTACCATGCCCACTATATGCATGTCGTGGGGATGCGATAATATAAAAGTGTAGTTACCATATCAACCATGTCCATGTTGTGGGATATCTGTAGCAAGTGCCATATATAAACAAATATACGACTAGAAAATTACAAAATCTATACTTTTTTACAATATTTGTTTGTTGTGTTGCGAAGTAGTACATTTTCTTCCTTTGTATGATAAATATACTAGTAAGAAGAACATATGTATACTAATTAGCTACTAAAAATGATAGCAAATTATACTTATATTTCGTGGATAATTTAGGTATATTACTATGATTATAATGTAGATTATGAGAAAGTGTTGTAGATCTAAGAAATACATACAACTAGGAAGACATATAAAAAAGGAGATGGTGGGATCTTTGCCAATTTAAGGCATTTTGGGATGAATTTACATTTTAATTGAGATAGATGAAGTGTAAATGAGAGAAATGATAGAAAACATAAAGGCATACCTTAGATTAGACTTATATGAGCCCTAGTTGTCGAGATCCCTTTGCTCCGCCATTTTCTCCTCTTAAACAACAGAAACAGACTCAAGCACGTAAAAAATCGGTATTTCTGTCGGTATACTAGTAAATTTCATCGATATTTGGCGGTATTTGGCGATATACCATCGGTTTACCGATATTTGCAATCCCAACGACAGGTTTGTGTGAACCGATGACCGATGTCGTCGATATCGGTATACCAGTTGGTATACCGACGGTATCGTCGATATCTCTTTCATTGTTGGTAATACCAAATGGGTGATTGACTCTGGAGCCTCCTCTCATATCTCTGGCAACCGTTCTCTCTTTTATAGACTGTCTAAGCCTTGTTCTAAATTTGTTGTTATGCTTGCTGATGGTTCTAAATCTGCTGTATCTAGAATTGGTGATATCTTTGCTGAAGTCCTTCTGCGATCTGCTTTATATGTGCCAAATTTTCTGCTAAACTTGTTGTCTGTCAGTAAAATTGTACGCAATCTGAACTGCAGTCTGACCTTTGCACCGGGTACTTGTGTTTTTCAGGACCTTCGCACAAGGATGAAGATTGGTGGGGGGCATGAAGGACCTGATGGACTCTACTACTTGGATGAGTTGAAACGGATTGGCACTACGACTTTGGCTTTAGCATTATCATCTTCTGTTCCCGCATTACAATGGCATTTTAGACTTGGACATCCGTCAACTGATAAATTAAAACATGTTATTTCTGGTGTAGGCACGCACAGTTTTCAGTGCCAGGCATGTCAATTAGGCAAACAGTCCAGAACTATATTTCCCAAAAAAATCTCAGATTGGTAGCAAAAATATTTTTGATTTGGTGCATGTTGATGCATGGGGTCCTTGTCATGTTCCAAGTTTGTCTGGCAATAAATATTTTATTTTGTTCATTGATGATTACTCCCGTGCTACCTGGTTGTTTCTGTTGAAAGATAGATCCCAAGTTCTGCCTACTATTAAGTTCTTCTTTGCTGAAATTAAAACTCAGTATTCTATGCCTATTAAAATCCTGCATATTGATAATGCTTTAGAATTTGTTCAAAAAAATGTTGAATTATTTTGTCGTTCTGTGGGTTAAATTCATCAGATTTCTTGTGCTTATACACCCCAACAGAATGGTGTTGCTGAAAGTAAATAGGCATTTACTTGAAGTTACTAGAACTATCATGCTGCATTCTAATGTTCCAAAATATTTTTGGCCAGAAGCGGTTCTTACTGCCTGATTTTTGATAAATCGTATGCCTTCCTCTGTTATTGGGAATAAAATTTCTGTACAAGTACTACAATCCAATCTTCCTCTGTTATTGTACCTCTAAGAATTTTTGGGTCGACTTGTTTTGTTCGTTTGCTTGGACCAACTCAAGACAAGAAGTCTCTTCGAGCTGAAAAATGTATTTTTCTGGGATACTCACAGACTCAGAAAGGATATCGTTGCTATAGTCCTGTTACTAAAAAGTGGTTCACGAGCAGTGATGTAATTTTCTTTGAGGACACTTCATACTACTCTACTAAGGGGAACATGTTGAGTTCAGATCTCATTGCAGTGCCTCTGCCCATTATTAGTGATTCTACATCTGTTGTGCAACCTGATGAGACTATGTCTCCTCTCATTGTTTACCAACGTAGGAATCGGCCGCCGCAGCCTACTCCTGCTCAATACCCCCCCACTGACAACCAATCTTCTCCTTCAGAAGGTCCTGCCCCTGTCGAGGTAACTTCTGATCTAGATTTACTTATTGCTCTCAGGAAAGGTACTAGATCATGTACATCTCATAATATTGCTAACTATGTCTCTACTGCACATCTGAGTGTTCATGTTAGTAATTTTGTTACTGCTCTCTCTATTGTCTCTGTACCCAAAAATGTGCATGACGCATTACAGAGTACGACCTGGACACATGCCATGACTGAGGAGATGACTGTTCTCACTGACAAAGGTAAATCTGGTTGATCCTCCCTTCTTATTGCATACTTGTTGGATGTCGTTGGGTTTACACTGTCAAGTATCATCCTGATGGAACTGTTGAAAGCCGGAAGGCCCGCCTCGTGGCGAAAGGGTACACTCAGACTTATGGTATTGATTACTTTGAAACTTTTTCTCCTATTACCAGGCTGAATTCTATGTGGGTTCTTCTCTCCGTGGCAGTCAATCTGGATTGGCCCCTTATCCAGCTGGACATGAAGAATACCTTCCTTTATGGTGATCTCTAAGAGGAGGTCTATATGGAGCCACCACCTGGGTTTGTTGCTCCGGGGGAGTCACATAAAGTTTGCCGCCTCAAAAAGACTATTTATGGACTCAAGTAGAGTTTGCGTGCCTAGTTTGATAAACTGAGCAAGATTTTGTCTACCTATGGCTTTCTCAGATCTCATGTTGATCATTCTGTCTTTATTAAAGAGACGTCCTCTGGTATTGTGGTTCTTATTGTGTATGTTGACGACATTATTTTTATCTAGCAGTGATCTCTCTGCAATTAATGCTACTAAAGCCTACTTATGCAAGTATTTTATCACTAAAGATCTGGGTAAACTGAGATACTTTCTGGGGATTGAAGTTTCTAGGACTGCTAATGCTCTTGTTCTATCACAACGAAAGTATGTTCTTGATCTTCTACAGGAAACTAGAATGCTTGGAGCTCGGCCTACTGATACACCTCTAAATCCTAATGTGAATTGGGATGATGATGAATCTCCTCTGTATCCTGACAGTAAAAGATATAGAAGGTTGGTTGGCAAACTGATCTATTTGGCTGTCACTAGAGCTGATATTTCTACTGTTGTTGGTCTTGTTAGTAGGTATCTTGACAAGCCTAGACAGTGTCACTGGGAAGCATTGTGTCATATCTTGAGATATCTAAAGAAATCTCCTGGTAAAGGCCTATTTTATAGAAAACATGGTCATTGCTCTCTTGAAGGCTATTCTGATTCTGACTATGCTGGAAGCAAGATAAACAAAAAATTTACCTTTGGTTATTGTACCTTTGTTGGTGGAAATCTGGTTACCCGGCGGAGCAAAAAGCAAAATGTTGTTGCTAGATCTAGTGCTGAGGTCGAGTACCGTGCTATGGCTCATACTGCATGTGAACTTCTGTGGGTGCAGTCTCTTCTAAAAGAACTTGATATGGGATCTTCTGCTCCTATTCCTATGCACAGTGATAATAAAGCAGCTATTTTTATTGCAAATAATTATGTCTTTCATGAGCGGACCAAGCACATTGAAGTTGACTGCCACTTTATCAGAGAATCTATTCTGACTGGTCGTATATGCACTCCTTTTACTCGCTCAGAAGACCAAGTTGCTGATATCTTCACAAAGTTGCTGGCCAAGAAACATTTCAGCTCTCTTGTGGACAAGTTGGATATAATTGATATCTATGCTCCAACTTGAGGGGGAATGTTAAATAGTGTTTTATTTAAGCTCTTTATATTCACTTGTTATTTTCCTATTCTATGTGGACATCTATGTCATTGTTCTCTTTATGAATATACGGGGTACACACATTGTGCACCCTAACCCTTACAAAGCAAGAAGAATAACTCCCAAACAGTCACCAGGGGAATACCCAAGTCAAACATGATTTCTGGCTGAAAAAGAGCTTGCTGCTATACTAACCCACAGAGGATAGACTGAGGAAGAAGTTGTTGGCCTCCAAACTTGCTGCAGATGGCCTAGACGACCGCAAATAGCAGAACTAGGGTCCTACACGTCCCTCTAGGACCTGATTTGGAGGGAAGAAGCTGTAAGGAATGGTTCCTAGCGATGGGACTACTACTATTTTGAAATAATCAATATAACTCCAAAATATATCCTCATTTATGAAAAGGAATGGGTGCATAGTATTACTTAAAATAGTTTGGAATACAATGGTTTAAAGAGTTTGCAGCAGAAGATAACTTAAGCTACTACAATTTAAAGCAAAGTTCAACAAAGTAGTCCATAGTGGACATAAGGGAGTGTAAAATTAAAATTATCAATAGCTACATAGGGCAGAGGTCGAGTGCCACCTTAACATCTCAGGTTCTTCTTCTACTCTTGATCAGGTTCCTTTAAATCTTGTTCCCCAAGTTCTTGCTCCACAAATTCAAGGCCCACGAGGTTGCTCAGGCTCTGGGTGGAGGGGGAATCGTACCCAGAAAAGTGATAAATATAAGGTATGGATCAATAAACACTGAGTATGTGCGCAATAAATATATTTGGACATTTTTAGATTAGATAGGTATAAAAGTGTGGGGCTTCCATTCAGGAGGAGGCTATTAGCAAGTAGGTAAGTTCAAGAATAGATAAACAAGAGCATGGGGCATTTAAATAATAATAGAGCATCATAATGTGTCTTCCATTAATCATTTCATAATATCACAAATAAACAACTGCATGCATATATGAGATAGGCATATCTAAAATAGGGTCATAAACCATTGTATCATGCCCTAAAAAATAAGGGTGGCAACACAGACTCCTGGCATAATACGTGCACCTTAATATACAAATGGTTGTGCCTAAGCATCTAACATCCATCATGCATATATTGAAAAACAAGACAAATTGCTCAGTCATATTTCAATTTCCAAGTACCAAGGAAAGTGGGGCCGTAGACCTCTATATTCAATGAGATCATATAAACAATTTTGGAATTTAGGAATTTCCAAATGGAATAATAAGGATAGTCAATTAAAGGTAACTGCCTCATTTTGAGAAAAGTGGGTTAAATCACATAATGTTTAAGGACAGGCTTCCCAACACCCGATTCCAATATAGGCTCTTACCAGGCATCGTTGCATGGCACGACACGCTACCGAGTATAGCGTGGGGGTGAGTGACCACCACGTCTGACCCCAGGGTTTAACCTACCAGGGTAAGTCCATTAGTGGCTCTTCCTAGGAGTTCCTCGTCATAAAAAAATAGTAGTTATAAACTTTAATTTATTAAACCCTAAAATGGCTTCCTGGCTTAGATTTTGACTCTGAAAATGTTACAATTAAGTTGGGCAGATTTTTTTGATGTTAAAAACATATAATTTTTAATATTCTGAGCTCTAGATTATTTATTATGATTTCTACAATTTAAAAGATTTTCAAATTAATTAAAAAAACGAAATGACCGATTTTACCATGCAGGATGCGACAAAATCAAACTGGAACTAGGATAGAGTTGTCATTCCATTTGATGAAATCTCGTACGGTAGTTAAAGTTCAGGATACGGTGAAAACCCTAGAGTACCCTTGCGAAGTTGATGACATAATAAAAAGTTGTAGGTATCTAGGTCATTACATGACTTGTTTTCTTCTTCTTCCTCGATCAAGGTTGAATAGTATCCATTGAAGCTCAAAGAGCTCGACTCTTGACTAGATGTGAGAAAGTGATCGATGAAGTTTGGAGGTGATGCTAAACAGACTTGTTGTATAAAACCACGCTTGTTGATACCTTGAAGAAGTTGTGAGGTGCACATGAGCACTACGATTGCTCCGGCCATAACGGAACGACTAGTGAGTGAGATTGGGAATTCAGTGCGAACAAGAAAGGAAATATCATGAGTAAGGTCACTAAGCTAAGACGAACGTAAGTGAGGGTTACCGCTTAGTCAATTTGGGTGGGAAACTCGGGAGCTGCTGGCTCGGCTTGAAATTTTCTAGAGAAGAACATGCAGTGTGTTGTGGGAAACCAATGAGTGTTGGGCCCAATTGAGAGGGGTGGAGGACGAGAGTGAGTACAGAGATGGTTTCTGGGTTATATAATGGCGACAATAATAGTCTCAATGGTGTGTATTTAAAGGTTTAGAAAAAGTATCAGTGGGGTACAAACCTAGGGTTAGATTGGACATTTTTTTCCTCTGTTAATTACTAAATGACAATATGAGATCAATAGGAAACAAAATGTAACGAGGAATTTAAAGGAGGTGGAATCACTCAGAGTTGTTTACCAAGGAGCGCGAAATCACAACGGCAAAATCGCGGTCAAATGGCCTTAACTGTGGTCGTGAAACGGAGGATGAAGACAAGCGCGGACCCTTAGATCAACACGTGTGCAAAACCATGATCTTCGGATTGTGGGCCTCATCCGTGTTACCGAAAAAAAATCAATTGAATTTTGGGTCCAATCAATAGCGTGACAACATTAATTTATTTAATGCCTCTCCACTTTATATTTCTCTCTCTCCAATTATAGCGTGTATTTAACATCATATTAACTTGAAACTTTGTAGGTTACCTAATTCAACTAGAGGAACCCAAATTTGATTTTAATTTTATATTTTGAAAAACGTTTGAGGTTATATTTCATTACTCATATATTAAGCATTCATTTGATGTACAAACTTTTCTCCATTATACAATTTTGATTCTAATTGATATATTAGCTCTCTTTCTTTCGTTCTTCGCACTTAGGAATATTCTAGAGAGTTAGACCTAATATTAGGGTATTGTAAAAACAAGTCTCTCCATTTAGTCTTATTATGGTGAATTTGCATACATGCCCTCTAAGTATTAGATATTAGCTAAATATGTTATTTGTGGGACTCATGTTTCTTAAATTAGAAGAAATGCACTAAATATTATTTTATTGGAAAAAGGTATTAAGTAAAGGTATGGAAAACTATGATACCTAGAATTGGGTATGTTACAAAAACCCCTCTATCTCCGTCTTTAAGCCGCAAAAACTGGACAGCAGCTGCTGGTATATGCGGTGAAGAAAATGACATCAAAGGAGGGCCCCAAAGAGACAACAGGGGCTGAAGAACGTATCCTCAAGGCTGCAAGGGTTGGGGAAGATCCAAACCAAGAACTACCTTGGACTAGATCCTCGTCAAGAAGGAGCAGTTTCTCCTAGCAAACGCAGGGGGCAGCTACAGTAATGTACTGTGGCAAAACAGATTAACAGAAAATAGGGAAGGAAGGAAGGAGAGATCTTGGACCGGATAGTGTTTGAGAAAATAGGAAGGATAAACCCTCGACATTTTCATAATCTGGTGCTGTTATGTGTATATAGAAGAAACTTTATATACTTTATACATAGGTCCCTGACTTTTTCTCAGACTACAAGTAGGGTTCCTATACATATTACATGGATCTTTTTAAGTGTAAAGTGGATCACTTAAGTAAACAACTACACATAAGAAAACACAAAAGGGCCAATACCTATAACTAATAAACTACTTAGTCTATCAGATATAACAAACTGAGTCCCTCTAAAACATTCATACTACCATTTTGAAACAATATACCTCGATGATGATATGATATGCAGGCCTTGATTGAAGCCATCCAACAAGCAGCTCAAATATCCAGGCATGCCTCGATAATGCTTAGGCAGCCGCCTTTCCGTTGATAGCTATGGCATCATGTAATTCTTAGGCCGATAGCTTGCTGTAAATAACTGTGACGGCATGTCATTGCAATTATTGTCATGCAGGAGTAACACTAATCATGAACATGATCAGCCTGTTCATTTGCACCTAAGAGATCCTACAATTCCCAAACGGATAAATTTTCCAACATATGCTGGATTGGAGTCACGATACTGCCCTGCACGAGTTTATGAGTAAGGATTTACCGACTTATGGTTCATTCAGTTGCTTAGCACGGTGCCTAACTGAAATTTCGTCATCTTATGCAACAAGATATGTCCCTGACGAGAATGGCAGTGTAAAGCTTGAGGTTCATGCACAGAATTGTCTTCATTGCAAGGTAGGTTTCTTATGCTTATCAATTTTGTATTCACCTTTTCTTGTAGAGTTTTCTTGCTCTTTTGTTGGATATTTGAGAAGTTGGTATATTCCGTGTTTGCCACAGTTTATTTTTACAGATTTCAAAATTTTAGGTTATGAAAAAATATATCTCAGGAAATCTCTTTCATAAAGTATTTGTCAAGGACACTGTCACAATATACTCCGACTTTTTGTAAACATCACATTTAAAACACAATTTTTTTCCCAGCCACGCGACACGTCAGAATGCCACCCAATTCCTGAATAATATGTTTATTCCGTATTATTCACAAATTATTCATGTACTATGCCTTTTCCTATTTTATATGGGTTTTCCTTATTTTTCCGATATATTTATTGTTAGAGAGTATATATTAGCCTATTTAGTTAATAGGTTAATTAGATAGTGGGCCTTTAGTGTCTCGGCCCGTTTAGATTACTTGGGACACAAGTCTCAGGGTTTCTCCCCTCTCCTATATAAAGGAGAGGGCGTCCAGTCTTGTAATCATCTAATCCAATTGCATTCTTTCAATAGATTATTTTATTTTGCATTTATTATATAAATAAATATTCTACTATTTTTTTCCAAGTTTGTCTGAATTGCTTGACTACATTTTTACCATGAGTTGATTATTTTAACCCGAATTTCTTGCATAATTTCTGAATTCTGAAATTTTCAGCTCAGCCAAACGTATATAAAATACCACAATTGCGACTATGATCAAGGATTTAGTGCATGATGTTTGTAAAATCTAAATTGCTATCATGGTCCCCTGGATAGTTTGCAAATCTTTTTGAATTTGCGCTTCTTTTTTGCATTATCATATCCACTGATATTTGTTACGTAATCGTTTGAAAGTTCAATCATTGGAAAGGGTCGTTAAATTCCACCATAGTTAAGACTAGCATGCACTTTCTATTATATGGAAGGTCTCTGCAGACACAATGTAGAAAATATCTTAGCCCAGAATAACTCTATGTAAATCTGCCAATACTTCCACAACAGTTGTATAACTAAAAGAGAATGAGCTCTTTTTGGCACCTCATGGTGGTATCAGTTCATGCTCTTAGAGAACCTAGATTTTTTTTTTTTTAAATGACCTGATAATAAGTTTCTAAAAGAATTTGGTCAGCCTAGAATTTTCCATAGTGGAAGAGAATGCAGTTTGTCTGGTTGAGAACAATGTGCCCGTGATATTATGGAGTATTGCTCGTTGTAGTAATTTGCAAGAACTTTTTATCCTAGAAGCACAGAGCCTCATATATTTAGGAGACTAACAACTGATAGCTCTGCACTAGATTTATCTTTCAGCAATAGGGAAAAGTGACTCGTTTTTCAAATTCTACTTGTGTATGCTATTATTAAGGATTAGAGTTTAAGATACAGACTAAGTTTCATGCTTGCAACCCTAGCATTCTGTGCATATAGACCCACTTCTAAGGCTGGATCATACTGGTTTCACAGACTCGTACAAGGTTGATACTCATTTAATTATATTTTATTGACAAAACAGTATAATTCATTGTTTACTGCATGACTCGGGCGTGTACATCATGTTAAGATCCAATGAAAAACTTGGTCTTTGTGTCTTTCTTCACAGAGCAGTTTATTGCCCTGCTTCTGTTTGAACTGTCCTTGGAATCCTGATAAGATTTTCATATCTTTTATCATTTGAACTGCCAAGAGCAGCACTCTCTTTTATCTAATTTATGCTATTACCTGCCATGTGAAATATGGGACGGATCAGGGTACTCTAATGCTCTTTCGTTCGTTAACTAGGTTTCTACTGTATCTTGTGCTTCTTTGTCATCTTAAGTGATAAAGTGAAGTACTTATCTTCATCAAACTCATGTCTATGATTACAGAGCATTATTGGTCCTTATCCTGTGGCTGTTTATTCTTCTCTGCATCTGCAATTGCTTGATTTTCCTGTAGATCTTACTCCTGCTGCTATAGTTTCCCCTCTATTAATACTTTTCTAACTATATTGAAATTCTTTTGTTATGGATATGTACAAGTTATAGACTACAACTACCATGTTTATAAGGAACTCTCTTAACTGGTTGTGATGTTAACAGATTTGCCTTTGTCTAAATAGAGTACTTGGGCATAATACGTTCTCTTGTTGCAAATTCCATGTAATATTTGTAAAGTTGGATAAATTAGTTTGTAGTTGTGAGATAATTCATTTATAAAGGACAAATCTGATCGCAAAATGCTATTTATTTGTTAGCTAGTTAGATTTTCGGTTGTTTCCTGGTTTCCTTGTCTATGTTTCCTAACTGGAGTAGGATACCCTATGCTTGTTTTGGTTAGGGTCGTATAAGGGTTAGGGTGATAAGTGGTGATTTGAAATCATGTTCCCCTGACTTCTGTATTCACATAGTTGATATTAGTTAACTGATTCTTAGATCTCGGTCATGATGTAGAGAAAAGGGTACTAGCAGAAGCATATTGTTCTTTATACTAATGGCATTAAGTAATAAACAATTTTGGTACTAGGAAATCAATGTATAGAGTCTAAAGTTAGTATACTTCCACAACTCTGTCCTTTACCGTCTTACATAAATTTGTCCTAATATTTCACTCTTTTCAGCATGATACCCAAACTTTGATTAAGTCAAATAAATGACTTGGAGAACTTGAACCAATTAATCATCACCTAATCCTCACCTATTCCTCACTGCCGACCATGTTGGTGTGAACCACATGGATCCTACTATTCCATCAGCTATATTTTGCGTCTTATTTTCATAGGCACTAAATAAATCTACATATCTCCTCATAAGCTCTTCCCAAGTTAGTTTATCTTTACCTTTTTTCCTTTCAAATGTCTAACTCAATAACATTACTTTGACGTCCATTTAATGATGGACATGTCCGAGCCATTTATGATGACCCTCTTGTAGTCTGTGCTCAATATTTGTTACTCTCACTTTGTTTTTAGTCAGTCTTTCTAATGCAAAAAATTTTTGTATTCCCACATCTGTCTTATTTGATCACATCAATATAGTTTATAAGAGAATGCACCTTATTAACCCTTCCTAGAAATCACCACCACTGCCGATGGCCATAGCTGTTAGTTCCATCATCTAACGATCTTCTTTACCCCTCTTCATGTCCAACTCTTTCTCACACACCCTTTCTCCCTTGTGTTGGCCCCTTGCTGCTATTGCATCAAGTACAGTCAATTGAAGTTATTGAACAGTTATGTTTTGTACTCACCAGATTTTACTACCGGCCTCTGCTTTCATATAAATTATCTTTTGCCTCCCTTTGGAATAAGACGATCCAGACTGCTATGGAGTACAGTAGCCAAAGTGGTGGAAGACGAGGAATGGCAAACCAGTCTCCATCCAGTTCCTTATGTTTCCATCATTTGTGTAAGTCCAGAAATAGAAGCACCAGCATGACCAGTCAATAAATGCTAACTAACCACACTACATGTATTTGGACGTGCCCACTGAAATCCAATCGGACTTCGAAATTGACTGACGAAAATCTCAAAACAGGCAGATCATCGGTTTTTTTTCTACTTTTTCATATACTATGTACTACCTAGAGCATATTTTTTGGCACAGTTTTGTGTTTTTAAGTCTATATATTGTGCTTGCATACTATAATGACTTAATTCATTGTTTTCACCATTGAAAATTAACATCAAAATTCCCCAACGAAATGCTCATCGAAACAGTTCAGGGTCATTCACTCAAAAATGACGAGACCCCACCCCCAACATATCCAATATGAAATATTATTACATATTTAAGTAGATCTACACTAGTAGATCATTCTGGTAAAATTTCATAAATTAATTCGTTTATTTTGCCGTCGAAACACCAGGAACGCATTTATCGAAATTTCTGTCAAAATTTGTCGAAATTTCTGTTTTTGTGGCCTCCGAAACGACATCGAAATCAGACATTTTCTTCCTTGCTGAAATCTATCAATGAAAAAGAAAACAAATTTGATTATGATGGAACTAATGACGTGCCAAAAGGCAAGACAACAAATCATGCTAATTTAGGCTGATCGTTGTGTCTTAGTTTTGGTGGTGACCGCCGATCAGGAAAGAACAAAAATTCTGGTGGGCTAGGAAAGGAGCTGTAGAAGATGGGGGCTCTGAAGGACATGATGAAACCTTTGGAGAGTCCCTCCATCTCTGCCTCTGGCCAAGGCGCAGTAGTCACCCTAGGACTGCCAGCCTTCTCTTTGCTACTGTGTTCTCCAAGTTACTCCCCTTATTTCTTTTGATTCTTACTGCTGTTACTGCAGCCTGCCATTGCTTATTGTGGTAGCAGCAGCAGAGGTTGGAAAAAGAGGCAGTGGTGAAGAGACTGAAACAAAAAAAACCGAGGCAGGCCATGTAACAGCAGTGGCTGCAATGCAGATGTTCAATGTTACATTCCCCTTAGCAGTGTTGCTGGTTT
Organism: Alisma plantago-aquatica; assembly: GCA_963693085.1. Classification (NCBI taxonomy): domain Eukaryota; kingdom Viridiplantae; phylum Streptophyta; class Magnoliopsida; order Alismatales; family Alismataceae; genus Alisma; species Alisma plantago-aquatica. The sequence goes on from OY856412.1 coordinate 136,245,615, forward strand.
AAGGAAAGCATGAGGATTCAGGGGATGTTGCTTTACACTACCACACCTTTATCCAATCCGCATAATGGGTATGCTCGTCTTGCAACTGCCAATTTTTTCTCTGCTAATGTGCCCTGCCCACTTTTTGTTTCCCTTCTTCAGACTGTTGCTGCTGCTACTGCAGCATGTGCTTGTGTTTCTTTCGTTAGCTGCAGAAACTGGAAGAAGGGTGTGTGTGAATCTCACATTCCCTAAAGTATTGGTGGTAATCATCATGAGTGATGAAGGGTTAGAGGAAGATATTTAAATAGGTTGGCATTTTCCTGTAAACACAAATTGGTTGATACAATTAAAGTTAATATGTGTGTGCAAACATGGTCCACAAGAGCACATGCATCAATGCTCTCCATTTCGTCTGATTGAAGTCTCAACCTAGCATCATACTTGCTATGGGGGTGTGCCTTGCCCTGCACCTTACCTATATTGCCTGCTTATGTTGTTTTTGTGGGTCATATAACACATTTATGGGTCTTAATTTCCATGTGATTGTCTTAATTGTCGATCAAGATAGTGGTCCATGTTATGCGTCAAATATCATTTTTATTTGGAATTTAATACCCTTAATAAACATTTCCCATTTTTTCTTGTTTTGTGCCTTCAACTTAGTTTCTATTTAGTGGCTACGCTATGAAGAAAAGTTTACTTTTGTTGAGGACTTGGGCTATGAAATTAAATCTCTCTGTTGATCTACCTTTTACGTTGTTTTAGATCATTCTTTTCTTTTTTTGATCTCTAACATTCCTTAGAAGTTATCAAAATGTATATGGTTATGTTTGTGTATCGCAGAAATATAGGTATATGAGGGGATTAACATCTATATATGTATATACCTACATATACAATACGAAAATGTGTATATTAGAGGGGAATGCTTATAAAATCATGAAACAATTATATATGCACGTAGAAAACACATTGTAATTTTAACTTTTATTAGCCACCTTGACAAATATATTTAACATGTACCCAGTTTGCAATGTGCTTGCATTTCTAATACATATTCTCAATCCTTCTTCGATTTTTATGTCTATTTCTTGTTTTCTTGTTTTTCTTTTTATTTTGTGCGCGTCGAGGTTGGAGGGTCTTCTTGTTCATTGCCTTTATCAAGCCATAGACAGATCACAACCCGATTCTACCATCATCTTCGCATCTCCCTCTTTGGTTGATTTCTCTTCAACATTGGTCTTGTTCATGTCATCAATAAATAATAAAAAAAATTGATATACAATTAAGCTATTAATCATCTGCACCTCTCATTTTGCTACTTCATTTCCAATAGTCACCATTGAAGGCCCCCTCGTCTAGGCTTCCCCACCACAACATGTCAGTGATGGAAATAGGTGAAAACTTGCCATTCCCTTCATATGCAATTTTGGTAGAAAGTTTTAAGACCCGATGTCCAATTATCACACTTGTATCGTGATGTCCACCAACAACTACTTGAAGTAACAACAAGGAGCTGATGCCCATTTTTTTAAGGCTGATATCAATCCCTTAAAACTTCCTCATGCTATTTGCCAACGTCATGATAGTTGTCATACTACCCATTGATTGCCGCCTTTCCCACCAAACATCAACATTCTCACCTTGTGAACCGTTCATTCTCTCCTTTTCCTTCACTCATTGAAAAACCTTCCTCTTAGGAGATCCCACCAAAAAGTCACATAGGTAATTTTTTGTGTGAACATCTTGCAAATGTAAGAGTTGGAGGGATCCCATGTGCCCACCCACCTCTCAGTTTTTATGCTTGGTTTCTTCCTTTACCCAAGATGGACATCATATTTGACTAGAAAAATCCCAATAGTGTGGCTGATGTTAACAACAACATCATCGACCCACTCGGGAAAAATGCTTAGGATACTTCAAAGTGCAAAGGTATTGGAAAACATCGTGTTATGTAGAAATTACTGCAAATTCAATGGCAATCTAGTCACTTTGAGTTTTTTCTTCTCCAGTCTAGTGTAAATCATGAAGTTGCTTTGTTGGCAAATATTAATAAGACACTTGAGGACATGCTTTATTGGCCAACATTAATAACACAATTGAGAAGAACCTTTTTCAAATTGGATGGCATGAACTAGAAAACGTGTACATCATGTGATGATCCTTCATTGGGGTGTACATCTTTGGGCAATATTATGATAGGTTGCCTAGGATAAATCACCTTTGCACATAAACTAGCCCTCCGGTGCCCATTATATTATTCATCCATGTGCAAATGTCAAAAATAAGCAAGAATGTATGAATCTCACTAAATGAAGCAGACGAAGGGTAGCTTGAGCAGTACATCAAGACAAACCCCAATAAAGGGACATGAGTTTAACTATCACTCCCCTTGGACAAAAGTCCGGAATTATTGGGTGTGTTGTGCTATTAGAAGTGCGATACAATTGGTCCATGGGGTTTACCTTGTTAGGATGTTTCTGTTTATGGCCCTATCTAAGAGGGATTCCTCGATGCCCAAAAAATGGTCTAAATGATAGAAGTAGAAATTGGAAGCTCAAACAAAGTATACAAGTCTATAGAAGCTAGCATAGATGTATTTGCCACACGCCCATACTAAACCAAAGAGTTGTACAGTAGACAACATTCAATATGACTACACTGCATGAATCCATGTAGAATAAAAACCATGGGAGTGAAACCAAGCCAAGAATGAGGATTTTGATGTTCATTTTAAATTTTAATCCAGTGAACAAACATGTCGACACAACCACATATGCACTCAACTAGCACCCTCTTTGTTCTAGTTTGCCATTTGTTTCTAATTTGCATTTTTTTTCTCTCCTCTAATATAGCCTCCAATATGGAAAAAGGAGCCCATGCACATGCTTTGTGCTCTAGCCTCTACTTTCATCTAGTACTAGTGTGTCCACCAATGCTTATATCTACTTCATCCTCTTTGACTACCCATTTATATCTAACTCAACCTATTATACTTGCATGTTTACCATTCATGATCATAATTTGGAAATACTTTTAAAGACCCATCGACCTCTCTTTTGCCTTGGATACATCCTTAAAAACCTTGAGGTATATCCTCTCGCTCGCCCAAAAAATTGGGAATCCTCTTTGTGATGCATAACAATAATGCTCATGTGCCAAATTATATGTCCTATTAGATTTTTTTGTATTCTAATTATTGTCCATTCAAATTCATTAGTAACCACACATCCATTTAACTCTCTCTTACTCCTTAACATCTAATGTTGACCTTTTTTCCATTCGAACTATCCCTTGAGCAGATCTACATTGCATTGTCCATCCTAATTAGTTTCACCATGTTTTAGGCCAAAAAGAATCAAGGTGGTTGTTCGAGGAAGGCTAGTATAGTTACCTATAAGTATTTTCAAGATTCTTCACTAGTTTTGGATCTTGTTTTAGAAAAATCTCTCCTCTTATCCTTGTATGTGTGTCTACTTCTTATACTATGTGTAAATATGTATCCCTCGCTATTACCTGCTTTTGGTTTGATTATCATGTATTTCTTCTCTTAAACTAGCTACACGATTAGGTCTAGCCCTATGAGGCCTTGCATGCATTTACTTTGGAATATCATTTGCATGCTTCTTGATATTTCTTTTGATTCATTACACTTATGCTTATGATCTTTATGAAAGGGATACACATCCTTCTTGTATGATTGCTAAAGTGTAACTTCAAAAAGGATTTTAAGAAATTTTAAGTAAATGAGTGATGACATCTTCATCAAGAGAGTGGGTCAGATTGGTTAAAAGGATTTTTTGCCTATTGGCCTAGTAGAAGATCTTGGGTAGAGCCAAAAAATCTAGGATTGTTTCATTTTACTTCAAAATGGGATATGAAAATGACCAATAACAACCCTAAATATAATTAATTAAATTTTTTTGTGCTTGCTAGTTGCATTGCATACAGAAAACCCCATAAATTAGAACTATGTAGCCTAGGATTTAATTCCGTTGGTCATGTTTTATTTTTTGATAGTTGTACTTCTTCAGATAAATGTGTTAGTTAGCATTTTTTTAATATTATATGTACGAGTGTACATGACCTAGCTAATTGTATTATGATAACTTGATGGACTCTTCGCATGGTCCATGTTGGTTTAGCCAATACAAGTCTCCTACATGACACACAACTCATGTGGGGGTTGTGTCCATCAACAACATCGAGAGAAAATGATCGAAGAAATTGTCCCCAATGCTATAGGAGTATTAGACATAAGGTAGTTGAAGATGATGATAGATATCATATAGGCCACTCACAAGATTGAAGAATGTGATTGAAGACACCAACAAAACTATTAGGCATGTTAGTTAGGAACATATATGTTTTACCTCAGTTAATTAACTAAGGGAATGGTGAACCTCTTGCTTGCCTTATTGGACAACATAATTGGAAGAAAAAAAAGTAATCTTGACTCATCTTGATGAGGAAAAAACTCAAGGCCAGATTTTTTCTCTGCATACACTTTTGTAGGATTTTTTTTGGAACAGAGTGCAAGATGATTGATAAAACAAAATCTTTGCAACAGAGAGGTATACTAAAGTGTTGTTGATTCTTTGTTTAGTATTATTTAGGAGGTTGAAACATAACATAGAAGTCATTATAACTCTAGGAATTGTAGGTCTTATTGGCTTGAATACAACTACACTTCTTGGGTTGATCATCAGTCAAAGGGTTGTGTATGTCTTGGGACTTCACATAACTCGGGAATGATAAAATCTATAAACCATAATTATTCCCCTAATTTCATAAATGTTATTTGTAATCAATCATCAATGGATCTAGAAACCTTGATTCACACATGTTGGATGAACAAGCTTGACAATACGCAAGCTAGTCAATGTAGATAAGAAGATGGTATAGGTAGACAAGAAAACCAAGAGGATTTGATTACAAGCCTCCCTCACCAACATGCTTGCATCTTCTATGTTCATGTTTGTGGAGGACATTGGCAAACTCTTTCACACACCCCATAATCCCTCTGCAAAGGATACAAAACTCATATGAGCGTTGATTAGTTGGCAATCAGATTTGTAATATGATGGCAGGATACTCTGTCATAGAGGACGTGTCAAGGACAAAATGAAGCTCCAACAAGTAGCATGATGCTTGCTTGTGCCTAGACTTGTGTGAGGTTTGATTCCTTGGGGTGGGCACACCATTCGGTGGTAGAGGAATATGAGAATATTGTGCTCCACATAATGGCTAGGGTGAGGTTTAAGGATCGGTCATTGAGCCCAAGCTTTATTGGCTCTTAAAGTGAGATGAGCGGTTTCACCCTTTTTGAAAATGGGAAAGGGAAGTTCGCACTCTAATGTCCCAATATTGCATGTGAGTGTTCATGCAAGTTTGTTAGCATAAGAGGCACGCATGAGAGAAATGTTAAAGGTTCAAAGAGAGGAGATGTGGGTTTCTTGTGATTCAACGATCTATGACGAGGGAATCTTGTTCTTTGAAATTTGAGTGACTTTGTGAGTTTGCAATGATAATGCATGCCCCATCTAGAGGTTAAACTTCTACTAACAAAGGGCGGACCTAGCTCTTAATGAAGACCCATGCTTTGAAAAAATGCCATGGAGATGAAGGGCTCTCTATGAATTATTATTTTTTTGGGTGGATGTAGTAATGCCCAATAGTTGGTCAAATAATTACTCAAAATCATCATCCCCTATATTTTGTACATGATAGTAGATGACTCATCAACATTGCACAAGGAAGACTTTTACAATCCTATTGTTGTGTAACATTGTACCGCCTAACATCACACATGTGTTGGTTTTTCATTTTTGTGATAAGATTGAACTCATTTAGGTTATACAAGGTTATATTTAGCCCAAATAACTCTCTTACTAATGCATTCTACTATCTAGTCTTCTTTGTATCCTTTGCTCATATATGCTTAAAAGCCAAATGTGCTTAAAACTTCCAAAGAATTTTGGCAAATGGTATCTAACTCAAATAATGGGAGTATATTGTAACATATATATTTTGACAATTCTTGAAACTAAACCATAGTTAATTCAATTCAACATACATATTTCTCTTCCGCTTACGTGCCCCATCTATGCAGAAGGCAATTTCATTAAACGTGAACTGAAGAAAATACAAGAGGTTTTTGTTATTTTAGTTGAGAATTTTTTCATGGTTAGTTTATCCTATTAACTTCATATATGACCCCATTACAAAATTTTATATGCTTGCAAATAATATTTCCCTTGTGGTGTCCTCGACGCTCTATTGTCTTAGTCTGAAATTAGGATTTAGATATAAAATACATTCGCTTTATAGTCTCAAAATTAGGATTTAGGTATGAAATAAATAAGCTTTATGATTTGTTAAGTACAAATGATTCTCTAAACTCATAACTATTGCAACAACTGTAATCACAACTCTCACATATAACTCTCTGATGTCCCTCATTGTTTCCATGATTGAAAAAATGTTGCAAAGAGGGTGGTATAGGGGTTAGTTGGATGGGACCACCTATAATTTTTCTTTCATTTAGAAATTACAGTGCTTTTATCTGAAAACTTCATGTATTCAAAAGCAAGCATTTGCACTAAAACTCTTACAATATGATTAACATTGAAGGTAAATAACATTATAACATTGTTTTTTTTGTTGAAATTCTGAATACCAATGATATTAGTATTCATTCTGAGTAATCAAAAGTGATAAATGACTATATGCATAGGGAGACTGCATATGAACGCCTAATGTAGCATAGTTGCATAATGCAACTAAACTCCCTTGATTTTTATTATGGCTGGTTTTCTAGGATTGTATTTATATGTTGCATTTTTTATTTTGCGTTTGTAACATTGTTCTTCTCTTAATTCATGAACAATTACTCAAATTCATAGGATTTTCTTTTTCATTGTGCTCATAGGCTTGCGACATCAAAGACCCAAAACAAAATATTGAATGGACAGTACCTGAAGGTGGTGGCGGACCTGGCTATACTATTATGTGAATATAACATTTCCTAATTAGAAATTATTAGTTGTTTTTATGACTAGTTGAATTTCGTTGCCAAGACTAGTAACAAATTGTTTGTAATCAATTTTTTTTGTAAATTTTCCTGTTATTGCTTTTATTTTGGAAGGTCAGGAAGTGTTGTTGTCGTTGATGTGTCGTTATGTGAAATCCTCATTTTCTCCCAAGTGTGTATTGTTGGCAGAGTTCTTCTCGATGGAAATAGGCATGTCTTTAGGACACATTATCAGACATGAGTTGTAGAGATAGAGATACTGACTTGCTAGATTACAAGCCAGTCTAGTAGCAAATGAGATTATAAATCTCAAGAGGGGGTGAATAGAGATAATACTTGTAAAACCAAACATTAAATGGAACTTATTAAAAAAATAGTAAATCTAAAGCGATAGAAAATAGATAACGAGAAGATGGAGCAACATTCGTGAAGAATTAAACCTACTTCTAACAATATAGCGGTGTTACTAGGGTTGTAAAGAAATTTCATTATATTTTGAGGTGGAACAAATGGAATTGGCCATTTCGCAAGCTTGAGGTTAATATATCTACATTGTCTCTCATTATCAGGATACGGAAGCTCCTTTAATTCATGTACTTTGTGGGTTGTAGAAGAGAACATATGTCTTAAAGAAGCTCATCTACTTCTCCAACATGGTCAATTTTTTTGTTCCCACACAGAACAATTTGAACACATCATAAATAAGAATCAGAAATGGAACTTCCAACTACTTGATGAATATTTCTCATGTAACATCTTGAAGACAAAGAAAGTGGATTACTTTCATTTCATGGGAACCATCAGTCCAAGCGAGCTACCAGCCTTGTAGGCAAAGAAAGTGGATTACTTTCATTTCATGGCATCATAAGCAAAAAAAAAGAAGCTAGAAGATCACCCCTAAGAAGATTCAAATCTCCTATTTCTTGGGATTCTTCCTTCTTGTAAAAAAAGCTCCAAAGCACTTTGGTCACTTGCATGCTCTTAAGAAGTAGCTCCAAAATGTTGAATGAAAAAGTGAACAACATAGGAAGAAAGAAAGCATCACTTTTCTAAAAAATTATTACAAATACAACTCATATGACTAAGTAATGATCAACCTCTCAAGGTTAAGCAAGACCATGTTTAGTGGAGTAGATGAAGGCTTAGACTTGCTTGGAAGTAGCTAGAAATGAAAATTTGAAATTTTTAGCTCCATTAGATGGCATGTATAGGAAATACTCATGTTTATCTTGAGTGTCAATATGGCTCTCCTACATATAGTGTTCAAGTGAGTTTAGAGCCAAACAACAATTATATCATAGCTAGTGGGGCTAACTAACTATTTGTGTACTACTTTAATATATGTAGGAAAAGTGATCGATTGAATTATAAGTTGGCCAAGAATCAACCTAGTCAAATTACATTTGAATGAGAATCAATTTGGTTTAATGACAGTTTGATTAAAAATCAAACGGATGGAAATTCTAAATTTTGAAAAATGGCTCCAACAAAATGTGCAGTAGAATCTACCTATTTGAATGTGTATACAAGTGTAAAACTAGGTTTAGGATGGTTGTTAGTCATTTATCACTTGTTCTTACATGACAATTATTAAGTTATACGATTGCACTTGTACGAAGAATAAGTTTAGGTACAACTTAATTCACAAGCATTCAAACACAACTTGATGCACAAACAACTATTATATCTTGTCAAAGTTCCTCAATCACCTGAAACATAAATGCACATATTAATGCCACAAGGGGTAAACATTTGTATCATTTGACTTAGAATGTGGAACATCTAAAAGCTAATTATAGCCCCCTTTTTGGTGATGAGAAATATTTTTAGTAGATAAATTTGAGAAAGACAAATTAAGAGCATCAAATTTTTACTTTTCCAAGAAAAAGAAAATTTGTTATAGACTCCCCCCCCTTTGTTAAGGTCCAAATTACATATACAATCAATAAACTTCACTCAAGGAGACACTCCCCTTCAACAAGATTTTCATATCGATAGGAAATCACATACCCAAGCATACATGAACATACTAAATGAAATAATAGGGAATGACATACAAAAAGCGACATTGGATCAAAGAGCACTTTGTAACAGATATCTCATGACCAACGAAAGGATTGTCAAGTACTTTATGGTAGAGAGATTCCATTAAGCACAAAAAGACCAAGATAGAATCCCTAAATCAATAGTAAGGAATGTTACTTCCACCATTGATATGGAGATACCATGAGAAACCAAAAAACAAAGCATATACCAAGACAAAAAAATTACCTCACCCTCCATCAAATAATCACTACAAAATGAGCTCAAACAAAAGAACCATGAATCACAAAGAAGATATCTGATAAAGAATTGAAAACTCACTTGCAACATGTAAGATAAATCATGTTAGACCCCAAAATTGTGTACCATAGTTGTCAAGTTGTCAGGCGACAAGCCGCTATATTTGAGCTCCTTGACGCCTAGGCATACCTAGTCACCTTCAAAACATTATAAAATTTGTATACATTTCATGTAATATACATATTTGTCATGAATATTATAAAATTTCCCCCTATATGTACACATATGTTACCATTATTTATGTGGGTATATAATATGGTTACCACCCCTTATGTATATATTTGCTTCCATCAAAACGCAACCAAATTACATATTTAATAGATTCTAATTTTAAAAAATGTGAAGTATAAGAAAAGATTTAATTTCATTGCTCCAAGTCTTAAGTGATGTAAACGCTATCCTTCATAGCATAGATGCTAAACAGAAACTTAAGTGAAGGTGCAAAATGAGAAAAACTACAAAATATGTATTAAGAGTATTCAATCTAAAAAATGATGTTTTCCACATAACTTAGGAAGTGTTCTTAATTTTGAACATTAGGATAGTCATAAAGAACATTAAATCAAAATAAATATATCATCAGACCTATAATAACAGGCCAAGGAGGTCTAGGTGTGCACCTTACAAAATAAACAAACATGAACGAAGACAAATCTAATTATAAACTTTAATATACAAAAATGAAAAATGACTATCAACATTGTGTTGAATTTAGTTCAGCTAAATTGTACCTAGATTGAATTTTATTCCAATCGAGAGGTAGTTTGAGGGAAAATTTTGATCTAACAAAAAAGTACCTTTAGCAAAGTGAAGTAGAGATATATCAATTAAAAATACTAGCAAATAAAATACTTATTGAAAGAATAAACCAAGAAGATGAAGAAGTTATCCAATAAAGATCATGATCACTCACCCTATCAACTAGGACGAGGTTCTATGCAACCCAAACCATGTTGTCAATTTTACTTTTGAGAGGATAAGCGAAAGCATGCAAATCAATTATTTTATATGCACAACATGTAACATGGTTTAATGGAGAGAAAAGAACTAGATTGTGGTTTCACAAAGGTAGGTCCATTCTTCTTTCTATGGAGGTCCTCATTTCTAGGAGTATGACTAAAATTTCTATTACCAATATGTATATATTGAAAACCAATATATTTTTCAATACGTTTCTAATACTAGAAAATATATCTAAAGAACTCTTAAGTTTTTCATTGTTTCTTTAAAAGCATAAAAAAAACATATGCATTTTTAGTTCTAAAAAGGTTTTTTTAATAAGCAAGTGTGATACTCTTTATTACTGAGAGGTAGGTAGATACCATACCTGAGGAAAAAAAATGTCCTTACATGTACAAGTACAGAAGGAAGGAAGGTAGAAGAGGCATGCACATAAGAAAATAGGGACCCGTCAAAAGAGAACAAATAAAAAGAAATTAGTTAAACCTATATGTACAACAAGCATAAAAGGGATTAGCATGAAAGTAGCTTAACCCCAAACTCTTCAGATCATCTTTACACTTTCTCTAGATGTTCTCAATAGACATCCTAGCATATTCAAGAACACCACAATTCATGCATCTTTATACATGGTAGTAACAAACAACAATATTAGAAAATTGAATTGTGCTTTTATTAGCTACGTCTTCCATCACAGACTTAGGGCAACAATTGGTAAAACCTTTCTCCACAACCTTTTCCATATGGCTATAGCAAAATCACATTAAAAAATATATTCTTAATCAAGTCTTACCCTTCAAAGCATAAGTTACAACCAGAAACCATATACATCCCCTACTTCTCAACATACTCATGGTAGGCAGGTAATTTAGGCAGATCTTCCACACCACCATCTGATAATTCTCAGGAGTAGAGTAACTTCAGACCCATTTTGCCCAATCAACAATATTGATAGTAGGATTATTAATAAGCCAAGCATCCTTTAGCTTTATTTTTTCATCCCACGTCACAAGATTCTATCCCTATTCTTATTGTAAATTTGTATTTTCTTCAGAATCTTCATCAAGGGACCAAGTCTTCTACACTCCAGCATGCTCCAATCTCCATATCTGAAAATAGAGCTTACGGAAGTCATTTGACCTTACAATGAAAAACGACAATCTTATGATCCACCAGATCAGTAACAAACTTCCCTCCCTTATAGACAGGGATCCTTCCATAAAATTTCCCCCTAGATATATCATATGGAACATGAGAATGAAAACTTCTCTACCAATCAAGATTTTGAGCCGCATCCATGAGTGATTTTAAAAAGGCTCAATAGTTGATAAAGATTCTCTTTTAATGTATTTAGCATTCATCCACCTGACCCGAAAAGAGTACTTTTGGCAGCAAGGTTCCAAAAGTTAACTAGAAGGGAAACATCACAAACATCAACAAATCTTCTAATTATAAGATCCCCTTCCTTGTTTGGCTTGCAATTTTTGTCCCACGAGGCTTATACATGTGCTTGGATTCTTCATCAACTTTATACAAAGCTAATCCACCAAAATGTGACACTTAAAGGCAGAATGAAAGAAATTGGCTAGTACAAGTGAAGTAAATAAAGAGTCAATTTCACAAGCTCAATTCTTCCTATCATACTAAGCACTTTAACTTTCTAATTATATAACTTATGTATAATCTTGTCCACAAGAAGATGGAAATACTTCTTGTTTATCCTTCCATAGAAAGAGGAACTCCCAAGTATCTGACGGGAAATTGGCTTTCTTCAAACCCAGAATTATCTTTATGCTTCTACCTTCTAAACAACAGAAGAATGGGTTGTTATCCTAATTTATCACAAGGCCAGACAGGTCCCCAAAGTATCAAAGCATTTGGAATACTTCCATCTCTTAAAAAAAGCATTACATCATTTTAAAAAAATATGATATGTGAAGCCCGAATGTTTTTTTCTAGATTTAATAGGAGACATGAGCTTCTTGTCCCTCGTTAGATATGACATAGACTAGAACATCTACATACATATCACAAAAAACATAGGAGCAAGGGGTCTCCCTACGTCAAACCATTTGCATGAAAAATGTTTAGAAGGTTCCCCATTTATAAGAGATTGATATCTCCCGATATTAAGAATTTGATGGATCCAATGTCTCCAACATTCAGTTTCTAACATTCAATCTCCAACATTTAGGAAAATTCATTTTCTCTATATTACTCGTAATGAAACTCCAATCAATAGAACAATGAGCTTTAGTATTGTCTGCCTTAATACACATATTAGAAGGGTTGTTTGGTTTGTTGAAATTGTTTAGTAGTTAATTTGATATGAGGATGACATTAGTAACATGCCTTCCTGAACAAAGTCACATTGACTATAATCAACAATAGTAGGTAGCAAAATCTTTAATTTATTAGCTAAGACTTTGGATATAATCTTGTAAAAGAAGCTACATAAGGCAAGGATCTCCACTCCTTTAAAATGATAGCATTCTTGATCTTAGGTATAAGAGAATAAAGTTTCTATTCATCTCTCTTAATAACCTTTTTTAGCAAAGAAATCAACAACATCACAGAAAAAGTCATGCCAATAATTCTTCAAAAACTCTTGAAAACTTTGCATTGAATCCATCAGGTCCATGAGCTTTGTCAGTGTTAGATTTTTTAATGATATTCTCCAGATCTTACCCAGTTACATAAGCACATAAGAAAGTAACCTACTCCTTAGTATGTTTAGAATGTTCCAATCTTCATTCTTGCTAACCTTACAATTATGGGGATTATTCATAAGATTAGAATATAAATCATCAATGTGAGACTTAATAGTGACAGGATCAATAACCAGAATTATCAACAATCATGGATCTTATATGGTTCCTTTGTTTTTCAGTTAATATGGAGATATAAAAGAACTTAGTACTTTTATTAATTTTTCGAATACATTGCATATGAATATGTTTGCCTATAAAGTCCTCTTATTTATTGAGAGCATTAAAAGAATTTTCTCTTTTGTCATAAGCTTTACTTCTAAGATGTTCATTCCCATGATTTAAATCAGCCTCTTCAATGAATTGTAAAGCCTCAACCCCAACTTTTCTAGCATTAGAATGGACAATACCATAGCAGTCCTTATTTTGTTTTATAAGCCTTTGACAAACCCAGCAATCCTTGTTCCATTTTATAAGCCTTTGACAAAGATTCTTAAGTTCTTTGACAATTCCATACATTGGACATCCTATAACCTCCATTTTCCAAGCATGATCCGCAAGATCCAAAAAGTTAGAATGGTTTGCCTAGATGTTGTTAAATTTGGCAGGAATATTTCTTATTTTATTGTAGCTCCTTAAGGTAATACAAGGAACCTTGTGATCACTATATATAGTAGAGAGAATCTCTCCCATATCTTCAAGCCACATAATTAGGGAAATACCATTCATAAGCATCTTGTCCATTTTACTAGTAGTAAGATTATCACCCTCATGTCTATTGTCCTGGGTATAGCAAGAACCATTCATGTCAAGTAGAAAAATACCAGAGCTTACATAAAGTGATTTAAGTCCACCATTAAATATGCAAATGGGCTAGATCTTCCTAATCTTTCTAAAACCTTCCATCTTCTTCACTTATAAACAATTGCTCAGTCTTAGGATTAGAGATAGAAGACAGATCCTCCCAAAGGTTTTTCCTAAGGGAATCATCATTGGTACCATATACAACAATATCATAGAATATAGTATCATCGACAATCATCCTACAATGAATGAATTGATCCGATAGAAGTTTTTTCAACGTTAGCCACTTAATAATTCTTAATAACAAGGATATGACTCAAGGGAAAGGAATTATGATTGGTCAACCACTCCATGTCTAACCAAAACTTATTGATGGTATAATAAATTTTCCTTTTATAAATTTTAGTCTCAAATAGAAACCTAGCAGGAGAACTAACTTTAGATAACTCTTTGTGAACTTTATAATGATGAAAATAATTGTATAGTCTATGTACATTCTAGGACACAACAAATATGTCATCTATTACTTGACATGGTAGATGGAGGCCTACTAACTTAAATAAAAAACTTGCTTAGTGTCAATGCAAATCAATTCCTTGAACCAATTAGGTGTTAGTATAGAATGTTCAATAGAAAACATGATCTTACTTTTATTTGTCTTAGTACCCCCTCTTGGAGGAGATATGCATTTTTTATTAAAAAAATTAAATCCCTCTTTGTCAAATAAAGGAACATGATAATCTACAACAAGAGGGGTGTTCACATTATCTAGTTCATTCTGATACTAAGTGGTATCTTTTCCCAACCACATCAACTTTTGATCTAAAGTATAGTAGTTTATTAATCATATTCCAACCCTAACTGAGAATATCTAGAACATTAGCATTTGTTTCTAGATTCTTCCTCTCCCAAATCCCACTCTTTGGATGATCATCCTTTCATAACAGTGATTTAAGCACTTCCACGGTCTCATCCCTTCCACCAAACTCTCTTCCAGTTTCTTACTTAGATGTTGTCACCACTTCTCTATGTTTAGTCACATATTTTTGGATCCATACCCCTCTTTTCTTATTTACATGATCTTTGACCAGACTCTATGAAGGACATTTTCTAGATTCATAACTCAATGATCCATACTTGAAACATTTCTTGAGGATCCATTCATACAATTTCAACAATATGTTCCTCCGGCCTTGAGTCGCTAATCATATAAATCAACAAGAAAATACTTGATTCACTCTACATAAGAATGTAAATCCTTGTAAACCTAGTGGAGAACACCTCTTAATATCTATATAAGCATTGGTAGGAATCCCTAGGAAGCTCCCCATATATGAGAACATCTCCTCTCCCCATAATTTCAACAAAAGATTAAGAAATCTCACCCAAACCAGTACAAAATCAAGAATGTTTTTCTTGAATTCATCCCCAATCTACCAAGGTTTTAAGATAAAGGGTTTACTTTTAACTAGCCACATACCATCTTCCACCACATGCACCATATACGCCTCTTTCAAGAAGTAGATGATGAAAACATGTGAGTCCTTGTAAAGATCTCAATGTTACCCTTCACCTTCCATAACCAAACGAGATGCTTAGACAGAGTAGGGAGATTCACCTTGAGATCCACCACATTACCAGAGACTGCAACCTTCCACCTTTCCAAATTCTACATTGCCTCCACTTGGGGATATCACGAATTTCTTTTCATAACCTTGATAGGGAACTTTTTGAGCCTATTTCCTTCTCGATTACTAGATTTGAATAGGTTATCCAAGATTCTAGAGGATGTCGAGACTCCGTTTCTAGATATTTAAAGTATCTTCAACCAATTTTCCCTAAGGAATTGTTCCCTAGTGATCTCCCCCTAGAAAGCTCTCCCCACTCAAGCGAGATTTCAAACTACTAGAAAGGTAACATTCATATGTATAAGTTTAATGTTATTTAATATGCATTCACTTGAGAGATAACATTATAATCTCATGAGAGAATAAATTTGTGGTTTCTTCATAGTATTTGTAATCTGTAAAAGAGTACATGATATTTTATAAAATTATTATAGAAACAAGATCATTATGAGGACTTAGAATCTTGTTAATTTTGTGTAGAAGTTGTGATTGATGAATGAGTATTAAATGTCATCCTCAAAATAAATAATATGGTTCTTTATATTTACTTTTGGTTCCTTTAGGACACTTATCACGTCTAATTTTGTGGATATACCTTGCCTAATTTTGCCCTTAATTTCCTTCAATTATACAATTTTGCTTTAAATTTCTTACAGTTTGTTCATGATTACCATTTATGTCTTGATGGTTGATTGACTAATCATTTCCATATAGGAAATTCATCAAGTAATGGTTTTTAACCTTTGACAAGATTCTCATTGGTTTGCACAATCGATGGATACCCTCCATCTACCTTTGGTATCTTAGATGATCCATCAAGTTAAGAATCAACCAAACTGACCTCCCATTAGGTCTCAAGACCGATGGCCTCCAAGGAGTACCTAGCTGCCCAACCATCAGAAGTAAATGGACAGAATGTCCATCTCTTCCCTCTATCGAAGCCAAAGACCGGTAACCTTCTAACAGTGGACTGCTAGCACCTACCAAAGACTCAGTCCTTCCAAAGGCCCGCCTAGATGGCCTTCCGATGGCCACACTAGAGGACGTCAACTGAAGGTGTCCACCTTCCCTACCTCCAGAAGGATTGAAGGACTCCCCTACCGATGGTGTGCCTGCCAATGCCAACTGATGGTTGAGAAGCACAGATGACCTACTAATGGCTCATCTGCAACATTGCCTATCGATGGCGGCATTGTGTGCATCAATCATTAAGACCATTAAGCTTGTTCCATGAGGAACGTGATGATGGAGCTCAAGGCACAATTAAAGAACACTAACAAGCACATCAAGACTTGTACCAAGGGATATAAACAATAGACCCCTACTACTATAAGGGAGTCGCTTTGCGTGGAGTTGTGGATCATGTATTGACATTGAAGTGTTGTAGTTATGCTTCCACACCATTGACCTTTGCCTCCATCCATCGGTTCATGCATTCTAAGTACGAGATTCTAAGGATCGGGACCTCCATCATCACCGAGAAGTTCCAAACTCCTTGGAGAGAAGGAAGTAGATTAAGCAGTCATCCTAACTGCCATCGCCTGATTCTAAGGGGAGAGTGTCTCCATCAACCTTAACTAGTTGGGGTTGTTGTTGGTGTATATTTCTCCTTTCCTAAATCTATTTATCCCCTTCCATCTCCATCTCATTTTCTGTCTCCATGTATCATCACATTTGTAATTTTGTCATGTCACTCACCACCATGAGTGGCTAGTCTATTAACTTGGGTGGGAGTAGCCACTAAGGCTCTCCCAACATGTAAATACTCATACTCGTTGAATATATGCTCTTAGCAATATTTATCTCCATACTCTTGTTCTTAAAGGGTTGGGATTAGCCACTAAGGCTCTTCCAACATGTAATTAATCATTACCATTAAATATATGCTCTTAGCAATGTTTATCTCCATACTCTTATTCTTAATGGTTCACTTGCATGATTAGCTACCATCTTGTATTGGTTGATTGTTAATGCCTCAAGAGAATAGTATTAACCTACATCTAAGAGTTATGGAGTTGCATGAATGCATGGGAATGTTGGAATGCTTAAGTGAATGATCATTTGTTTGCCTTGTGATTGTTTGTTTTCCATCTCAAGAGAGAGAGACAACCTTATAATATAGATCTATCCTAAGCTTGAAAGAGGAGGGAATAAACACTTATGATGATTTCTTGTAAACTTTCTAAGGGTATATAATGGGTGTGAGTATTACTTGTTGGTGAGAGATCTTTAACGGTGAAACCCAATCCAAGCTTCCTTCCATAGTTGTGATCTCATCCTTTGTCATTCTTGTTCTTTGTTTTATCTTACTTTACTGTTTTGTTGCTTGTTTGTTGAAGAATCACCATTCCATAAGGAACACATAACTTATCTACCCCTTTGTTTGGTGCAACTAAGACAAAGTGCTAAGGATCTTAACACTTACCACTCTTGTCCCTGAGTTTGATCTCGATCTACTAGATCAGAACCCATTATTATCGTTGTCGAGGCCTAAGTGTCAGATTATAAATTAAAAGTCTGATTACTCTAGATCTGCTCCTTTTTTGGATGTGTGTTTTGGGTCGATAAACATTTTGGCACCATTTCCTAGACAAGGCCATTATTAATGTTAAGAACCCAAGTCTACTTAGCATACACATGTGCCTCAAGTCTAGTAATAGACTTGACCCCATGCATTAGATCTGATAACTCTAATCTTCTTAAATATCTCATATCACATGTCTAGTATCTAACTTAACTATGCAACTTATTTAAGGAAGTTTGAGTGATCCGGACCACAATCAAGACCAACTACAAGGATCATGCATCCTCGTAAGCCACTTGTCATCCCCATTCCAAGGGTGGATGACCTTCATGAAGAACATGATGATGATCATGATGGAGATCATAATGAGGAAGAGGAAGATGAGGAACATCACCATGAAGATGAATAGATTCCACATGGTGGAGCTAGAAGAAATAGGAACAATAACAACAATCATGATGAAGATGAAGGCCCTTCTCTTTCTGAGCTGGTCGCCACTAGGGCTAATGAATCTAGATGCTCAGTTGTCATGGCGTGGTTCAACGCTAAAAATTTTGAGTTGAAGCCCATTGTTATAAACCCAATCCAAAAAAGGACTTTTGGGGGAACTCCTTAGATGAGAATTCCTATCACCATCTGGATGCTTTCAAGAACATGTGTGACACTATTAAAATGAACTGAATGTCGTAAGAAGTCATTTCCTACAAAGGGTTTAACTTCTCCCTAAGAAACAAGACCCTATCCTGGTACATAATCTTTGAAAGACAAAAGCATAAATCGATGGGCACCTTTGGCCGATGCATTTGTCATCAAGTTCTACCTAGTAGAGAAAACCCTTAGGAACAGGAGCAAGAGCACTGACTTCAGGAAAAAGGTAGGAGAGAACCTATATGAAGAATGGGAGAGATTTCAAGTATATTAGAGGATTTTTTCTCACCACAACTATGACAAGGGATTCCTAGTGACCACCTTTTATAAGGGGTTTACCTATGCTAAAAGGATTTCTTTCAACATTGCCGCAGGTAGTGATTTTTTGGGTAAGAATCTAGAGAAGGCAATGAAGATAATTGAAAACGTAGCCTCTCTACAAGATGGCCTAGACTATGGGAGAGGAATAATGAACAAAGTGTATGTTGAGGGGACAATAGTTGAATCTAAAGCTTTTGAGACTCTAACTGCTAAGAACCAAAAGATTGCCCAAGACGTTTGGCAGCTGAAGGATTCTGGCAGAAGAACATGGACAAAATTATGATGAAGTGTGCCACTTGAGAAGAAGGTGGAAACGAGGTAGATAACTCCATCTACGCCCAACCCAAAGAGGAAAATCAAGACGATGACACCAAAAATGTCTCCTATGTCTACTTTAAGAGACCAAATCTGAGAGACCCCTGACCTTGCTCAAAGTATTGAACATACTTAACTATCATAATTTAATATTTAGAAACTTAATATAACCTTTTGATATGCTTTGTAATCATAATACAAGCTTAAGTTTCAATTTTGACCCAATTTGGACATTGTTTGTGCAAGTTATGCAATTTTA
This sequence comes from Alisma plantago-aquatica, assembly GCA_963693085.1. Classification (NCBI taxonomy): domain Eukaryota; kingdom Viridiplantae; phylum Streptophyta; class Magnoliopsida; order Alismatales; family Alismataceae; genus Alisma; species Alisma plantago-aquatica. The sequence continues at coordinate 136,265,140 of OY856412.1, forward strand.
TGCACATTTTGGACTTTACTACAATTTACCCAATTTAGAGATTTTCTTTGCAATTTATCAACTTTCATTATGTTCTTTGTATGTTATATCATCATTCTTGATCTTGTTGAGCCATGGGAGCCTAGTTGAACCTTGGTTTGGAGGTGTTTTCCTCAAGGGTATTTTAGGGTTTACCCCTTTATGAATGAGCTACCTTTAGGAGCTATCAAGCAAATGGTTTATTTGCTTTTCTTGTGAAATCAAGAAATGAGGGATAAGAAGGTATCCATGGATGGCGGGTCAGCTTCTTATGTGGATGCTTGTATATCCTTAATAGTTTAAGGCCATGGATGCATGAAGAGCTTTTTAGACACCTCATGCTTCTTCTCTCCCTTATCCTAGAGCTTTATATATCTATTTTTGAGCTCCCAAATGAAAGTTTTACTTTCTACCACTTGTCTCCTGCTAAGAACCTCGTTCCCTATCTATTTAGCTGTGGAGGACCTGTCCAATGTAGAAGAGGAAGGCAAATTTCTAGGTGGAAGCTCCTATGGTTTTGTTTTGCTCTCTTTTAGGGTTTAAAAAGCTTCCTTCTAGTGATATTGACCTAAATGAGTAAGAATATACTTCCTTCCTCTATTTATTTCTCTATTATCATTCCTCCTACCTTTCTCCATGTTGGAACCTTGTTTTTACATGGTAGAAATTGCTCTAAAGCTCTAAAACCCTACCTTTCTTGCTCCTTATGCTTAGGGTTTGCTCATTTGATGAAGAAATGTGCTAGATGGATGAGTTCACATCTTACGCTTGGATTTTCTACCCTACATGCTCGTGTTTTCTTCTGTTTAGGATTTTATCTTCTAATTAGAGGCAAGTTTTATAACTTACTCCACGTTTATTGCTTACCATAAGCTTGCTAGCTCATGTTCTTGCTTTTAAATGATGATCCATGCACTAAAAAGCTATGCTTGACTTGGATTTCAATTTTTATAATATTCCCTATTCTAATTTTAGTTCTAGATGAACCTGTGATCATGTGCACATTATTCCTAAGGTATAATATGACTTGGATCAGTTTGGTTTGACAATTGATGGTGCTAAACACCTATCAACCAATGGTCAATTTTATGGTTTAAAGTTGATTTCTTCTATAAACACATGACTCAATGGTAGTACAATTGCAACAACCGATGGTGTTGTCTTCATGACAACTTATAGTGGTGACCAAGTGTGTCAACTGACATTCACTCCTTAGGTCAGGTATTGGCCTAATTAGAATCTTATTGATTAACAACTAAGTACCCTAATGATGTTATCAATCAATGGTGATATTAGTTTGACATGCAATGGTGATTAATGAATATAGTGATGATCTAACAACCTATGGTGACTTGATGGTCATTACTGATGGTGTATCAGGTCTCCACAACCTATGATGAGTTAAGCATGTAGTTGTAGCATCAATTAAGCCCTAAACCAATAGTTTATTGGGTCATTTGATGCAATGGTCATACCTATACTCCAATTGATGGTTTTAATATATGAACTTGACCTAGTGGTTAAGATCTCATGTTTCTTCATCCAATAAATTGGAATGATGCCTAATTGTAATATGTTGGTCATAATAAAGTGATTTAAATGGTTTCTTTTATGAGATCAACTTAAGAATCTCATTTACTGACGACCTGTTTTAAATAAACAATCGCTTGTGGGTTTTACCCTACTCTCAATGGAACTTTTTGTGTTGTTAATCAAGGGATGTCTAGGGTTAGATGGTGACTCTTTCTAGAAAACAACTCACTAAATTCATAGGTCGTTTGTTCAAGATGTTTACTTATGTAAACAACCAATGGCTTTACCTTTTCAACATTTAATGATTAGAAGTCTATGCCTCAATATTCCCATTGTTTTGAGTGAAGCATGTAGTGTAATGTTATGATTCTGATGATGAGAATTTGATGCCTTCAACTTGTAGTCTTACCCTTACCCACGTATGATTATGATTTATGATCACCACAATGAATTAATGGGTAACCCTAATGAGGTATAACTTGTTATACCTAGCTTTAATATAACTAAATGATGGTAATTGGTTATGAATAGTCCTTGAATGATTAATACAATCATGGAATACTCTCTTATTGTTGTTGAAACCTTAGTATTCTATAACACGATGGTTACACCTTGATTTATGTGTGGATTCATACTTGAGAATAGTATGGAATGTGATGGTGATGCTTCACCTTATGCATCCATGCTCCAATGGGGATGTCGTGATTTAGGGTTTGGGTATAAGTGTTGATTAGTAATATTAATATAATTTATCTTGTTGAACCTGACTCTGAAGCAAATAGATAAAGATGAGTATTTATGTTTAACATTCCTATATGATGGAATGATGGTGAAATAACTTCCTTAATATGATCATAACCTTAATATGTTAACTGGTGGTTATCATTGCCACATGGTTGATAATTTCTTATGCTAAACATGTGCATTATGAATATGATGAGGGTTAATCATATCTAGATTCCTTGCATGTTGATATAATAAAGGAATGTTCTTAATGTTAATATAACCCTGTTATGATTGTTTATGAATATCTCCTAGCTCATTAATGCAATATCGTGCTGATATGGTGTATTATATGTAAGTGATGTTGTTGAGTCTTGTTATAAGGCATGCAAAGATAGTGATGGTCTTGTAGGGAATAGTATGATGGTCTTAATGACCTTTGGGCATAGTTGAGCCCTGAATGAGGTGTATTCCTCTTGTGTTGATAAGGGTTGATACCCTGTGATATTGTGAAAAGGATTTATATCATGTGATAATATGATGACAAGTGCGGTCTCGTGAATAGCAAGTGAATAGCATCATGTAATGATGAGATGATGAACAATATGTCTCATATGTTTTATATCTTCTGAAATGGTTATATAGCAATGTTTGCTAGAAGTGAATTAGGGTCTGTATGTCCACTTGTTTCATGCAATCTTTCACCCAATTGGAAATAATTAATCAAGTGAAATTCTAATCATGTAGTTCCCTATGCCATAGATCCATATGAGTGTCAGAACTTGCCAGATGGTGAAACGAGTATTCCTAAGGGAAACTTGGAGCACATATTATTGAGTATGTGGGGTGTTTGTCATCCTGAATCCAAGTGTTTAGGTGGGGATGACTGCGGTCATACCTAGCCCTTAGTTTGAGAACGAATGTGGTCGTGTCTTGGTGATTATATATGTGATGAGATTGGAGGACAACTGTGGTTGTACCTCATATGGTAGGGTATGTGTACCCACCTCCTTTCACTAGTGTCGTGACCTGTACCAAGGACGAACTAGGATGTTAGTAGCTTGACCTTATGTTTCACTGTGGAAGACCTGTACTGACTGGGGGCGGAGAAGATCTTAGGAGTTCTGCTCTTCCTAGATCTTGTATGGCACTTATTTCGATATGTAGTGGTCAGTTGGATTTTGAGTGGTACCCTCAAATTCCTCAGGGCATAATAAAAGATGTAACACAACAATCTAGCAAATATATTTAGGGTTATCCACGATGCTTCATATTGGATGATAACCCTTGTTGTTCGTTGTACATAGAGATGATGTTTAATGCATTAAAAGATAGTAGATATTCTTAAGTTGTAGATATGCTCATGTTATAAATGTGTACATACAATGGTCATGTTTAAGTTGATAAAGATATTATTATTGTTGGCTATGATTATGACATTTGTTATCACATGTTGTTAGTTGTGCTTATATTACTAGCTATGCCTTTGTAACCAAGGATGCTTATACTTTTAATCATGTTTATGCAGATAGTTGTACTTATATTGTTAGTTCTACTTATGATGTTGATATGTTCAAATTGTTAGACATACTGATGTTGTTATCTATGTTTATGATACTAGACTTATTCATGATGTTAGAGATGCACATGTTGCTAGACTCCTTATATTGTCAATAGGAATATGAGAATATTCTAGCTAATGAAGATAGTTATTATTTGCTCATTTATGTATTTTGTTAATCATCAGTGTTGTTGAGATTATTTGTTATATATGATTAAACTTCTTAAACTGTCTCATTACCTAAAACTATTGGAATCAATAAGTGTTGTTAAAGGTTATATCTCTTAGTGGGACATGGGTCTCACCCTTGTGGTTTACCACATTTTTTTAGGTAATCAAAAGTGTCGAAAACAAACCTGTGGCAAAAAAGAGGAGCTATTGTAATGAACCTTTGAAAAAGTTGATTAGATGTCTATTGTGTCCCAGAGTCATCCCTGTACTCTCAGGTCTGGGTAGGAAAAGTTTGTATATGGTATTTCAAACGAATCAGAATTTTGCTAGCATGTTAATGCTTATTTGTGTGGCATGTACATTGTTATCCAGTGTATATATGTTGTGGCTAAGGTGATAGAATAATTTGTATCAAATTTTTGTCATAGTATGGATACAAGAAAGATTTTGGGATCTTATGTAAATGTTTCTGAGTGGGTGTTTATGTTGAAATCGGTGTTAATTTACCCATATTTATGGGTATGTGGTTAATTGGTGATTGATTATGTTTTATGTTTTGAGTAATATCGTGTAGTGTAATGGGTTCTCACAAGTTGGTATCAGAGTTTTAGGTTCACTGAGTCTATAGGGACACTAGGACTTAGGATTAGCATGATGTTTAAGTAAGGAATATGACATATAAACATGGTGCATACTGCCTAATCTCAATACTTGGGTGCCCTGGCCAGGTATTCAATTATTGAAGAAAAGGTATGGAACTTTTAGATTGTTATCTTTTTTATTACTCTGATCAAGTAGTCATTTTGAAACAATCTAAAGAGCATAATGAATTAGAAATCATGTTGAAGATAACTCAATATTACCTCAAGAGAAGATGAGAATTACATCATTAACTATCAAAACTTGAATGTTTGGTAACTATAAGAGAAAGATACAATACCATGAAATCTAAATCTGAATACAAATAAGAAAAAGAGGAGTTCTTGAAGATGTAATTCAAGAAGATAATAAAGTAAAAGACAGATAAGTCTGTTCTTATTAAGTGATTCATGGTATAAAATTCACATAAGATGGAGAGAATTCTTATGATAAGTATAAAATGAGAAGATGAATGGGAACAATGACAAAGGAATAAAGTTGAACCTAACTTAATCTCAGACCAACCTATGTATGTAAGAAAAATTCAATGTAAAATCAACATGGCATGTGAAAGAAATTAAGGGATATGATCCTTGTTTAATGAATAGAATTTGGAATATGATGATTTACCTTTGGATAAGTGGTTGAAAAATATAATAAAATAAGAGAACGTATCCAAGTGTGATAAATAGTCATCAAGGAAGGAGTAATGAGATATGTTAATCATGATGATTCATATGCTAATGGTAAGGAACCAGAAACGAAAAAGATAAAATGATACATAAGAAGTTTTAACCTGCATAATGAAAATAGAATTGGTTACCTTTTTGCTAGTGACCCTCGAACAATTATACTATGATGTGGGAAGTGTGTTTCCCTTTGCGTCTTTCCTTTCTAGGGCACATCTTTCAAGTGGATCATTTCCACTTGGTATGTGTGGATTCATCGTAAACATGAAGGTGGATAGCTTATTATAGCATAAGGTTGCTTAGACTATACTTCCAAGATCATAAAGTTTGTGATGAGTTTACTTTTGAGCCTTCTAATAATTAGGAAGACTCCTCTTATATGTCTTGAGATTTGTTATTTTGGTAAAAGTAGATGAGATAAGGATGTGAGTTCCTTATAGTGCATGAGGTGGATACCAAGGTAATGAATCCTAGTATCCAAGATGTATCAACAATATGGAAGTATGTGAAGGTTGGAGATGTTTATTAAATGAACATTCCAAGTATTCATCTCCCTTCGAGAGAGAGAGAGAGAGTTGATGATGACCCTATAAATGTTGTTTGGAAGGAAAAACAAAAGTGATTCTATAATGTTGTGTATGGTTCAGTTGTGATGGAGTGGACTTTTGGAATCCTTAAATGTCCAATGACATAAGTGAATTCATACATCATGAGTTAATTATAAGAGTTACAAGTGCTTTGGTAAAGTGTAGGTGTTAATTGATGTTGACATCATCATTAAGATCCTAGAGTTTATGCTTTTTTTTGAGAAATATATTGATAGATCAAACAATGGAGACTTGGCACCAAAGTTGAGTATAATGTAGATTTAGTGGTGAAAAAGCTATAGTCAAAAGATACATAATGTTTTAATGCTCCTAGAAAGAGTTATTTATGTTTTACTGTGATGAAATAATGAGCATTTTTGAAAGATTTGGACATAAGTATTCTAATTATCAAGACTTAGGCTTTGATCAGTGCATATATCGCACGCTTAGGAGATTTAGGCAGGCAGTGTAACCTCATCCTCACCCTGGATATAGTTGAAAGCCACAATTTAGCCATGATTTGGCAAGAACCTGATCGTATGTGTTTGAATATGACGGTCTTCGTCACGTCAGTTGTAGCTGGGTCACGGGCATGGGGATGACGTACCACGATGCCACGATGAGCGAGGGTGTGGGATGAGGAACATTTTTTACTGCCCCAACGTATGCACTTTGACGAGGGGATCACACAAACACCTCACCACGAACATATGGACATAGACCTGAGACAATAGAGAATGAGAGGAGAGTGAAAGGGAGGCCAATCACTTGCCGGTGTTCAGGCCACGGTGAGTGCAGACAGGTCGGACGGAGTGAACCTTCCATGTATCCAGACGCCGCTGGTGATCGCGAGCCAACTGCTAAAGGTTTCAGAGATGAAGGCAAGAAGAACGACACTGATCTCCCACCAAAGAGCCATCAACAGTGGTGGCCAGAAGGAGGGAAATAGAAGGACCACACAGAGCGTCGGAGCGGAGGTATGTGGCGGTACTGACTCTTACGGAGAAGGACTAACAGGCAGCATCGACCGCGGCAGCGTCGGAGAACCATCAAGCGGCCCCAAGCCTGAGCCAAGCGGCCGACGGTGCTGAGGGAGTAGGGCCGAATCTGTTGGCCCTGCTGTCGGTCGCACGCCAGAGGAGATCCCAGGCGGCGGCGGCTGACTTACGGAAGAACAACGAGGAACCAGGCCAGCAGCTTAGAGGGATGGTGGATGGAACCAAAGGCAACCTCAATCGTTGACGAGGAGGGCCGAGTCGTGTAGGATCTCTGGCCAGAGGCTGGAGCCAGCGGCGGCACTCACGAGCAGAAGGGAAGCAATTGAATTCTCGTAGTAGCTGGGTGAAGGACCTTAGAGTTGCGGCCTATTCTTGGCTGGAAGAGAGCCCTCACGGCGGCGGATGAAGCGCTGAGAAGCGGCGGCTGAAGCGCTCACGCACGCTCGCGAGGACTAGGGGAGGGAACAGGCGCCCCCTCAAACCAACTGATGAACCGGATTCAATTCACAGAACCGGCGGCTCACTTGACACCCACAGCAAGGAGTGACCACCCTATATAGACACATGGCAACGTGTGATTGGCCCACAAAGGTAAATATCTCAGTTAATTCCCAGATATTCAATAGATCATAGAAATATCTCGCTCATCAGAAAAATACAAGGTACTAAAATTCTCAGAAAAATGCGTAGAATAATATGGAAGCATAATATCAGCCTTTTAATGCTTTAATATCAGTGATATCATGTAATATATGTAATGCTTTTTTAATGGATAATAAATACCAAACGTTGGCCTAAAATTATGAGAAAATATCAGTGAATCATAAATCATGTTTTTAGTCCATATAAGGTCAGTATTCATGATGTTGATGCACGAAATTATGTAATTTGCTTAGAATGGCTATCTCAGACTAATAACCCTAAATAAAATGTAATAAATGCATACATGCTCAATAAATGATGAAATTCACGGAATACCCTCATATATGTAACTGGAAGCTAATGTGGAACTTTGATATTAGTTATATGCATAGAATTCATGTTATACGAAGAGCACCCTTAATACATGTGATGTAACCCTAATATGATTAATGGACACACAAAAATATATGGAACCTAATGTTTAGATGATGAACTTTGATAATGAGATGTAATCTAGAAAATGACATCAGTGAGATAGCATAAGGCAAGAATACAAGTAATCATGAGAATATCCTAATGAGATGTAAGATGATGAGAACCTAATGATAGTATGTGATCTTGTCTCAATCAGGGTTTGACCAAGGATATAGTTGACATCAGGAGTATATGTGATGATTAGGAATATCTCTTTGGAAGGTACGCCATTACCTCTTACTTGACTTATTATACATTATGCTTGCGTTATATGTAGTAAAATACTTGGCATATGGTATTGGATGAAATGATTGTTCTTGTATGATATCCTGCTTGATTTTCCATACTTATGGCTATGAACACATGAAACATAAGATATCGGATCCATCATATGATAGCACTAAACTCTTTGGTAGTACAGTGCTTTGAAGTGATCTCAAACTCTTTGGTAGTAGATCACATGTGTTAGATCTCAAACTCGTTGGTAGTAGATCACACATTAAATGATCTCAAACTCTTTGGTAGTAGATCATAAAGCCTAAAAACATCAAAGCCCTTGGGGGCAGATGTATGAGATATATGATGGAAATGTGCTTAAAATATATGTGTTCTCTTTTGTTAATGAATATCTTTGTGCAAGTATACGCTTTTCTTATATTCTTCTGTTACTGCCAAGTATTAGTTTTATCTTATTGCCAAGATAGGATGAGAGGTATATAAAAGACATGTAGGCGTACTCAGTACAATATTCTTGAATATTGTGTTGACGTGTACCGCATGTAATCTTTTGTTTAGGTTGTGGATATATGATCTTGAAGATCCAGGATAGTTGAGAGTTGTGTGGCGAGCTGATGTACAGGTGGACATGTTGTCTTAAGATCCTGTAGTTTAGTGGTAGTACATGTATATGTATAAGTTTGTTGTTCAATATGTAATATCAAATGTTGTAGTAATTCATGTTGTAATTATATGTTGAATGGTGAACATGTGTATATGGTTTATTATTGTTCATGTGCATGTGCTACTGATTGTTTCCTTCTGACTCTCTTGATTTTCTTCTTCTTAGCCTAGTATGGGGCGTTTAAATTGGGATTCTCACTGAGGTGAGGTTTCAATTTGGACATCTCACATCAGATTAAGTTTTAGAAAATCCGGGGACGTCACAGGTGGTATCAGAGCATGAACAATAGCAAAGCCTAACATTTGCTCATTATGAAACTCAAAACTAATGAACCATGAACTTAATAATCTTTAGGGTTAGATTAGTCATCTTTTAGAGACTAGATCTGACCTAGCCTCTAGGTTAGCACCTAGATGTCTGAGAACTAGGTCTAGACTGGTGCTTTTTAAGTAGCAAGTCCTTAGATGTTGTTCTTTCCTTGTAGTGCAGTGGTATGGGACGTTGCACTATTTGGAAATGACGTGCATCAAAGGAAGAGAAACCCTAGACATATGGCGCTCGTTGTCTAGAGTAGCTACACTAGTCTACACCATGTTCTCACCCCTTTCCTTAGTTTTCATGACACTGGACTCTCTACTATGTGTGGGGCACTCATTTTCTAGATTTGGTTTTGGATTCCAAACGGATCGAACCTCGATAGTTTTCTCTGACGCTTGTTTTATCGGAGAAAAACTATATAATATTTTATTATGTATATGTATTACAAAAATGTGTCCCCATACATGTACGAGTAGGAGGTGGTCATGCAACCTAAGTGAAAGTGATGACATCAGTCTAGAAGAGAGAGTAGTTCTAGATTAGATGTCTAGAGCCTTGTTGGATATATATGATAGATGGAATAGATGATATAAGTTTGATGATATGATGTAAGTCTTGTGTAGATGACATAAGATTGTTATGATGATCTATGTTTGTCTTTGAGGACTTAGGTTCAGTTTTGAGAATTTGAGATAAGTTTTCATGATGAAAGTATGTGTGCTTTTCTAAGTTAAGATAAGCTAAGTTAAGAGAAGATGTGAGTCAGCATGAGCCTCAATCTCTATTATGAAGGAGGACCTCTAGTGTTAGGACCAGTTTTGGGGTTAACTCCAGAGAGAGTGAGACCCATTGGGAGAAGGTTAGAGAACCTAAACTCCAAGATATGAGAATTATGAGATATGTGATATGATATATCCTAAACTAGAATCCTCCTGAGTGATTGAGTTGGGTCACTTTATGCATGATTCCTATAGTCTTCTTGAACCCTAGATGTCCTTGGGAAGACCAAACCCTAGAGTCAGAGATAGGCTGGTTATATAAACATGTGAAGATGAATATGAGTGTCTTCCATCTGGGTGATGGAGAGAGCCCAAGACCCTGGAGGAGGTAGCTATGTTAGTTTCTGTGAAGCCTCATGCTCCGGTTGGTGGTTTCCCACATAGGAATCTAGTGGTGTATATAAGAGAGTTTTTGGTAAGCATGTTTCATGTGTAGAAGACATATGAAGAGAATCACATAGCATGTTTTGGTTTGTGCTTATGTGGATAGAGCTTGTAAAGATATTGCTAGTTACAATGAGGTAGACTCGAAAAACCTAAACCAATGAGGGAGGATAAAGTATATGCATATGAGATACTCATAGAGTGAGTTAGCCCAGAGAGATTGAGCATGGATCTATCCTTATGATACGGGTTAGGAGAACCTTAGTTGGACTAGATGAAGTTTTGATATATGTTTGACAAACCACTCATATAAGTTGTTTAGAACAACCATGAAAGAACATGCGTAAGAATGTGATCTAATCTTGAGATTTGACATATGGACATGATATGATGGAAACCTAGAGATGGTTTAATAGATGGCAATGCATATATGGTTAACCATGTACATGAATGATGATGATTAATGTAAACTGTTGTTTAATCTTGTGATGAAATTACTAGCAAATGTTACAATTTATCATGAGCAATGAAATAAGACCATATGAATGATATATGTTACATGAGGTGTTAATCTTAGTGCTTAATAAAGATGAAAAATATAGTTCGATAGTTGGCACAACAGAATGTTTATGACACCTTATGTGATCTAGAGGGATAACGCGGGTTAAGTATAGTTAACTCCCTCCAAAAAGGCATATGTTAATGATGAACATGTTCTAACAATGAGCTAAATAAAATGTTGATGACACCTTGATATGATGGGGTTAATCTTAATTAACACCTTTAGAACATGGTAATATGATGGGAGAACCCCAATGCATGGGTAAAGATAAGGATGGAACTCTAACATATGAGATATGTCATGACATAACTAAAATTTCTAAGTCGTTGTTTCAATCTTTTATGAAGGGTTGATCCACCCTAGATTCTTTAAAACCTCTTAATAGCGGTTTGGAAATGTTTATGGAGCTTTACTTTTGGATATGTTGCACATAGAGTGGCATCGAACATGTGGATGAAGGCAAGATAAGGTTTTCTGTGGAAGTATGAGTATGATTTAATTTCGAGGATGAAATTTCTTTTAAGGTGTGTAGGATGTGATGGAGTGGACTTTTGGAATCCTTAAATGTCCAATGACATAAGTGAATTCATACATCATGAGTTAATTATAAGAGTTACAAGTGCTTTGGTAAAGTGTAGGTGTTGATTGATGTTGACATCATCATTAAGATCCTAGAGTTTATGCTTTTTTTGAGAAATTTATTGATAGATCAAACAATGGAGACTTGGCACCAAAGTTGAGTATAATGTAGATTTAGTGGTGACAAAGCTATAGTCAAAAGATACATAATGTTTTAATGCTCCTAGAAAGAGTTATTTATGTTTTACTGTGATGAAATAATGAGCATTTTTGAAAGATTTGGACATAAGTATTCTAATTATCAAGACTTAGGCTTTGATCAGTGCATATATCGCACGCTTAGGAGATTTAGGCAGGCGGTGTAACCTCATCCTCACCCTGGATATAGTTGAAAGCCACAATTTAGCCACGATTTGGCAAGAACCTGATCGTATGTGTTTGAATATGACGGTCTTCATCACGTCAGTTGTAGCTGGGTCACGGGCATGGGGATGACGTACCACGATGCCACGATGAGCGAGGGCGTGGGATGAGGAATAGTTTTTACTGCCTCAATGTATGCTCTTTGACGAGGGGATCACACGAACACCTCACCACGAACATATGGACATAGACCTGAGATGATAGAGAATGAGAGGAGAGTGAAAGGGAGGCCAGTCACTTGCCGGCGTTTAGGCTACGGTGAGTGCAGACAGGTTGGACGGAGTGAACCTTCCATGAAGACAGACGTCGCTGGTGATCGCGAGCCAACTGCTAAAGGTTTCAGAGATGAAGGCAAGAAGAACGACACTGATCTCCCACCAAAGAGCCATCAACGGTGGTGGCCAGAAGGAGGGAAATAGAAGGACCATACAGAGTGTCGAAGCAGAGGTACGTGGCGGTACTGACTCTTGCAGAGAAGGACTAACAGGCAGTATCGACCGCGGCAGCGTCGGATAACCATCAAGCGACCCCAAGCCTGAGCCAAGCGGCCGGCGGTGTTGAGGGAGTAGGGCTGAATCCGTTGGCCCTGCTATCGGTCGCACGCCGGAGGAGATCCCAGGTGGCAGCGGCTGATTTACGGAAGAACAACGAGGAACCAGGCCAGCAGCGTAGAGGGATGGTGGACGGAACTGAAGGCAACCTTAATCGTTGATGAGGAGGACCGAGTCGTGCAGGATCTCTGGCCGCAGGCTGGAGCCAGCGGCGGTGCTCGCGAGAAGAAGGGAAGCAATTGAATTCTCGTAGTAGCTGGGAGAAGGACCTTGGATTGCGGCCTATTCTTGTCTGGAAGAGAGCCCTCACGGCGGCGGCTGAAGCGCTGAGAAGCAGCGCTCACGCACGCTCACGAGGACTAGGGGAGGGAACAGGCGCCCCCTCAAACCAACTGATGAACCGGATTCAATTCACAGAACCGGTGGCTCACTTGACACCCATAGCAAGGAGTGACCACCCTATATAGACACATGGCAACGTGTGATTGGCCCACAAAGGTAAATATCTCAGTTAATTTCCAGATATTCAATAGATCATAGAAATTATCTCGCTCATCAGAAAAATACAAGTAAGGTACCAAAATTCTCAGAAAAATGTGTAGAACAATATGGAAGCATAATATTAGCCTTTTAATGCTTTAATATTAGTGATATCATGTAATATATGTAATGCTTGTTTAATGGATAATAAATACCAAACGTTGGCCTAAAATTATGAGAAAATATCAGTGAATCATAAATCATGTTTTTAGTCCATATAAGGTCAGTATTCATGATGTTGATGCACGAAATTATGTAATTTGCTTAGAATGGCTATCTCGGACTAATAACCCTAAATAAAATGTAATAAATGCATACATGCTCAATAAATGATGAAATTCACGGAATACCCTCATATATGTAACTGGAAGCTAATGTGGAACTTTGATATCAGTTATATGCATAGAATTCATGTTATACGAAGAGCACCCTTAATACATGTGATGTAACCCTAATATGATTAATGGACACACAAAAATATATGGAACCTAATGTTTAGATGATGAACTTTGATAATGAGATGTAATCTAGAAAATGACATCAGTGAGATAGCATAAGGCAAGAATACAAGTAATCATGAGAATATCCTAATGAGATGTAAGATGATGAGAACCTGATGATAGTATGTGATCTTGTCTCAATCAGGGTTTGACCAAGGATATAGTTGACATCAGGAGTATATGTGATGATTAGGAATATCTCTTTGGAAGGTATGCCATTACCTCTTACTTGGATTATTATACATTATGCTTGCGTTATATGTAGTAAAATACTTGGCATATGGTATTGGATGAAATGATTGTTCTTGTATGATATCCTGCTTGATTTTCCATACTTATGGCTATGAACACATGAAACATAAGATATCGGATCCATCATATGATAGCACTAAACTTTTTGGTAGTACAGTGCTTTGAAGTGATCTCAAACTCTTTGGTAGTAGATCACATGTGTTAGATCTCAAACTCATTGGTAGTAGATCACATGTTAAATGATCTCAAACTCTTTGGTAGTAGATCATAAGGCCTAAAAACATCAAAGCCCTTGGGAGCAGATGTATGAGATATATGATGGAAATGTGCTTAAAATATATGTGTTCTCTTTTGTTAATGAATATCTTTGTGCAAGTATACGCTTTTCTTATATTCTTCTGTTACTGCCAAGTATTAGTTTTATCTTATTGCCAAGATATGATGAGAGGTATATAAAAGACACGTAGGCGTACTCAGTACAATATTCTTGAATATTGTGCTGACGTGTACCGCATGTAATCTTTTGTTTAGGTTGTGGACATATGATCTTGAAGATCCAGGATAGTTGAGAGTTGTGTGGCGAGCTGATGTACAGGTGGACATGTTGTCTTAAGATCATGTAGTTTAGTGGTAGTACATGTATATGTATAAGTTTGCTGTTCAATATGTAATATCAAATGTTGTAGTAATTCATGTTGTAATTATATGTTGAATGGTGAACATGTGTATATGGTTTATTATTGTTCATGTGCATGCGCTACTGATTGTTTCCTTCTGACTCCCTTGATTTTCTTCTTCTTAGCCTAGTATGGGGCGTTTAAATTGGGATTCTCGCTGAGGTGAGGTTTCAATTTGGACATCTCACATCAGATTAAGTTTTAGAAAATCCGGGGATGTCACATCAGTGATAGCTGGGCAAGACCACTATCAAAGATAGATGGTTTGTTGATCAGTTGACATGTGCTACCGTGTTCCTTTAAGATAAACATAGGATCAAATATCAATGCATAAGAGTTAGAGTGGATGACATAAGTTACATGACCGTGATGAGTTTATGGTTATGTCCTTTAGACTAACCAATGTACCAATAGAATTTGTGAATAGGAGGAACAGAGTGTTCAAGTTATGTCTTACAAGTTGTAGCAAGCTTTGAATGATGGCATCTCAAGGTATTTCAAAGATGGTCAGTAACATGGTCAACATCTGTTATAACCTCAAATTTCATAAACCATGTAATGAGATTTGTAAATCTCCTTTTAATTGATAAATGAAATCAATGGTCGAATTACTTGTTTGAATTGAATGATTTTCATTCATAATAGCCTTGATTGTTTTCTTAAAGGGCTTTATTGGCTATTGAGCCCAATTGAGAGAAAAAGGAATTCCAGTGAATAAAGGGATAAATAAGAAAATGGATAAATGATAAGTAAAAGGCTAAGGAATATTCCCAAGATGGGATTTGTGCCTTTAGGGTTCCTTGAGGTCAAAGGAATCCAAGATGATAATTTAATGGCAAGGGAAAAAGAAAATATGTGAAAAATGTATATAATTAAGTGATGACTTGCAACTAAAGAAAAGGACCCGTTTTATTTAGATAATAATCCCATATTTGGCATGATGAAAGATTAAGGCTTTAATGAGTTTCCCTTAAAATTTGAGATAAAAAGGAGCTACGGATTAGGAGTTATGATTTTCTCAAATTATCTTCAAAAATATGAATTATCTTGGATATATAGGAATTCTTTTCCTTTTTGGTTGAATGTGAGGGATGAGGGTCGTTGGATCTTGATCCAACGAGCACCACTCATCGTCTAGTTCCAAAGGAACTCAGACTCTGGCCGAGTTATAGAGGGATTTTTCCCCTCATTTTCCTCTCAATCCAGTGCATGTGCAATCATGGAAATAATTCCATTAAGTTCGGGAGAGGATCGTGAACCCTCTCGACCCTAGTTTGATGATCTCTCAAAGCATCTAGGTGAAACGCCCAATTGGGTTGAGGAATAGGTGGCGGCAAGGATAGGGGAACCCTAAAGGAGTCCCCAAATCCTATAAATAGACCCCCCTCTTGCTTCCTCACATCCTCACGAACCCAGACAGCCGCTTCCCGAGCCCTAGATCCCTCTCTATCTCTGGATTGCTCCCGCTCCGACGACAGCTCCGTTGTGGCACCGCCGTAGGCTTGCGCGAGGAAAAGAAGGAGGAGGACGAGCAGCGACCGTTGGATAGCTATCCACGGTAGTCCGCGTGTTGATCCAACGATCCAAGGCTGAGCCGGGTAACTTAAGTCGTGCGCGACGTGGAATGTCGGATTAGAAGGTGGACCACCAGAGCACTGATCGAGCGACCCCAGATTTTTAGTAAACTCCTCTCTCTGACCGAAAATCCAAAAAAAGGCTTTTTTGCGAAATTCATAGAAATCGCTAGGAATCTCGGATTAACAAACTTTATATATGAAAGTTGATCAGGAAAATACAAGGAACAAGATAAAAATGGTTTGGTAGCCTAGTTCTATCTCGTTTTGCAAAAGTGTATTAATTTGATAGAAAAAGGTATTAAAAGGTAATTAGAAACCCTAATTGAGTATAAAGGATGAATCCTTATGGTTTAATAGGTTAATTTGATAAGTATTAAACTGTTGAATATTAAAGTAGAGTTTCAATCTATTTTACATGAAAAGTTGACTAATTTAGGATTTTAATCTATGTATGAAGGATAATACATATAGAAACCCTAATTTAGGGTAAAAGAAGAAAAAACTTTGTTTAAATCGGATTATGGAAATATGTTACCATATAATGATCCTAAGCTTGTTAGGAGTGTTAAGATGAGAAATTTAAGGTTTTTATGTAGTTTTGTTGAATTAGGGTTTATAATACTAATAGTGGAGGTAAAACCCTAATTGCAAAGGAAACCCTAAAATTGGAATAGAAATCCTAAGAAACAAGATGGGTTTGGATAAATCTTGATAAAAGGAAATTTGTATGTTTATTTCAGGATTTCTGTGCATACTTGTTTACTTAGTTGGGTTTTCTCTACTTAATTGATTCTGTCTCAAAATCTACAATCACAGGTATGTGGTTATGCTTATGAATATCCCGAATTAGTTTTCTGAGGATTTTCGAAGTTTTCATCAGTGGCTTGAACTAAACTGTTGGATGAATTTAATTCATGCACACTATAATGTGGATATGACTATCACCTAAAATATATGCCTACTAGCTCAGATCCTAGTGCCCTATGTAGCTTAATAGATTGACCTAGTACATGGCTACCCATGGGGTAGGTCCATTAGGTCATTGGATGACTTAGTACATGGCCACCTATGGGGTAGGTCCATCAAGTCACCATGAGTCAGAGATTGGGCTATCTTTGGGTAGGTCCATGCGACTCCACAACCCTAAGTAATGGCTATCTGTGAGGTAGGACCATGGGGGTAAGGATCTACCATATGAGAGAGGTAGTATCCAAGTCCACTCCAGGGATAGCATAGAGATAAGGGGATAGGTATGGATTGAGTAGTATTGCTTAAAACGTAACCTTGGTTGTTAAATGATATTTGCTTGCTTACATTGTTACCATAGTTGCACAATTTTGGTTGTCTCCACATGCCGGCATATTCATTTATGCTGACCGAAGTTTTGTTTGTCAGTGTTTTAGGTACAATTGAAAGAGACAAATAGTAAAGTGGCATATTGTGAAATTCAGAAATAAAGTGCAAGGAGGATTAGTTAGAATAGAGTCCAACTGTGGATAGAAGTTAGATATCCAAGTTTCTAGAAAAAGGTATGCATAGTTTTATTTTATTCCAGCTTTCATATATTTTTTTAAAATTTGATAATTATTATTAATTATTTGTCGAACCTTTGATCCGGGAAATTGGGATAACTGCTCTGACCTCTTGGTCTCCCTTAATTGGGGGTTACCGGGAAGCGGGGTCATTACATTTGGTATCAGAGCATTGGTTCCTCATTTAATCTTTAATAATTATTAAATTTTACAAACTCTATAGAACCCAAGGGAGTTAATATAGGATTTTCCGAAAGACGGAGGTGTCTAGAAAAAGATAACGTCCGGGGGCTGGAAATATTTTCCTCCGCACCGCTAGTCAGAATACGAGGACTCCCAGATCTGTGTGACTGCCTGACCAATGTCTTAGGATCTGACTCGAAATAAGATACCTTTAGGACTCTCTCATCTATTTTCATCCCTTCTCAACCCTAATTCTGTTAAGATTCTAAGATCAAGGTTTTTCTCTCTCTTCCTCACCCTCTTGAGGTTAGGGTATGTATGATAAGGCTAAGGAATCCTCCACCAAATTAATGAAAAGCATGTAAATAAGATGTCATGAACATAAGCTTAATAGTTTAAGCATAAACTAAAGAATAGTTTCATGTTTAGGTTGTATGACATGTGTTGTCATGCCCTCAGGAGAGACCTGAGATTAGACCTTCTTGTTAGGAGGATGAAGTAGAGTTGGTCTTGGAGGAAGAGACCTCCATTAAAGGTAGAGACCTGGCACATCCTATGAGGATGATGCTAACCCTAACCCTAAGTGGTGGTTAGAGAGAGAGATGGCATGATGAGATGGAATTCATGGTCAACCTTGTGTGAGGGTTGATATGTTGTTGGTTTTGAATCTCGATGATAATCTGAGCCATGTGAGGTTGGCTGGCCTAGTACCTTTGGCAACCCAACCCTAGGAAGGGTTGTGCGTGTTAGGGTGAAGGATAACTCCTTCATTGATGAGGTTAGTGATGACCCTATAGAAACCCTATGGGTTGATATGAGCATGGCATAGTATGCACCTATAGTACGTTAGTAAGTGCTGGCAGTAGGTCAAAACCCAGGCCAGAAGGGCATGTGGGATAGATTATGAGCTAAGCATAAAGAGCCTCAAGAAAACGTAGTTTTCACCCATGTAAGTGTATGCATGTGAGCTTGATCCACCCTTTAGAGAGAGAACCTCTAGTACTAAGGTTGTTTGTAGGGTTAGCTCTAGAGAGAGAGAGCAGGACCCAAGCAAGAAGGTTGGGAGCTTAGACTCTAGGATAGGAGGAACCCTGAGATGTTGGGTATGTTATGACCTAAGTGGATGGTTGTGGTTGCCTCATGCAGGGTCCTTGTAGTTTCTCGAAGAACGAAACCCTAGAAGAAGGATGAGGTTGTTGTAAATGGGTACGGGTATACCCGTGTACCCGCAAAACCGTACCCGCCAAAACTCGTCATGGGTCCAGTTTTCTAGACATGCATACCCGCGTACCCGCATACCCGTATTGTCACGGTTCCCATAATGGGTATAGCTGTACCCATACCCGCTAACCTGTGTACCTGCAAAAAAATACATATATATAAATTATTTGTTAGGGTTTAGGGCTACTAGTTACTACAGGATCCCCGCTCCCCTCTCAGCTCCCCTCATTCCGCTATCCCTATCCGCAAAGCGAGCAGACTGCTAGGACTAAGGGCAGCCGCCAGCCTCAAGCCACCAGCCTCCAGGCTCCACGCTCCGCCGCTCCAGCCAGATCCACCGCGGCACCTCCTCCTAAGGCTCAACTAAGTAGTGAGCACGCTGGTTAGTCTGTCGATCCTCTCCGTGCAAGCCGCCGCCGCCCCCGACACCACGTCGTCCCTGTACGCCCTCTGCGTCGAGTGGAAGCTAGCCCTGGACCGCGTCCCCGACCGCGTGGCAGCTGAAGGGATCAAGAGCTTCCTCATCGTCGTCCACTCCGTGGTACTCCAGCAAGCCGAGGAGTTCAAGTAGAGGAAGGGGTCCGAGTCCACGGTCTTCATCATCAAGCCGCCACTCAGCCGAATCACCCCCTCAGTGTCCCGCACAACATCGTCCCCCGTCGTGTCTTTACTGCGGTGCCTCTACCACAACGCCAGCTTCACCAGGTTCTCATCGCCTGATCGCAACATCCCCCACCCCTGCTCCTTTTTCGTTGCCCTCACGCCAGTTCTAACTCAGCTGATCGGATGACTGGTAATGTGGGAGGTCCTTGAGGGAAACCACCAAGCGATCCACTGAGACTTGAGGGATCTTTCCCATGTTTTTGTTCAACCTAATTTGAGGTAATTCACGTTACATAGTTTGTCCCCCTTTGCATCTGTTTCTCAGCCTTGACGACGATTCTCACAATATGGTCCTTCTTTTCAATCACGTTCATTTCTATCCTCATCATCAGCCTCCAACGACCCTCGTCGTCTATTTTGATCATGATTTTGACAATCCTTCTTTGGAAAAACAACATTTGCAATTCTTCTTGCTCAGAACAATGAGGTATACACCTTTGAGGGTCTCGATTTCCCAATTCCAGAACATGATTTCTACCATCTCCTCACAAACCATTGACAATGGTAAGTTCCTCACCTCTCCACAAAGGTGATAAGCCCCTCTGACCACGGTTGTGTGGCCGTGGAAGAAGGTATTTCAATTGGTTGTATTTGTTTCTTCTTCTATATCTTTTTTTTACATCGGTATCTACTATCTCTGTATTTGTTTGATCTGTTAAATGCACGTGCTTCTATCCTTTTTCACATCTGTGATCTATATCTCAAATGGCACGAGATATTTTGGTACGAGATCTGTATCTGTTAAATTTGATCTGTATCAACTATCTCTGTATTTGTTTGATCTGTTAAATTTGATCTGTTAAATGGCACGAGATATTTTGTCTATTCATGTCTCCATTGTTGCATCTGAGGCTGCATTTAGCACAGGTGGAAGAGTTCTTGATCAATATAGGAGTTCTCTAAAGCCAAACACAGTGGAAGCTCTCATATGTGCCCAAGATTGGATGAGAAGTAATGTGCGTGGTATATAGATTAAAACTATTTTAACTTATTGCAAAGACTATTGAAGCAATTCTTACTTTATAATTCTTTTGTAGGACAAGATTGTGGAGGTGCAATGCTAGGTTCTGTAAGAAATGATTTGGAAGATGAGAAAGAGCTTGGGGATGTTGTCATCATAGAGATGGAATGATTGGTATGTTAATTTTAAGTTTAAGTTTTTGACATGTTACGCCCACAATAATCTTTATACTTGTTTATTTATATTGATAAATTGTTTACATTTTGTTTGTAGGTGCTTTGTACTCTTCCTTATCACGTCATCTTGATTCATTATTGATGTAGTGACAAAGCTTGATGAACAACCATTCATTTTCTACATTTGGCGATGTGCATTTGATTGCTGAAAATTGATGTAACAACCTTATTGTTATGAATGTTGGCAATAGACAATTGGCCATGATGTATTTTGCTGTGTTGAGCTATCTTTAACAATCTCGTTGATCATTTAATAATATTTCATTCTACTGTTGGTGAATTTCTTAATGTTTAACTTTCATATTTGATGGTATTTAATTTTGTGAAGTTGCTAGTTGATTATTGAGTGGTAATATTGTTCGTTTTGCTGGGATGTTTATAGCACACAACTCATACATTGAACGGTTTCTTTGTGTTCTATTATTGGGTTTTTCTAGTGCTTAAACCATATATGTGTATGATATGATTTTTTAATAAAGATTTTGGGCCAAAAGTAGGTACTTGAATGGTTTTTAAGTGCACAAAGCATCCCAAAACAGCAGCTTTGTGTTACTCTAGCAGCTCACATGTTGGAAATTTCAAACGTCGTTCTAGTGATTAAACCATATATGTGTATGATATGGTTTTTTAATAAATATGTTGGCCCAAAAGTAGGTACTTGAATGATTTTAAGTCCACAAAGCCCCCCAAAACAGCAGCTTTGTGTTACTCTAGCAGTTTATATGCTGAAAATTTCAAACTTCAGTAAATGTATACATTAATTTGGGCTTAAAAATAGGTGCAGCCATCAATTTTAATGCTTAAAAAAAATTGCACAGAATCGTATACCCTTGAAACCGCACCGTGTACCCGCATTATATGTGGTTTCGGGTATGGTGCGGGTCTGGTTACTAAGAAATGCGGGTCTGGACCCGTACCCGTACCCGCAAAAACAATTGGGTACGGTTCTGGGTATGGTCATACCCGCACCGTACCCACACCGTTTACACCCCTAGGTACCTATGTACCGATGATATAGGTGCTTTTCTAAGGATAGGAAGAAGAGTTCCTTATACCCTGAGGAGGTTTAGTAACAAGTTGTGAGGCCTTATACCTAGTTGGTTGTCCTTGAGGAGGACTCGACTCTGAGGTGTTGTTTAAGTGGAAGGACAATAGAACGTGCATGGTGCACCTCGTAAATGCTTGGTTTGTGGTTAGAATGTTGAGCATGCAGTTGGACAGCTGTTACATAAGAGGTGAACCTAGGGTTCCTAGACCTATAAGAGGGGAAGTAGTAGTACATGGTGCACTTGATGCTCATGATGAGATTTGAGTTGCCATAGATCTGAGCATGGCACTCTTCATGTTTAGAGGAAAGGGAAACCCCTTGGATTAAGGTATATGTTTGATGAACCCCTCACATATAGGTTGGTGACATATGTATGTATGATGATGGTCCAATGTTGAGGAATGAGAACAAGTATGACCTACCATGGAGACCTAGCATGGTTTAGTAGTGGTCTGCTTGTTAGCTACGTGCCTTAGTAGCTTGCTAGGGTTAAACATGCTCATGTGAATGTAAACCTGAGACGTAGAGACATTTGTGACCTTTGTTGCTATCAAGATGTAGTTTCCTCCCATCCTGGGAGAGGGACCCTTCTGTAGGGTATGTACAACTTTTGTTGGGTTTGAGGTAACCTAAAAAGGTCTCATAGGATCTTGAGAATCTAAGTGGAGAGTACATAGTATAAGAATGAACCTATAGACCCATAGATAACCATCACTAAGTGCATGTGGATGTGTTACCATGGAGGTAACTAGTATGGGGCCTGACCGAGGTAGGTAGGTTGCATGATCCCTATGAAAGGATGTAAGTTAGACCACGAATGCTGAGAGAGATGATGGAGACTTGGGTAAGGTTTCAAGTTGGATATGTTCTAAGTCTATCCTAGGGTCAGGTAGGGATAAGACCAATGGGAGTAGGAGTTCCCTAATTGCACATGACCATAGGGTTGGGAGGTAATAGCTATCATTGTCTGAGGTCCATGGGTTAGGAGATTGATCACCCTCATGAACTCATGGAACCCAAAGGGAAGATGAGGAAGGCACTCTCTGGATGCATAAGGGAAGAGGGATGACCCCAAAAGTGCCAGAACCTATAGACCTAGAGGAGATGACCAAGGATGGTATGATGACCCAAGTGGGTTTGAGGCCAGTTTCCCATGGAAGTAACCTTGATATCGAGATGTTCATGATGTAGGGACATGTGTTGCACATTTCAACCTAGACAGGAAGGTGTACCGGCAATGTGGGATGCACCATCTCTACTCTTGGAATGGGAAGAATTGTGTATTTGGACTGCAGCCAAATGCTTATTTCTTCTCATTATAGGGGTGAGAGATAGGGCAATATGCAAGTCATACACCAAGGACAAAGATGATGTGAGTGTAAATGTTGCTATGATATATGAGGATAGAGATAATAGTGTACCCTTGTGGAGTGTACGATGCATGGATGGTTCACAAGCACCAAGAGAACTAAGGTAGTCATCTTATGAGGATGTTCTTATCATGAGCCATGTGGAATTTATGAGTTATATAAGTTTGAGTTTGATGAGCTCTGAGTTTTCTTAATGAAGATAGACCTAAAGTCCAAGATGAGATGATAAGTGGAATACATGGAGGTGTAGATCTTCATGGTTACCTAGCACATAAAGATGAAAGGTGGTAATGGATGCTCTGGTTGAGATACAACTACCTAGTTTAGCTTGTGGAAAGGCTGGAAGAGGTGGTTAGGTGAACCCTAAGTTTGTGAGATATGTTTGGCTAACACCCAGATGTAACGAGATCTGTTGATCGAGTTAGTGGTTGCTTAGTTAGCCATCTTAGGGCTTGTCATGATGGAAGGATGGTTGTAGAACCTAAGATGCACTTCTATGGAAAAGAAGGTGATGAAACCTCAACTAGAGTGTTTTAGGATTTCTAAGGAATCAACCTTAAGGAATCATGACATACAAGAGATCATGATTTTAAGTTCATCCTACACTGTGGTACTACGAAGATAGTAAGTGGCAGTAGTACTTTGGATACCTAAGATGAAGTTGCATGTGGCTTGTCGCCATGCATGCCAGGAGATGAAGGATGAACACCAGTAACCCAGTGGGTTGATATAGAGGATAAAGAGTCCCCGAGAGGGAATGGGAGTTCATCACTATGTATGGTGTGGTAAGTCTCCCATGGACCAAGGAAGGTCAAGATGCAATATGGGTTATGGTAGATCACCTTTCCTAGATGACATGATCTAAGTGGAAGAGAGAGTACTGTTAGGGGACAGATCTGGTTGAACTACATGTAAGAGAGAGAGATGGTTCAAATACACCATGGTGTGAGTTCAAAGGTTCTTGAATATGACCTAAAGATTCACTTCCATGAGGTGGAAGTAGATACATGAAGAACTCGATGCGAGTACAACTTATCACCCCTAACTGATGGTTAGCATGATCCAGACTACAGGGTCTGATGAGAGCGCGTGTGCTCGTTCAGGGTGATATATGGAGACAGTTCCTGTCCTATGTAAGATGTGATGATAGCCACCATAGCCAGTATTGGGATGTGAAGAGGCTATATAAGGGAGGTTGTGTCGGTCACCACTTTATTAAATATGATGTTGGTGAAGGGACCTCGCGAAGGTCATAAAAGACCACAGTGTGTGTAGATGAAATCGCTTTGATCGTGAAATGGCTGAATTATAGCCCAGGGGCGACATGGGTCGTGAGCTGATGCAAAGCAGACTGACATGCAGTGCACTGTGGGAGAATATGTGATATGAAATCCAACCCCTCTAAGTTATAGTTAAGAGAGCGGAGTCTCGGCTGCATGGGTCCATTTAATTTGGATTGGTGGAGATGGTTATGTTTAGCCTTACCCCGTAGGATAACATGATGTATGATGTGTTACACGAGTCCAATCTAAGAGCACTATGTGAGGTAACCAAGCATGTGTTGAGCCATGAACCTATTAGCTTTGAGAGAAGCTGAAATGACCTGAGCTACCTATAAGGGTACAAGATACCAAGGTGAGAAAGAACTCAGATATGAGAATATAAGATGATGAAGGTTCTTGGGAAGCACCATGGAGAGGGTAAAGCCACATGGGATCCATGATGGACATGAGGAAGCATATCCTAATTTGTTTGCTTGATTGTTAAATTTTGAGGGCAAAATTCCTATAAGGAGGGGAGGATGTTATAACCTCAAATTTCATAAACCATGTAATGAGATTTGTAAATGTCCTTTTAATTGATAAATGAAATCAATGGTCGAATTACTTGTTTGAATTGAATGATTTTCATTCATAATAGCCTTGATTGTTTTCTTAAAGGGCTTTATTGGCTATTGAGCCCAATTGAGAGAAAAAGAAAAAGAAAAGAAAAAGGAATTCCAGTGAATAAAGGGATAAATAAGAAAATGGATAAATGATAAGTAAAAGTCTAAGGAATATTCCCAAGATGGGATTCGTGCCTTTAGGGTTCCTTGAGGTCAAAGGAATCCAAGATGATAATTTAATGGCAAGGGTAAAAGAAAATATGTGGAAAATGTATATAATTAAGTGATGACTTGCAACTAAATAAAAGGACCCATTTTCTTTAGATAATAATCCCAAATTTGGCATGATGAAAGATTAAGGTTTTAATGAGTTTCCCTTAAAATTTGAGATAAAAAGGAGCTACGGATTAGGAGTTATGATTTTCTCAAATTATCTTCAAAAATATGAATTGTCTTAGATATATGGGAATTCTTTTCCTTTTTGGTTGAATGCGAGGGATGAGGGTCGTTGGATCTTGATCCAACGAGCACCGCTCATCGTCCAGTTCAAAAGGAACTCAGATTCTGGCGGAGTTACAGAGCGATTTTTCCCCTCGTTTTCCTCTCAATCCAGTGCATATGCAATCATGGAAATAATTACATTAAGTCCGAGAGAGGATCGCGAACCCTCTCGAGCCTGGTTTGATGATCTCTCGAAGCATCTAGGTGAAACGCCCAATTGGGCTGAGGAACAGGTGGCGGCAAGGATAGGGGAACCCTAAAGGAGCCCCCAAATCCTATAAATAGACCCCCTCTTGCTTCCTCACATCCTCACAAACCCAGACGACCGCTTCCCGAGCCCTAGCTCCCTCTATGTCTCTGGATTACTCCCGCTCCAGCTCTATCGCGGCGCTATCACAGGCTTTTGCGAGGAAAAGAAGGAGGACGACGAGCAGCGGCCATTGGATAGCAATCCACGGTAGTCCGTGTGCTGATCCAACGATTCAAGGTCGAGCCGGGTAACTTAAGTCGTGCGCGATGTGGAACGTCAAATTAGAAGGCGGACCAATGGAGCACTGATCGAGCGACCCCAGATTTTTGGTAAACTCCTCTCTTTGACCGAAAATCTAGAAAAAGGATTTTTCTTGCAAAATTCATAGAAATCGCTAGGAATCTCGGATTAACAAACTTTATATATGAAAGTTGATCAGGAAAATACAAGGAACAAGATAAAAATGGTTTGGTAACGTAGTCTTGTCTCATTTTGCAAAAGTGTATTAATTTTATAGAAAAAGGTATTAAAAGGTAATTAGAAACCCTAATTGAGTATAAAGGATGAATCCTTATGGTTTAATAGGTTAATTTGAGAAGTATTAACATGTTGAATATTAAAGTAGAGTTTCAATCCGTTTTACATGAAAAGTTGACTAAATTTAGGGTTTTAATCTATGTATGAAGGATGATACATATAGAAACCCTAATTTAGGGTAAAAGAAGAGAAAAACTTAGTTTAAATTGGATTATGGAAATATGTTACCATATAATGATCCTAAGCCTGTTAGGAGTGTTAAGATGATAAATTTAAGGTTTTTATGTAGTTTTGTTGAATTAGGGTTTATAATACTAAAAGTGGAGGCAAAGCCCTAATTGCAAAGGAAACCCTAAAATTGGAATAGAAATCCTAAGAAACAAGATGGGTTTGGATAAATCTTGATAAAAGGAAATTTGTATGTTTATTTTAGGATTTATGTGCATACTTGCTTACTTTGTTGGGTTTTCTCTACTTAATTGATTCTGTCTCAAAATCTGCAATCACATGTATGTAGTTACGCTTATGAATATCCCGAATTAGTTTTCGGAGGATTTCCGAAGTTTTCATCGGTGGCTTGAACTAAACTGTTGGATGGATTTAATTCATGTACACTATAATGTGGATATGACTATCACCTAATATATATATATGCCTACTAGCTCAGATCCTAATTTCCTTTGTAGCTTAATAAATTGACCTAGTACATGGCTACCCATGGGGTAGGTCCATCAGATCATTGGATGACTTAGTACATGGCTACCTATGGGGTAGGTCCATCAAGTCACCATGAGTCAGAGATTGGGCTACCTTTGGGTAGGGCCATGCGACTCCAGAACCCTAAGTAACAGCTACCTGTGAGGTAGGACCATGGGGGGTAAGGATCTACCATATGAGAGAGGTAGTATCCAAGTCCACTGCAGGGACATCATAGAGATAAGGGGATAGGTATGGATTGAGTAGTATTGCTTAAAACGTAACTTTAGTTGTTAAATGATATTTTGTTGCTTACATTGTTACCATAGTTGTACAATTTTGGTTGTCCCCACATACCGGCATATTCATTTATGTTGACCGATGTTTTGTTTGTCGGTGTTTTAGGTACAATTGAAAAGGACAAATAGTAAAGTGGCATATTGTGAAATTAAGAAATAAAGTGCAAGGAGGATTAGTTAGAACAGAGTCCAACTGTGGATAGAAGTTAGATATCCAAGTTTCTGAAAAAAGGTATGCAAAGTTTTATGTTATTCCAGCTTTCATATAGTTTGGTAGAATTTGATAATTATTATTGATTATTTTTCAAACCTTTGATCTGAGAAATTGGGATAACGGCTCTGATCTCTTGGTCTCCCTTAATTGGGGGTTACCGGGAGGCGGGGTCGTTACAACATCTTTGCCAAACCTTAAGAATGTTGAAGTAAATGTACTTATGTGTGACAATTCTGGAAAGAGTGAGTTGGGGTTGACTAAAGTATCCTCTTAGAGTTATGATATCTCTATTAAGTGTGTTGTGGGAATCCTGATAACATGGAGACAATGTCGTTTTTCTACTCCTAACAAGGTAAACCAAGAAGTTATATTTGTTAATGGTTATAGACAAATACATGATTCTTCAACCAAACAGATGGTCAGTTCACCATTTAGATGATTAGAAAATCCTCTAAAAATATATGCTTCATAGTTCTTGAAATTTTGGAGATGTGTACCTGGTTGATTGAGTTGTTAATTACAACAACCATTAAAGGGGCATAGGGATGAAACCTTGTAAAGTTGCTTATGATAAGAAATACCTGATGTTCTATAAGATCCAATGATTATGGCCTCTGAGTGATGTGGGATACAACATATAGAATATTTCAAGACGACATTTGAGTCCCAAAGTTGAAAGGTAATATCAGACCTGTACATGTGGTACAACAGTTCCTATGATGAACCAAGGTTACACATGCAGAAGTTGAGGGAGAAGAATATGACTTCTATGAGAATAATGTGACATCATCATGAGAAGAAATTTACCATGTTGAAGATTGGGGATGAGGTGCATGAGAAGTATCCATCTTTGTTTACCTTGGATTCGGGGGCGAAATCCTTGTTAGGGGTTTATGGTTGAGAGACCCATGACCTTGCTCAAAGTATTGAACATACTTAACTATCATAATTGAATGTTTATAACCTTAATATAACCTTATGATATGCTTTGTAATCATAATACAAGCTTAAGTTTCAATTTTGGTCCAATTTGACACTGTTTGTACAAGTTATGCAATTTTATGCACATTTTGGACTTTTCTACAATTTACCCAATTGAGGGGTTTTATTTGAAATTTACCACTTTCATTATGTTATTTGGATGTTCTGTCATCATTCTTGAGCTTTTTGAGCTATGGGGCACCTAGTTGAACCTTGGTTTGGAGGTGTTTTCGTTAAGGGTGTTTTAGGGTTTACCTTTACCCCTTTATGGATGAGCTACCTTTAGGAGCTATGAAGCAAATGGTTTATTTGCTTTGCTTGAAAAATCTAGAAATGAGGAATAAGAAGGTATCAATTGATGGTGGGTCAGATTCTTGTGTGGCTTCTTGTATAACCTTAATAGTTTAAGGCCATGGATGCATGGAGAGCTTTTTAGACACCTCATGCTTCTCCTTTCCCTTATCCTAGAGCTTTATATATTTATTTTTGAGCTCCGGAATGAAATTTTTGCTTTCCACTACTTCTCTTATGCTAAGAACCTCGTTCCCTATCTATTTATCTATGGAGTACCTATCCAAGGTAGAAGAAGAAGGTGAATTTCTTGGTGGAAGCTCCTAGGGTTTTGTTTTGCTCTCTTTTAGGGTTTAAAAAGCTTCCTTCTAGTGATCTTGACCTAAATGAGTAATAATCCCCTTCCTTCCTCCATTTCTTTCTCTATTATCCTTCCTCCTACCTTTGTCGAGGTCAGAACCTTGATGTTTCATGGTAGAAATTTCTCTAAAGCTCTAAAACCCTACCTTTCTTGCTCCTTATGCTTAGGGGTTGCTCATTTGATGAAGAAAGGTGCTAGATGGACGAGTTCACAGCTTATACTTGGATTTTCTACCCTACCTGCTCATGTTTTCATCTATTTGGGATTTTATCTTCTAATTAGAGGCAAGTTTTATAAATTTCTCCACGTTTATTGCTTACCATAAGCTTGCTACCTCATGTTCTTGCTTTTAAATGATGATCCATGCACTAAAAAGATATGCTTGACTTGGATTTCAATTTTTATAATATTCCCTGTTCTGATTTCAGTTATAGATGAACTTGTGATAATTTGTATGTTATACCTAAGGTATAATATGACTTGGATCAGGTTGGTTTGACAACCGATGGTGCTAAACACCTATCAACCAATGGTCAATTCTAGGGTTTAAAGCTGATTTCTTCTATAAACACATGACTCAATGGTGGTAACATTGCAACAACCGATGGTGTTGTCTTCATGACAATTGATGGTGGTGACCAAGGGTGTCAACTGATGTTCACCCCTTAGTTCAGGTATTGGACTAATTAAAAGCTTAGTGATTAACAACTAAGTACCCTAATGATGCTATCAATCAATGGTGATATTAGTTTGATATTCGATGGTGATTAATGAATATAGTGCTGATCTAACAACCTATGGTGACTTAATGGTCACTACTGATGTTGTATCAGGTCTCCACAACCTATGGTGAGTTAAGCATGTAGTTGTATCATCAATTAATCCCTAAACCAATGGTTTCTTGGGTCATTTAATGCAATGGTCGGACCTATACTCCAATTGATGGTTTTAATATATGAACTTGACCTAATGGTTAAAATCTAATGTTTCTTCATCCAATAAATTGGATTGATGCCTAAATGTAATATGTTGGTCCTAATAAAGTGATTTAAATGGTTTCCTTTATGAGATCAACTTAAGAAGCTCATTTACTGACGACTTTTTTTAAATAAACAATCACTTGTGGGTTTTACCCTACTCTCAATGGAACTTTTTGTATTTTTAATCAAGGGATGTCTAGGGTTAGATGGTGACTCTTTCTAGAGCACAACTCAATGACTTCATAGGTGGTTTGTTCAAGATGTTTACTTATGTTAACAACCAATGGCTTTACCTTTTCAACATTAAATGGTTACAAGTTGATGCCTCAATATCCCCATTGTTTTGGGTGAAGCCTATAGTGTAATGTTATGATTCTGATGATGAGAATTTGATGGTTCAATGCCTTAAACTTGTAGTCTTACCCTTACCTTCGTATGATTATTATTAATAATCACCATAATGAATTAATGGGAAACCCTAATGAGGTATAGCTTGTTATACCTAGCTTTAATATAACTAAATGATGGTAATTGGGTAAGAATAGTCCTTGAATGATTAATACAATCATGGAATACTCTCTTATTGTTGTTGAAACCTTAGTATGCTATAACCCAATTGTTACACCTTGATTTATGTGTGGATTCATACTTGAGAATAGTATGGAATGTGATGGTGATGCTTCACCTTATGCATCCATGATCCAATGGGGATGTCGTGAGTTAGGATTTGGGTATAAGTGTTGATTAGTAACATTAATATAATTTATCTTGTTGAACCTAACTCTAATACAAATAGATAAAGATGAGTGTTTATGTTTAACATTCTGATATGATGTAATGATGGTGAAATAACCTCCTTAACATGATCATAACCTCAATATGTTAATTGATGGTTATCATAGGCACATGGTTGATACTTTCTTATGCTAAACATGTGCATTATGAATATGATGAGGGTTAATCATATCTAGATTCCTTGCATGTTGACGTAATAAAGGAATGTTCTTAATGTTAATATAACCCTGCTATTATTGTTTATGAATATCTCCTAGCCCATTAATGCAATATTGAACTAATTAGGTGTATTATATGTAAGTGATGTTGTTGAGCCTTGTTATAAGGCATGCAAAGATAGTGATGATCTTATAGGGAATAGTAGGATAGTCTTAATGACCTTTGGACATGGTTGGTGTATTTCTCTTGTGTTGATAAGGGTTAATACCCTGTAATTTTGTGAAAAGGATTTATATCCTGTGATAGTATGATGACAACTGTAGTCTCATGAATGGAAAGTGAATAGAATCATGTAATGATGAGATGATGAACAATATGTCTCATATATATTAGATCTTCTGAAATTGTTATATAGAAATGTTTGCTAGAAGTGAATTAGGGTTTGTATGTCCACTTGTTTGATGCATCCTTAATTCACCCAATTGGAAATAACTAATCAAGTAAAATTTTAATCATGTAGTGCCATGTTCCATAGATTCATCTGAGTGTCAGAACTTGCCAGATGGTGAAATGAGTATTCCTAAGGGAAACTCAGAGTGCATAATATTGAGTATGTGGGGTGCTTATCATACTGAATCCAAGTGTTTAGGGGGGGTGATTGGGGTCATACCTAGCCCTTAGTTTGAGAACGACTATGGTCATGTCTCGATGATTATATATGTGATGAGATTGGAGGACAACTATGGTTGTACCTCAGATGGTAGGGTATGCATACCCACCTCCTTTCACTAGTGTTGTGACCTGTACCAAGGACGGACTAGGTTGTTAGTAGCTTGACCTTATGTGTCGTTGTGGCGGACTCGTACTGACTGGGGACGGAGAAGATCTTAGGAGTCCAACTCTTCGTAGATTTTGTATGGAACTGATTTCAACTTAGTTGTGGTCAGTTGGATTTTGAGTGGTATCCTCAAATTCCTCAGGCCGTAATAAAGGATGTAATACATCTGTCTAGCAAATCTATTTAGGGCTATACATGACACTTCATATTGGATGATAACCCTTGTTGTTCTCTGTACATAGAGATGATGTTTAATGCATTAAAAGATAGTAAATATTCTTATGTTTTGGATATGCTCATGTTATAAATGTGTACATACAATAGTCATGTTTAAGTTGATAGAGATATTATTATTGTTGGCTATGATTATGACATTCATTATCACATGTTGTTAGCAATGCTTATATTGCTAGCTATGCCTTTGTAACTAGAGATGCCTATACTGCTAATCATGCTTATGCAGATAGTTGTACTTATATTGTTAGCTCTACTTATGATGTTGATATGTTCAACTTGTTAGACATGCTAATGTTGTTAGCTATGCTTATGATACTAGACTTATTCATGATGTTAGAGATGCTCATGCTTCTAGACTCCTTATACTATCAATAGGAATATGAGAATAGTCTAGCTAATGAAGATAGTTATTATCTGCTCCTTTATGTATTTTGTTAATCATCAATGTTGTTGAGCTTATTTGTTATATATGATTAAACTACTTAAACGGTCTCATTACCTAAAAAGTTGGAATCAATAAGCACTTTTGGAGGTTATATCTCTTGTTGGGACAAGAGCCTCACCCTTGTGGTTCACCACATTTTTTTAGGTAATCAGAAGTGACAAAAACAAACTTGTGGCTGAAAAGAGGAGCTATAGTAATGAATCTTTGAGAAAGTTGATTAGATGTCTAGTGTGTCCTACAGTCATCCATGTACTCTCAGGTCCGGGCAGGAAAAGTTTGTATATGGTGTTTCAAACGAATTGGAATTTTGTTAGCATGTTAATGCTTGTTTGTGTGGCATATACAAATATTGTTATCTAGTGTATATATGTTGTGGATAAGGTGATAGAACAATTTGTATGAAATTCTTGTCATAGTATGGATATAAGAAAGATATTGGGCTCTTATACAAATGTTTCTGAGTGGGTGTTGATGTTGAAATCGGTTTTAATTTACCCATATTTTGGGGTATGTGGTTAATTGGTGATTGATTGTGTTTTATGTTTTGAGTAACCTCATTTAGTGTAACGGGGTCTCACAAGATCACCCTAGATTCTCTTATGGAAACAAAAACATCACTGAGAATTCCCACCAACTGAATGATCCTCCTAATAGAACCCCTAGGTTTGGTAGAAAGGGTGGACCATTTCTATTCAATCAAAGTACAAACTAACCACAAAATAGAAACAATTCTCAGGGACAAAGCCAAAATAGATATTCAGGAGGAGGAAATCAAGGTCAAGGCCAAACTTCCAATCAACCAGACTTGATGTCTGAAATGTTTGCCTTCACAAAAAGCAAGATTCCATAAATGAGAAATTAATTCAAAGTGTGATAAATAACAACTACATGTTGGATACTATGTGATCCGAATTGGGGGTGCAACTACTCAAATGGTAGACATGCAAGCCCATAGAAAGAAAATTGATCAACAACTGGTGCTCCTATTTGAGCTTATAAAGAATCCACAAGTGAAAATCCCTTCTAACATTGAATCTGGAAAGATGGTCATGCTAAGATTGAGAAAAGTTTAGAAGACTCGACCAACAAGGATGGTCAAGGAATTGAACATGTGACTGACTCTTTACCTAAAGATGACTCTATTGAAGAGGAACATAAGCCAAAGTGGTATCTAAGAAAACTAATTCAATAGAGAAAGGTAGGGGAAAGAAATAAGTGAGAGAGAGAGAAATCTTGATGCAGCTCAAGAAGCCATCATCAACAAGGATCCTTATGCACCTAGGATGCATTTCCCATATAAGTTTATTAAGGCTCAGCTGAAGAAAGGATATGGGAAATTCTTGGAGGTTATAAAGAAGGTGCATCTAGATATTCCTTTTTTGGATGTCATGGAAGAGATGCCAACCTACACAAAGTTTTTAAAGGATCTTATAACCAAGAGAAGGTGTGGGGAAGCAATTGAGACTGTTAGGTTAGCTAAGATGTCAAGTTATTTTGTGCAAGGAAAAATGCCAACTAAACAAATGGATCATGGAGCTTTCACCATCCTATTCAATGTGGGGGATAACGAACTGAGACATGGTTTGGCACATCTTGGGACAATTATAACTTAATGCCATTGACGTTAGCCCAGAAAATTGGACTTACTAACATAGTAAAAATAGGTGTGCATCCATCTTGCAGATCATTCCTTCATGAGACCCATAGTAATAGTGGAGTGTGTTCCCATTCATGTGGGAAGATTCATTATCCCTTGTGATATAGTTGTGATCGATACTATGGAAGATCCACATGTCCCATGATATTTGGGAGACCTTTCCTTTCTAACAAGAAGAGCTATAATAGGTGTTGAAGTAGGAATCATTACATAAGGGTAGGAAACAATCATATTGACTTTTGAGTACAAGACTCAATGATGGGACCTTCCATCTTTGAATCTATTCACTTCATGGACAGCTACAATTCATTTTGCAAAGAAGTTCAAGGGCATAATACCATAGTAGACCCCCTGATAAGAGCACTAAACAACCTGTCTTGGTGAAGAAGATCCAGAAGTATTCAAATTACTTGATGACATCTAAGAAGATGATGAGATCATTGAAATGGTAAAATATGCCCATCTGAATAGACTCTTGAGGAGAATGAAGCTCCTAAACCCAAGCCAGAGTTGAAATAGCTCTTGAAGGATTAGAATATGAATTTCTAAACAAAGAGGAGAGAAACCTGGTAATCATAAACTCTACTTTGACCAAGAATCAGCAAGAGCATCTTCTATCTGAACTTAAAAGGAGGAAAGTATTGGTTACTCTGTGGAAGATATCAAAGGCCTAAGTGCATTTTACTGTATGCATAGAATTCATCTAGAAGAAAGCGTGAAGCCTCTTGCCCAGCCTCAGAGGAAGATGAATCAAAATCTCAGAGAGGTTGTGAAAAAGGAAGTTATAAAACTCAAGGATGCAGGAATCATTTATCCTATCAATGACAGTAACTGGGTGAGTCCCATCTGTAATGACCCATTTTCAAATTGGTCATCTGATTAGGCTTTACTTGGATGATTACATGCTTATCCAGATCGATCATTGTTTAAAGCTTGATTAATGATGATATTCTAATCATAATTCTTTGTAACTCTAAATATGCTTTTCTTTCAAATAATTAGGGTTTTAGAATTGAAAACCCAAACCGGCCAAAATTAAGATTTTAATGGCATATGTATACATATTTTGATAAGTATAATGGTTGCTCAATAATTTTTAGCATTTTATATATAATTCTGATATAGTTGAAATTTGGATATAACCTGGGTAGCTCAAATTTCGGCATTCTCAAACAATATCAATTTTTTTAGTAATTTTATAACATATTTGTCGGCCGAGTTTTCCCAGGACAAACTCAGTCGACCATGTATTAAAATTAAAATATAGCTTTATGGTATTTAAATTTTATCTTTTTTAATAATAACACCAATTGATTTCAAATTTGAGTTGTAGTTGGGAAACTCTATTTTAAACATGCTACAAATTTACATAATTTTTTGATGATGTTTGATCTATACAGAGAGGGGTGTCGGTCGATTTTTCCCCAGGATAAACTCAACCGACCATGTTGTAGAGTACAATATAGCAGTGTCGTATTTGATTTTTATTTATTTATATGTAACTCTAAATGATCTAAATTTTTTATAAAGCTCTAAAATTATGTTTCCAACAATGTATCACATTTTCATATTTAACCCAAGCATCTCAATTTCTCTATATGATCAATCTAACATACTAGGAACTCTCATAATTTGTGATTCAATCCAAAAAAATGAAATCCTAGAGAGAGAGGGAGAGTTGGAATTTGAGAGGAGAAAGTGGTGGAATTGCTGATTTAGGGTTTCACTATTCGAGATATGATGAAATCAATTAACTTTAGCTTCTTTGTGTAGCCTTTCATGGTGATTCTTATCTCACAAGTCAAGATTTCGTCCCTCCTCTGATTTGATTTGATATCGAATCACCCCATTTTCTCAGTCTTTCTTTTCTAATCTCCATTTCTAGGATTTCTAAGTTTCAAGGATGAAGAAATGGATTCATTTGCTAGAGTTTGAGTGGATTCATAGAAATTCTGAGTTTGACCTACATTTTTAAGGTGCTTGTCACCTAAGGTGAGTGTTTATATCCCTATTAAGCTCTATATTCATGTTGAAAGCCTAATTTTATCCGGCTAAAATATTCAAAAATCTTCCTTGCATTTGTATGTGATTGGGTATTAATTTGGAAAGGTATTAGGGAATCAAATTCTTATAATTTAAATTATTTATCATTGAATGGAACTTTCTGAGTTCCTAATATATTGATTGATGTTCCATGGAAAACACTATGGATAGATGACTATGATATTTCATGTGAATATTGTCTAAAAATCAGCCCAATGTGCCATATGCTTGGAAATTGAATTGGCATGTCTAGAATCATATTTGAATTGCATTAGAATAAATTATACAAGTGTTTTTTTGAGTCTTACTAAAATTTAATGTGAAATATATACATAACAATCAGTATGAGGTGGCGATATTCTCTATTTAGGGTTTGTGTTGAGGGATTGAATCAAATGGTTTAATTAATCAATACTTACTATTGATGGATGAAATATGTGGAAGTGGAAACTAGGGTTTCCATGTATGTGAATATTCCTATTGAACCCTTGTGCCCCATGATGAGATTACTAAATGCTATGATTCTAACAATGTGTTGAACTAAGGATAATTTCTTTAAAACCCTAGAAGTTAAGTATTAAGACAAATATGAGTGGCAAAGCTACACCTTGTATATAATGTTGTAAACGTGATGAAATGTTGAGGTTAGGTATATGATCTAAGCCTAATGCATATATTTTAGTACTTATGAAATGATGAGTAAACGCTCACATGAAAGTGGGTCCTTTTTATACAAGTCATATAATAATGATTTGTGAAGGATAATTAGATATTATGGTGTAAGAAGATGTAACCCCAATTCATTCTTTTTACCTAAGGTGAGTAGTATAATAAGTAATGATCATTGTTGATTATGGGAATGCCATTAGAAGTCAATGACATGATACACTTATTTAAATATAAGAAACGGTATGAGACAAATTATACTGAATGGTGATGGCAAGTTGATGAATGCATATTCATCTCTTATTTTTGCTTCATTTAGAATAATTAATTAGGACTTTTTTGTTAATTTTAGATAATTCAAAAATAAATAGCACTTTCATCTTCTTGATATACTTTTTCTGAATTCTTATGATATTTTTTCTTAATTTTCAGGAATTATCTAAGTAATTAAATTGAGAAAAGAAGAGATGAAGGTAGGAGGCAATTCAGTTTCCCGCAATGCTGACTTAAATGCATACCTTGCACCAAAATTAGCATAACTCTCACATCCTAAGGCGGAATTTAATGTTCAAATATGATTTGGAAAGGGAATTCAAAGGCCTACAGGAAAATCATATTTTTGGCGCACTTTAAATTCTCTGGACGACGGAAATTC
Organism: Alisma plantago-aquatica; assembly: GCA_963693085.1. NCBI lineage: Eukaryota > Viridiplantae > Streptophyta > Magnoliopsida > Alismatales > Alismataceae > Alisma > Alisma plantago-aquatica. The sequence continues at coordinate 136,302,922 of OY856412.1, forward strand.
GCTCGAAATTGCTGTTGTGAGAATCTGCATTAAAGAAAGACAATCAAGAGTTTGTTGACTAGATCTGAAAATTCAAAAGGATGGCTCCCTCTCTTTTTTCCCCCACTTTTTTAGATAGCCTACCCCTCCTTCTCCTATAAAAGGAAGAGCACTTCCTCCTCCCAAGGATCATCTTTTGTATCATCTTTTGTACCGGAATTCTGAGCATTTGTTCTCCTATCATTCAAGCAATAGAATTTCTTCTTAGTGTTCTTTAATTCTTGCAATTTATATTCTTGCAATAGATCTAATTGTTCTTCCTTTCTTCTTCTTTCTCTTCTGTGGATTGGAGCAAGGGTTGAAGAGATTGGCCATTTTATTGTCTCTAGCAAAAGGATTGACTCCTAATTTTGGGCTAGACTATGGCCATTTCGCTTCTCCCCTCCGCCTCCATATTTTCCACAAGCATGTGTGAGTAGACTTCTATCGAGGCAAGGGGAATAACCCCTTAGCCATGTGATGACTAGATTGAAGATTTATACGATTTTTTAGATAAATGGATTTTGATTTGGATCTCGACGATTTTAACGAAGTGATCTCTCATTTTCATCGCTTGTTAATCTTGGCGGATGCGACCGTGGAACCCAAGATTTAGAACAACCAAATTGATTTCATGGGAATTTGGATGAGACCTAGGAAAAGTCCCCATTAGGATGATTGAACTAGGATCCGTGAACGCCAGGACCAATGGGTTCACGGGGAGTTCATCTTTTGTGAATCATTTACAAACATGCCTTCTTTTATCTTTCTTATCATTTCTTTGATCTCGTTTCACATCGACTAGGGTGGTAAAATCCCTTAGCTTCGGTATTTCTTTTTCTTGATAGTTAAATTTTATTTCAGCACTTTTATTTTTTTTGTTCTTAGTTTTAAACAACCTTCTCATCGGAATTTATTTTCTTATTTTTTGCAATCGGATTTGGATTTTGACTTTTCTCATCCGCCGTCCCTTGGATCGATACCTATCTATACTAAGTTGACTTGTTGTTCACAACAAGTTGACAACCGGGTTAGAAGGTTAAACTCTAAGACTTTTCCTAGTGATTGTTGCGTGTACAACGACGCGCATCACAAGTTAAAGGTAAAACTAATGAAGTTATTGTGACAAAGTCTTTAATCTTTTAATTTTATTACATGTATCTTAATCCAAATTGAATGAAATATACTAAAATTGGAGATAGATATATGTTAATGAGAAGTGAGACATTATAGACCAAGTGAATTAAGAATGATTGGTCCCAGCAATGCAATGAACATGAAATGAAAGAAGTTGAGACTAATGAATATAAAATGAAGGGAAAATATGAAAATTAGTAGATGAATATAAGAACCTAACTGTAACCCTAAAATGATGAGTTAGATGATGCTAATAAATAAGGATTAAGTAATGCACATAACTATAGTTGAATTCATTTAAAAGATGAGGTTCAAGCATTTGAATTGAGTTACAAGAATGTGTTCTTGGATTGTGATTGTTTGATAGTATACTTGTACTCTAAGAATGATTATATTTTTGGACTTAAAATCATATTCAATATGTGTTGGTTTGTAACCCTAACTGAAGAATCTGGAATAAAATAAGAAGAGAACTAAGTGTGTTATGCATGTTTTGTGCATGAAACTTATTTGCATCTATTGAAACTGGATGGAATAAGTATATGTTGTATGAGAAATCTATTTTGTATGAAAATGATACAAGATATCTATATGGTTTTATTGTTACTAGCTCTAATGTCTCTGTGAATATTTTGTTGAGAAATGTGATATAGAATGAACTAATAAGAAATATGTTGAGATTGAATTTAACATGTATTGATTACATTTGAGAAACCCTGATGGGGTAAATGTTAGACAATGAAATTATGTCTTGGGCAGAAAGCCCACTGATGATAATAAAACCCTGAAGGGGAAAATGCTAGACAATGAGATTATGTCTCAAGCTGAAAGCCCAATGATGATGACTTCTATGAGATGATGTAAAAAATGGAAAGAATCGTATGTGTTGCAAACTACAAATTTGTTATGCTTCTTGCGTTAATCATTCTTTTTGTCAAGCCTAATCCATTTCATGTTAATGTAGTGACAATCCTTAAACATGGGTCCAAAAATGGAGACATGTATAGGTCATCGACCTTTAAAAATTTATAATACCTGAATGTTTAAGACTCCTACAACTAGCACAGGGTCAAAGTAGTTCGGGGTCGAACATAGGGATTGGAAGAATAGCACTTCAGAACTCAAGTTTTACTTGTCTAATAACGTCAAAAAGTCAAAGGATAAGGTTTGATGTAACGAGAAAGAATTATAAAGAATCAAACTAAAAACCTATCTCCAAGGGGAGTTACCGGAAGGATTAAGATTTGGGGTTTAGCAATTTTTATGGAAGTTTTAATATAAAGGAAAATGAGGAGATAAGACTATCTTCGGAATATAGCACGAAGGAAGAAAACTTAATCATAACAAGCGGTGGCAGCCTACATCCTGCACCTTCTTCTCTCAAAGAAGGTGCCAACTAGCCATGCACTAAGTTCCCTCTCTCAAGGGTACCAGGCGTAGACTGGAGTGGAAAGATAGGTCAGGGTAGCCCTGATTCTGGGTACTCTCATACACCCGAATCAGACTAAGATCTAGAGTTAATGACATCCCTCTCTCAAAGGAGTTAAAATGAGAAACAAGATTCGATAGCTAGTCAAAAGTGTGATCCAGGAAGAAGAGACTATATCAGATGCTATAAAGAAATCATCCAACAAAAAGGAGCCATACACAGAACAATATGAGATAAACTCCATAGTATCTAATAATTATAAAGAGATAAAAAGGTTTAGTTACAATGCAGTAGTAAAATGAAAGTAAAGTGTTGTAAAGGGAAGATAAGTATCGGTCTCCTTGATTTAGAAGATCGAAGTTCATAGTAGCAGACACCTAAGATAATGCTACCCGGTACCGGGTAAGGGACCTATCAGGATACGACCGTGTCAGGTTCTTGACCGTGTCAGGTTATTAACTGTGATGGGTAAGGGGTGTATCGGGATAGGTCCTCTACCCAATATGGTCATATTGGGTTGTTGGCCATGTAGGGATGCAGCCGTGATAGGTATAGACCATATCGGGTTGGGTACCGTGTCAGGTTAGGATACATATCGGGTAAGCATTATCTTAAGGCTCTCGGGTTCCTCATGTCAGGTATAGGTGGGTGAGCCATCTCAGGTTGAAGCCCAAATAGGAACCCAACATGTTGAAGTAGCCTTGAGGGTCATGCCGCGCTGCTTGCTTCTACCAGAACAGTTCCTATGTGAACTCCTCCCGTCCCTCTCGAGTTGGGGGTGTACTCACCTAGTATCGCCTGGCAGGTTCTGGAACTCAATGCACTAGATCCTATGCTCTAAGAGTTAGCTCTCATAGGGTCTGGCCCGTCCCATCGTAGGCTTGTAGCTGCTATTTATAGGTAGCAAGTTGGTGGGAGTTGCGGCTTTTATTGGGCCACATGTCCTTCATCCCAACACTATCCTTGTGGCTTCGTAGGGGCTGATACGTTGTCGCCTGACATGCGTGTCGGACCATCAATCGTGTCAGGCAGCCAGTGCATCGTGCACAGCCGTGGCGGGTAAGGATCTTGGTGGGCTGCTGCACCTAGGGGTAGCCATATCGTGTAATTGATGTCGTCGGCTAGGCGAACCATGACGAGCAAGGCACCCTGTCGGGTAAAGAGCTGCAACGACCAAGGCTCCTACGCGACACGTCTATGTCGGGTTGTTATCGTATCGGACAGCAACCGTGATGGGTAAGGGGGTGTGTCGCCTCGTTCACTACTGGGTCGGGATGGGTACTTCATTGCCGATGGGCCTGAAGGGGCCATTACTGCTCTTTTGTGGAAAAATAAGAGAAACTCTATAAAAGATGGGAAATATTATCAGGGGTATAGTGGGCATTGTTTTTTTACAACATATATGATAAAATGAAGAGGAAGTTAGGTTTGGAGGCTATTTTGATAGTAAAATATAAGCTCTAGCAGCCATAAAATAGGTGTTGTCAACTCCCCCAAACTTAGCATTTTGATTGTCCTCAATCAATATGTACTTATTTTAAAACTTTTATTTGCAGTACCTTTCAAAAGCAGGCATAGTCTTCGGGAAAAGGGTTGAGTGGATTTTGGAATGTCCTAAAGAAAATTACATCTGACCACGAGCAATGGGCTTTATTTTTCTTGCCTTATTTTAAACAAAAAAATTCTCCCTGGCTTTTGTGAGACTTTTGGGTGCATGATTTTGAAGTTAGCTTTCACACCAAACTGCTTGAATCTTGAGAGTAGAAGGTGGGGTTTTCAGGAAGGCTTAAGGCTTTTGGGTTTTTCTTACTTCCCATTGGTCCATCCAGGTACAGGTCTGTTAACGAGCAAGTGGTCCCTATAGTCCAAGTGAGTTGGCTTTAGAGCAGTGATTTCGCATCCTATGTACCATTGCCCCGGATCTACCATGCCTAAAGATGGGTACTTTTGGGAAGACAAGTGTGTGTTTTTTTTGGGCACAAATCTCATGCTTTTATTCACTCTTATAAGGCTTTCCTCTCTTTTTTTGGGATTTTGATGGGTAGGGAAAAGGGAGTTTGTTGTTTGGGCAGCTTTTTCCTTCACATGCACATCTCTTAGCTAGAACGAGATTATTTTTTAAATTTGGCATAGAAAAGTTATAGCCTTTGTCGTTTAAGACTATTTTTTCAAGAGAGCATAAGAAAAATGTACACCGCCTTAGGCACAAAGAGAACAAGCTGGAAGAAGTTGTACCAAATATTTATGATAAAGTAATTTTTACAATTTTTGTGTATATATTGTGTATGTATTGCTTTCTATCAAACGTTTATGTACATGTATACACAGAGTATGGTGAGGGGAGGGGAGGAAAGGGAAAGAAGGAGAAAATTTTAGAGTACCTCCCCCACTGATGTTATGGAGCACCCCCCCCAACTTACCCCACACTCTATCCCAGAGTAGCGAGATAAATAGGAAAGGGTAGGCATAGATCAGTGAGGGTTCAGTGGATGTGTGTGCCATCGTCAGATAAGAGTTCCATTACATATTCTCCTCGTTGGCTATGGTAGTCAAGGTTATGGAGCTTCTCTGGCATTTTCGTCAGGGCTGCTACACTGTATACCTAGTGTAGCACATAAACTCTGCAGTCATTTGATAGGGGGTATGTTGTGGACTGCGGTGGCAGAATTAGAGAGCGTGCTAGGTTGCTGCCGGATCTTCAAGATAAGGATGTATTAAGGACACCACCTCGGTATAGTATTTTCTTGCCAGTTGTTTGAGGGGAGTTGCTAGCGCAGATGCACACTCTGTCGGCCAGTCACTGTTGGTGTTTGAGCTATTGTAGAAGAAACCAACGCGAGCATGAGTGTATATCATGATGAGTGTCCAGTGATTGTCATGCAGCATAGGAAGAAACATTATCCGTGGCATATGCTTTTTGGTCTCAAGCTGGAATAGCTGGCACGCTCCTGTTTCATCGGCCAGGCATAGATCGTTGAATAGCATCGGATGGGCAATGTAGGGCTGTCCAATCTTCTTTTGTAAGATAGGGATGTAAGCTGATGCCACCATCATAGCTAAACACCCACCAACCTTGACTATGTCCCGTAGATCTTCGAGGGGGATTACTGTATTATCCTTCTCATAAATGATGTCTGTAGTGTTAGAATCAGCAAGTTGTAGAAGTATTTGATTGACATGTTCCTGAGATAAAGAACTGTAGGCAGAATGGTCAAAGTTGTTGATGATGGAGTCAGAGATGACAGGTGAAGTAGAAGTGCCTTCAACGGTGAGTAAGGATCGTAAGTGCTCTATCTGCTTGCCTATCCTGAAGACGTCAGAGGATCCCTTGACCTCATTTCTTGGAGGACTACTAGGTAGAGAAGGGTGGAGATCATAATCAGAACCAACATATGTCTCCAGTAGATCCTTTGGAAGCTCTGGATCTTGGAAATAGTGCTTGTCTTTTATCAGCAACAGCGCGTCGATGCTCCTAAGATGATAGAAATTTGTGTCCTGGAACTACCATATATATCTAAAGATGTTTAGCAGATCTATGGTGCGCAAGACGATGAAGGCACTATTCCCACTCCTGGGTCTTGTAGAGCTGGGAAGTCCTTGATCCCGTAGAAGTTCTAGATGCCGTTGTGGCATCGGATGCCTTGTTTGATGACCCGGTGGAGATGTAGAGGTAGAATCCTGAGGTTGATGTCTTTGAGGCAGAGGAAGATGTGCTCTAGGTGGGGGACCTCTGTGCTACAGTAGCTGAGCAAGGTAACGTCATGGGAGTGGAGGTCAGTCACATAGAGGAACCAGTACCCCCTATGCTTGTGGGGGGGCAGCACCAGGTCGGGGTTGTGCTCTTCTACATTCTTCAGCATATCAACCACCGGCCATGTGTTATTTGCCCCTGCTAGCAGTCACCTAGCTAAGGCCAGAGTGGTGTTGTAGATCGACTGTCGGCCTGTCCTGAGTGCAATATTCTGGATCATGGTGCCTTCCAGGACTCTAAACAAAATCTTCCCCACGACAGCTTCTGAGCAGAACATTGCTTTGAGTGCTTTCTGTCAAATGCAGAAGTATTTGTCACTCCAAAGGATAGCTTCTTCTCCTAGCTGCGGCCTCAGGACCATATTCAACAGTTGTTGGTCCCAGATCGTCAAATAGTCGATGGTGTGCCTATCGAAGTCGGCCATCTCAAAGACTGGAATCTCGGACGACGCAGAGAATGCGTCAGCCGCCGAAGTCTTCGCTCTTAGTGGTTGCTCATGAAGCGAGCTATAAAGATCACCCCCTTCTCCCTCAGATGAATCATCCGCTAGGCCTTCAGACATTTCTTATGTGGCATTGGTTGGCTCTAGCGGTTGTGGGGTGGCAGATGTGTTGACGCCGCAGGTACTCCCTTGTCCTGTGGGGGGGCCGTCGGCGGTTCTGTTGGTTGTCTCCTCCTCGGGCGTTGTTGAGGGCCCGCTAGCATCAGAGGAGGATGACAAGCTGGTGAAAGAAGGTGATGATGATAATGGCAGAGAGGAGGGTGTCAGTGGTGAAGGCGATCTCTAAGAACACCTTGAGTTTTGGAGAGCATCTCTCTCGTCGAGCCTCTACTCGATGGCGTCTAGGTGTTGGAGTGTCGCATGCATTATGTTGTTTATTGCTTCTAGTTGGTCGGGGAGACCAACTAGGGTCAGCAGTTGACGCTCTTGTTTGCCCAGCCATTGTTGGAAGACTTGAAACTTGTGGGTTAGGGAAGCGAAAGTAGTGTTGTGGTTGCTTGTTACCTTCCACAAGTTTTCAAACTCGAAGCCGAAGGCTTTCCTTAACGAGGAAGGGACTGTCGCCGATTGGCTTTGACTCTTTGTAGTGCTCCTCGCGTTGGCATCATAGCCCACAGAATATGCATCGTCTGTCGGGGTTGAGACCACCAGGATAGTATGTGAGGGCATGTCCTCCGGGCGTGGAGTTGGCACGTTTGTGGTTGCCTCTGTCTCCTCAGTGTGGGGTCGTGGAGAAGGTGGCAGAGTGGACAGATGTTGATCGACCACCCGGATGTTGGCTTCCTCCTCCATGGCGACTGCTAGCGTTATGGGTGGCAGTGTTAGGGTCTGTTGGATAGACCTGAGCTCCGCCTCTAAGAGCTCAATGAACACCTTATTGTTGTTGCAAGAGGCATCCGGCCGCACTAAGGGGGTGGTTGCGGCTTTTGTCGTTGTCGATCAGGATGAAGCTTGCGACGCCGCGACAACTGCTTCTACGGCGACTGCTTCTGAGGCGATGACCATTGTGGTGGTCTCAATTGTGTTGACGACCTTCCTGATGGTCGACACTTCTTCTGTAGCCGCGGCGGGCGGCGTTGTAGTTGTCGTGGCTGGTTCAGTGGTGGTAGTAGCAACCACCAGAGTAGCGGCTACTGGTTCGGCGGTTGTGACGATTGGCTCGACGGCGATGGTGATTGGCGAGTCTTTGAGGATGACTGTCGATGATTTGTCGCGTCGAGATTCTATTTGTGCGGGCCTCCCTATAGCAGCCATCCTTTCTTGGATGGTCATGGTGGTAGCATAAGCTACGTCAACGGTTAGAGCTTTGACCTCTGCTGTTGTGAAGACTAGCTTCTCTGCATCATAGTTGACGTAGCTTGGGAGGGGCAGGAGGATATTGGTCCTCGTAAACTTATAGAAGAGGCGGCGACCATCTTTCTTGATGATGTTTGCCCTAGTGAGGAACTTTATATCTATCTTGTCATCACCCCTAGTTTGCGACAGGCTGAGTAGCTCCCTCGGGTACCCAAGCCCATCCGCTATGAGGTTGATGACTCCTCCCATGTTGTATTCCTTGGTGGCATCCTTTATCAGATGTAGACAATTGAGCAAGAAGCGCCCCAAGTTGATCGACTTGCCTGCCATTATATACCAGATAAGGTGCATCTCTTCAATGTAGAGATTGCTAGTCTTGTATTTGCTGAAGAGTAGGCTTTCCACGATCTTGTGGATTATTCTTCAGAAGTAGGAGTGGACCACCGCCACCTTGCTTCCTTGCTTGAAGGAGGACTCACTCGTCAGCTTATTCCACAGCCTGACTAGATCAAAGTCATCGATGTCACTGATTCGGGCCCCATTGTTCAACAGTTCTTGCATAGCCTTGCTGGAGGAGAAAATCTCATTGAGCAACCTCTCTATTATCTCATGCTTTGCATTGTAGAGGCGCCCTTGCAGCCTATCCGCTCTGCTGTACCTTTTGCTTTCCTCTAGCGTGTTATGAACTCAGAAGAGGGAGGATATGATCTCGGTGTAGGAGGGAGAGAAGCTAAAGCTGATCTTTTGGAGTCCGGCAGCTTCCAAGACATTCTCCAGCCTATCGAAGATGTCGATCTTCCAGAAGCATGTATGGTGGCATAATCGGGTTGGGCGGTAGACTTTTACTGCCAACTCGTTGTAGTACCTCTGGTGCTCTTTGTCCCTCAGCACAAAACGTCCTGGGGAGTAGGCAAGGACTTCGGGTTCTGCCACCATGGCTAGGGTTGTGTTGGCCTCGACTCGGGGCCGCTTCTTGACCTCAGAGGGCCCATCTGTCTCTGGGTTAGGGCATTTCTACCTAGTGGTGGCTTCAGCTGTGGCCTCGGGGTTGATCCTCTAACCCTACTCATCAACCTGAACGATGGTCTGCTTGGTGCATGCCATTTTCTGAAAATATCAAAAAGAATTATTTGATCAAAATTTTGTTTACACGATACCAAAAGTTAGTACAAAGGGTGCCACCCGATATGGGTTGGGCGATATATGCGAGAACCAATATCATTCTGCAAAAGTCTGACATCGAGCCTTAGGAATCCTGGCGTGCGACACACGAGTGCCGATACAGAGAAATTTGGTGTGATCCTCAAACGATATTCATGATAAACCAGTATCGGGTAGAAGGGAAAATGATGTGTTGGTGAAGTCGGAAGCAGAGAAGCGTGGTATGGTTTAGGCGATATGTGTATCGCGCGGCACTTGGAGAGTGTCAGCAAGCTCCCCCTAACTTACTCTACACGATAAGGTTGCGTGATAGACGTGACGCATGATACCTGCGTCACGCGGTGAAGGTGAAAGCACGATAAGCTCTCTAAATGATACAGTAACCGACGCGCACTCAAAGTCTTACCCGTCAGAAACGCACAATGTATTGTTTCACGCGATACTTGTGTTGCGTGGAACGGGCAGAAAACTGATGCAAAATAAACGATAGGAAAGCTGATACCCTTGGCGCAATAGCCGAAAAACCTAGTACGCATTAAAGGTTCTGCCCAACACGGGCAAGAACACGATACAGAAAGTGTGATATGGTTAAAGCGTTATCGGTGCATGATAAGGATGGTCGATATGGTCTGCACGGTACATAGGGTTACGCAACACGGGTGGTGTGTCATGGGTTGTTACCTTGTCGGGCAAGGAGATGGTGAACACAGCACGGAAGGTCGATAAACTGGAAAACCGGCATGAGAGCTAAGGTAGCAAGGGATTGTGTGATACGCGAGCAAAATCTTTGGTAACTTCAGTAACCCGACACAGTTAATCTCGAGCTTCTATATATAGCCATCCATGAGCGGGGTTAAAGGGTAAAAATGGGGACACGTGTCACGCATGCACGCAAATCGCCTTCCAAAGCAAGGTAAAATCTGTCAAATCATGTCGCGTCGCGAAGCTTTCGAGAAGGTGGTGTGTTGCCTAGTAGACGTGTCAGGCGGCAAGCACGTGTTGCCCGATATGCATTGCTCGGCATGCCCCTTGCACGCCACGAGCTTGCATGATATACGTGTCGCGTGGTACATGTAAGAATTGAGCAACGCATTGGGTGCGTTACTTGCTCGACATGCCTCGACGAAACTGAGTAAACTTGAAAGATGTAGTCACGCGATACACACCTGACATGGGTTGGGCGACACGGTAACCTAGCATGCTGAGCAAAATATCATGCATGCCCGACACGCTAAAATCAAAGAACTTATGACAACTTAACGAGGATGAAAATCAAAAATTAAAAGGCACTCAGTATGTAAAACATCACTGGCTTAGGTGTGAACCTCGGCCTCAGCTAGTATTACACACCTAGGCGATAAAACTAAGTCGGTGGCCTAGAAAATGAGAGAGTCTGTGCACGTGGCATGGGCATAGACTCAGGCCTTATTACAATGAGAATGTTCATAACATTCTTTGCAGGAAAAGGAAATAACATCCTATTCTAGGAAAGTAAACCTTGGACTGCCTCTCAAGGAGCGTTATGGTTTCTATCATTAGCTCGACATCTTCAAATCTTGCTATGTTTCTTCGATAGGTGCAGCTTCGGCATCGTTCAGGGGCAACTCGGACCCCTTATGAAAGCTTCTCTTCGTAGAACCTTTTTACTCGGTATCCGTTGAATGGGAAGACCTTTACGGGATCATCTTTGTCATACAACTCCATCATTCTCGATGGGTACATATTCGCTACCACGAACGGTTCGCACCACCTAGTCTGCGGTTTCCCTGGAAAAAGTCGAATAGAAGATTTAAACAACAAAACTTTGTCACCTTCCTTGACGTCTTTCTTCCGCATGTGGGAATCATGCAAGACTTTTGTCCTCAGCTTGTAGATTCTTACATTCTCATAGGCGTGAAGCCTAAGTTCTTCAAGTTCTTGGAGCTGGAGGAACCTCTTCTTTCTGGCCAGGGATGGATCCATATTGAAATGTTTGATGGCCTAGAATGCCTTGTGCTCCAACTCAAAAGGTAGATGACATGCTTTCCCGTATATCAGACGATAAGGTGTGGTACCGAGCGGTGTCTTGTATGTTGTTTTGTATGCCCATAGAGCATCATCTAGCTTGGCTGACCAGTCTTTCCAAGACTTTTCGACTGTTTTCTCCAAAATCTGTTTGATTTGTCGATTAGAAACTTCAACTTGACCAGATAGTTGTGGATGGTATGGTGTGGAAAATTTGTGACGAATGCCATATCTGTGCAGAAGTGACTCAAATTTCCTCTCAGCAAAGTGAGATCTACCATCACTGATAACTGTTCTTGGTACTCCAAACCTTGGGAAGATGATCTTAGTGAAGAGCTTTATCACTGACTTCACATCACAGGTGGTGGTGGGTATGGCTTCTACCCACTTGCAGATGTAATCCAACGCAACAAGAATGTACTTGAAACCGTATGATGAAGGGAAAGGTCCCATGTAGTCTATCCCCCATACGTCAAAAATTTCCACTTCAATCCATTCAGCCATGGGCATCTCGTTCCTACGGTAAATATTCCCAGTCCTTTGACACTCGTTGCAGGCTTTGACAAAGGCGTGAGCATCCTTGAAAAGAGTGGGCCAATAAAATCCAAATTGGAGAACCTTGGTCACGGTTCTCTTAGCACCCAGGTGCCCTCCATAGGGGGAGGAATGACACTCAAACAAGATCTTTGGGGATTCATCTTCGGGTATACACCTCCTATATAGGCCATTGGCGCAACGCCTGAACAACAAAGGGTTGTCCCAGTAATAGTTCTTCAGATCAGATAAGAACTTCTTCTTCTGATTATATGACATTTCTGGGGGTAGTTGTTTACAGGCTAGATAGTTATATTAAATCGGCGTACCATGGCTCTTCAGGATTAGCCATCTGGGCAACATAGATTGCTTCATCTGTATAACTTTCATTTATCAACAGTGGGTGGTCGTCCTCCACCCTGATCCTTGATATGTGGTCAGCAACTACGTTCTCAAAACCTTTCTTGTCTATTATCTCGTGATCAAACTCTTATAGAAGCAATGCCCAGTGCAACAGCCTAGGCTTAGCATCTTTCTTTTGCATTAAGTATTTGATTTCTCCGTGGTCAGTGTGAACAATCACCTTAGAACCCACAAGATAAGATCAAAACTTATCAAATGCATAGACAATTGCTAGCATTTCTTTCTCGGTGGTGGTGTAGTTCATCTGTGCTTCGTCTAACGTTTTACTGGCATAGAAGATCATATGGTGATTTGCATCTTTCTTTTGCCCAAGGCATGCGCCTATGGCAAAATCACTAGCATCACACATAAGCTCGAAGGGAAGGTTCTAGTTGGGGGACTAGAGAATGGGTGTGGAGACCAAAGCATCCTTCAAAGTAGAGAACGTTGTCAAGCACTCATCTGTGAAATCAAATTTCACACCCTTCATCAGCAGATTTGACAAAGGCTTCGCAATCTTCGAGAAGTCCTTGATAAACCTTCGGTAGTAACCGGCGTGTCCCAAGAAACTTCTGACTCCTGTTACAGATGTGGGTGGAGGAAGCTTTTCTATCACCTCCACCTTAGATTGGTCAACTTCAATGCCTTTACTGGACACCTTATGTCCCAGAACTATCCCTTCATGTACCATAAAATGGCACTTTTCCCAATTAAGGGTGAGACTATGTTCTTTACATCTCCTCATTACCAAATACAGGTTATTCAGGCAATCACCAAAAGAGCTGCCATAAACACTAAAGTCATCCATGAAGACTTCCATCTTATCTTCCAAGAAGTCTACGAATATGGCATTCATGCACCGTTGAAAGGTTGTGGGTGCATTACAGAGCCCAAAGGGCATTCTTCTAAAAGCAAAAGTTCCATAGATGCACATGAAGGTAGTCTTCTCCTGGTCGTTCGGGTGAATGGGGATCTGATAGAACCCTGAATACCCATCCAACCAGCAAAAGTAAGAGTGGTGGGCCAGGCGCTCAAGCATCTGGTTGATAAATGGGAGAGGGAAGTGGTCCTTACGAGTGGTGGCATTCAGCTTTCTATAATCTATGCACATCCGCCAGCCAGTGATGGTCTTAGTTGCAACTTTGATTACATTATCTCCCTTGATCAACGCCATGCCTCCCTTCTTTGGAACTTCCTAGATGGGACTCACCCATGTGCTGTCACTAATGGCGTAAATGATTCATGCATCACGGAGCTTCACAACTTCCTTGTTGACCACTTCTTGCAACTTCTCATTCAGCTTTCATTGTGGCTGGGTGTAAGGCTTGGAATTTTCTTCCAGGTAGATTCTGTGCATACAAATAGAAGAGTTGATCCCCCTTAGGTCTCCAATCGAGTAACCTAGGGCTTTTATTTGTAGCTTCATCTCCACAAGCAGTTGTTCTTTCTGACTGTCGGTCGGCTCAGAGTTGATGATGACGGGGTTCATCCTTTCTTCGTCCAGGAAATGATACTCCAAACCCTTTGGCAAAACCTTCGGCAAAACCTTCAACTCGGGTGGGGTCTTCTCTTCTTGTTCTTAGGCAGGATCACATCGTAGGGCAGCATACATCACTATTTTGACTAGGTCTTTTGCTTTGGATGGATCTTCGGCTTCTAAAAACACCAGTAGTTCCTTCACTTCTGGGTCCTTGACCACCTGTGCTTCGCCAGCTAAGGCGCGCATCAGTGGATCTACCATAGCTTTTTCTTCCCTTACCTCATTGTAGAGTTGTTGATAGCTTTCGACGAAATAAGAGGACTCAAAGAACGAGGAGGCTTTCATACAATCACAGATGTTGAAGTTGATGTGCTCTCTTCCAACTCTGATCGTTATCATACCCACCTCCACGTCGATGAGTGCTCTGCCAGTTGCAAGGAAGGGTCGCCCGAAGATAATGGGGGCAGCTAGGATCTTCTACGGTTTCAATCAAAATGATGTCACAGGGTATAAAGAACTGCCCAACTCTAATGGGCACGTCTTTGACCACTCCAACTGGTCTGGTGAAGGTGTGATCGGAAAGTTGAATTCTCATATTGGTTCTCACCATATCGATAAGTCCTAACCTCCTTGCAAGGGACAAGGGTATTAAGCTGGTACTTGCTCCCAGGTCTGCCAAACCTTTGCGGGTTATGTTGTCCCCAACCTAAAAGGGGATGACAAAGGCGTCAGGGTCTTTCTTCTTAGAAGGCATACTCGCCTTGATGAAAGAACTGAACATTTGTGCTAGCTTCATGGTTTCAATGTCTTCTCCTCTTTTCTTTCTCGAGATCAAGTCTTTCAGGAACTTTGTGTAGGTGGGCATCTCCTCGATAGCATCTAAGAACGGGATGTCGAGGTGCAACTTCTTTACTGCAACCATGAACTTCTCGTACCTCTTCTTCAATTGTGCCTTTACCAGCTTGTGTGGGAAAGGTAAGCGAGGTGCATACCTATCCGGACGCTCCTCAGAAGTTGTGTCATCATCTCCTCTAGCTGTTACTTTCTTCGGCTTTGTGGGTACTTCTTCTAATTCCTCAGGGTTAACATCCTCAACTAGTGTTGTCGCCACTGTTGCTCTCTTCTCAATTGTTGGCTGCACCACTGTGCCTAGCCTTAAGATGGCCATCTGTGCGGTTTCATTCCCACACAGATTTGCTTTGGTACTGGAGGGGAAACACCCTACTTGGTGGTTGATACTCTGGGCTAGCCTTGCCAGTTGCTGGTCAATCTGTATGTTGTTCTATTTGAGCTCTTCTATCTGAGTTGAAAAACCTCCCATCGGTTTTTGCATCAACTTAAGCAAATTTGTGTTGTCCACGGAGCTTTTGTGCAGTTTTTCATTCAAATCATTCTACTTTTTAGCAAAAGACATCAACTCTCTCATCACCGACGATCGTTGTGGCTGGACCTGTTGGAAACTTCTCTGCTGTGGGAACCCTACTTGGCATTGCTGATTCGATAGTCCTCTAGTAGAAGTTCCGCCCACCAGCTGATGAGAATTTTCAGTAGCGCTGGTGTTCCCGTATGAAAAACCAGGGTGATTGGGGCGCCAATACTGGACGTAGCTTACATCCTATGTGTTGTCTTCATCAGGTTCGCCTTGAGCAGTCGTGTGTGGACAAAAGTCAGACAGGTGATCTGGCTCCCCACAAGTGACGCAGCTCCTCACTACCTCTTGCCAGACTTTTTTGTTATATCCCTGCTCCTTCAAGGTTTGGACGTCGATTACTATCTTGTCCAACTTAGCCACTAATGCCTCCATTGCCTTCGATTCTCCAGAAGTGTTGTGGCTCATTAACTCTCTATCATACTCACTATCTTGCTGGTTCGTGGCCATATTGTCTATGATCTCTCTGGCCCTTTGAGCACTAAATCCTAAGAAATCACTGCCAGTTGCATCGTTCAAGGATTTCCTTTCTCCGGCGCATAGCCCATTATAGAAAGTAGTGATCATCTTGGGCTAAGAAAAACCATGGTGTGGGCACTCCCTCTGATAGCCTTGGAACCTCTCCCAGGTCTCATGTAGGTTCTCTGAGACTTTCTGTGAGTACCTTATTATCTTGTTTTGGCATTTGATCATTCTTTCTATAGGGAAGAACTTGGTGATAAATGTGTTGGCTAGATGTTCCCAATCGGGGAGGCTTCCATCCTGTAGACTTGTATACCATTCCAAAGCTTTATCTCTTAGAGAGAAGGGAAAGCACTGAGTGTAGATGTGAGATATTGGGACTCTGTTGATCTTAAAAGTCTTGCAAGTCCTCTTGAATGTTGTAAGGTGGTTGTACGGGTTCTCTTCAATGGTGTTCCCTCCAAACCATCTGTGCTACAGCAACTAGAGGAAAGCAGGCTTCAACTCAAATTTGGCAACATTGAGTGGTTTCTCAACTACCGGATTCCTCTCTTCATTTGCCCAGACTTGGATAAAAGAATGCAGGGATCGAGCCTCGGGAGCCTGCTCAGCCATGGCTTGTCAAACACAGGAGGGTTTGAAGTGGTGAAGAAGTACCTAGAAAGAAAAAGTGTGGAGTGTGAGTGTGTTGTATAAACTATATGCAGTAAATATTTGAAATACTATATGAATATGTACAAGGTTTTTGGCGAAGTGCAAGTAAAACTCGAGTTTGTAGAACGCTATTTGTAGCCGAATCCCCAACAACGGCACCAAAAAGTTGACAAGCCTTAAACGTGGGTCCAAAAATGGAGACATGTCTAGGTCATCGGCCTTTAGAAATTTATAATACCCGACTGTTTAAGACTCCTACAACTAGCACAAGGTCAAAGTAGTTTGGGGTCGAACACAGGGATTGGAAGAATATCGCTTCGGAACTCAAGTTTTACTTGTCTAAGCACGTCAAAAAGTCGAAGGATAAGGTTTGATGTAACGAGAAAGAATTATAAAGAATCAAACTAAAAACCTATCTCCAAGGGGAGTTACCAGAAGGATTAAGATTTGGGGTTTAGTAGTTTTTATGGATGTTTTAAAATAAAGGAAAATGAGGAGATAAGACTATCTTTGGAGTATAGCACGAAGGAAGGAAACTTAATCATAACAAGCGGTGGTGGCCTACATTCTACACCTTCTTCTCTCAAAGAAGGTGCCAACTAGCCATACACTAAGTTCCCTCTCTCAAGGGTACCAGGCATAGACTGGAGCAGAAAGATAGGCCAGGGCAGCCCTGATTCTGGGTACTCTCGTACACCCGAATCAGATCAAGATCTAGAGTTTACGGCATCCCTCTCTCAAAGGAGTCAAAATGAGAAACACAATTCGATAGCTAGTCAAAAGTGTGATCCAGGAAGAAGAGACTAGAACTCATATGCTATAAAGAAATCATCCAACAAAAAGGAGCCATACACAGAACAATATGAGATAAACTCTACATATTCCAATAATTATAAAGAGATAAAAAGGTTTAGTTACAATGCAGTAGTAAAATGAAAGTAAAATGTTGTAAAGGAAAGATAGGTATTGGTCTCCTTGATTTAGAAGATCGAAGTACATAGCAGCAGACACCTAAGATAATGCTACCTGGTACCGGGTAAGGGCCCTATCAGGATACGATCGTGTCAGGTTCTTGACTGTGTCGGGTCATGAACCGTGATGGGTAAGGGGCGTATCGGGATAGGACCTCTACCCGATATGGTCGCGTCGGGATGTTGGTCGTGTTGGGGTGCAGTCGTGACGGGTATAGACCATATCGGGTTGGGTACTGTGTCGGGTTAGGATACATATCGAGTAAGCATTATCTTAAGGCTCTCGAGTTCCTCGTGTCGGGTATAGGTGGGTGAGCCATCTTGGGTTAAAACCCAGATAGGAACTCGACATGTTGAAGTAGCCTTGAGGGTCATGCCGCGCTGCTTGCTGCTACCGGAACGGTTCCTAAGTGAACTTCTTCCGTCCCTCTCGGTTCGGGGGTGTGCCCACCTAGTATCACCTGACATGTTTTGGAACTCGATGCACTAGCTCATGTTCTCTAAGAGTTAGCTCTCGTAGGGTCCAGCCCATCCCATCATAGGCTTGTAGTTGCTATTTATAGGCAACGGGGTGGCAGGAGTTGCTACTTTTATTGGGCCATGTGTCCTTCATCCCGGCACTGTCCTCGTGGCTTCAGAGGGGTCGATACGTCAGTCGCCCGGCACGCGTGTCGGGCCATCAATCGTGTCGGGCCGCCAGTGCATCCCGCACAGCCATGGCGGGTAAGGATCTTTACAGGCTGTTGCACTGAGGGGTAGCCATATCGTGTAATCGACATTGTCGGCTGGGCGAACCATGACGAGCAAGGCACCTTGTCAGGTAAAGAGCTGCAGTGGCTAAGGCTCCCACGCGACACACCCACGTCGGGTTGTTGTCATATCGGGCAGCAACTGTGACGGGTAAGGGGGTGTGTCGCCTCACGCACTACTGGGTCGGGACAGGTACTTCATTGTTGATGGGCCTGAAGGGCCCATTAATGCTCTTTTCGTGGAAAAATAAGAGAAACTCTGCAAAAGATGGGAAATATTATCAGGGGCATAGTGGGAATTGTTTATTTACAACATATATGATAAAATGAAGAGAAAGTTAGGTTTGGAGGTTGTTTTGATAGTAAAGTATAAGCTCTAGAAGTCATAAAATAGGTGTTGTCATGTAGTTACGCAAGAATACACACATATGATGTATGATGTTTTGAATGCTTTTAAGATGAGTAAAAGAGATTAATAACATGTGGAATGATGAAACATCTAGTTAGGTACCCTGAAGACTACAAGTTTCCCCCGAGGACCACACTGGGGAAACAAAATGGATCTCCTTGTAGTAATTGATGAATTATGAGAAGGATTTCCAGAGTGTGGATCGAGACGTTAAAGGTTATACCACCAAGATTTAGTAGTGAGTTATCTGGAGTGGCTCTGGCCCTAAATCCTTACTGTAAACGTATATGTCCATTAGGAATAGACTTTGATGAAATGAAATATGTGAAATATGAAAATATGAGAAATGATGTGATATGTGATATGTGATATGTGATATACTGCTTTGATGGTTCCTATCTTGTGTACCTGAGATGAGGACATGAGCCTCTTTAGACAACCTTGAGGTGGCCAGGGTATGTTTTTGATATCTTGGGGTGGTCAGATAAACCCTAAGATAGTGACGGTGAGTCGTTGACGCAAGAATCATGTGTGGTGACTTCTACTTGGTGAGATACAAGCCAAGTAGTTTTAGGGAAAATGAATAAAAGATGATAAGCCGTGTAGAATCTGATTTGAATGTTTGTTACATTCCTTGTACTTCTAGTTGATGATCTGCCATTGTTGATTATGCTTCTTGTTGAGGAAAGTAATCATGCTATTATAGATATTATCTATTTCATATTCTGATTTGTCTTGTTGATAAGTTGTAAATGTTGGGATTTATATCCATTCTGAATATGAGTTGGATCACTTGCTATTTGATAGTATTGTTTGGTAGAAATGTCTTATGTGTACTTCAGATTTAGGACTGTAGGATGTGTTCCTGTCTGGCTGGTGGAGTGTCACAAATATAATGTTATTGTTACATATTGATTCAAAATGCTTAGATCTTAACTTATTACTCATGTAGAAGGATTGTTAATCTGAACTAAGAAGTATCTTGTTGGTTTGTTAATAGACATGCTCTAAAAGTGTTTTAAAGTTATAATTGGTTTAAGTGATTACCTTATCTGTTTGATTATATTACCATCGAAAACTAGATTTCACTTATGTTAGAACTATCTGCTAGACTTTTCAATATCTGTAAGTTTCCTTTGAGTTCACTATACCAAATCTGACGTTGATGCATGTACCTAGCTTGAGTGGGAGGTATCCACTCACTAGGGCTCTATATGTGTCTCGGGAGGTTGTTTCAAATATTTTTAGGTATAATGCTATCCAATAGAGAGGTTGTGACAAAGAAGATATAAATAGAATAATCTAGATAGATTATATTGTCCCTCTACACTCTCTTTCCCGAGATGGGTAGTATACAAAGTTTGTTGATTCATGTACATGTATCTATTGTAAACTGAACTGCACATGAGTCACAAGATTGGATTTTAGTTTTGATGGAGTTGTATAAGATTTATGTTATCTTATTGTGAGGTCCTTGATGTGACATTGGTTTATGAAATTATGAAGAATGAAAAAGGAAAAAGTTACCTATGTTTTTGGTATATTGTGTTTATCGTCTTTTTCGACAATGAAGTGTGTTGTTACTTAATTAGGGTTTAGGTTTAGGGATTCTCTCTAATGCTTGGCATTTATGCTGATCAAAAGAGAGGTCCCCACAAGATGGTATCAGAGACTAGGTTAGATGAGTCTACAAGGACAATAGACCTAGGGCTAAATTTTAATATGGATGATGAATAAAACCTTAATGATATGCATACTGACTGAACTCAGTATCCAAATACTCTGGTCAAGTATTTGGGTGTTGAGATAAGCTAGTATGAAACTGCCAACTATACTTCTTCTGACTTCCCTGACCAAGCATCCATATGACTACATTTTGGGAGTATAATAAGATGCATGATGAAAAAAATGGTGATAAAATGGTGAAAGAGAAAAGGATTTTATAATTCAATATGGAACCTATGGCAAGCAGGATATATTCACATAAGAAAGGTGAAAGCCTAATGGATTATTAAGATAATCTCTAATGAGTTTGAATCTGAGTATGAAATCTAAAATTGTAAGAAAAAGCTAATAACTAAGAATGATGCATACTAAATAATCTTCTTTATGAAAGAACTTGATGAATGTGGATGATAATATAAAATGATTCATAATCTCGATCCATGAGATAGATAGTCAAATTTCAAAAGAATGTGAAAGATGTTGTGAACAACATATTGATAAATGATGTATTACTAATATTTGTGATTTAAGTGTTTGTAATACTCAGAGAGATATGATGATAACGAGGGATGAAATATCCATCTAATGCTTAAAAAATGATGTGATATGAAAGGAAGATAAAATAGAAAATATTCTAAATTGACGTTGAGAGAGATGACCAATTAGATAATATTATATTCTTCTAGATCTTTTCTTGGATTTTGGACCGAAATCCTATAAGGAGGGGAAAATTTACAATGATCCAAATTAGTCGCCTAATTAGGGTTTACTTGGATGATTGCATGCTTAACCAGATTGATCATTGTTTAAAGTTTGATTAAAGATTATATTTTATTCATGATTCTTTGAAAATATAAATATGATTTTATTTCAAATATTTAGGGTTTGAGAATTGAAAACCCTAATCGGCCAAAATTAGGGCTTTGATGGCATATGAATACAAAATTTGATCAGTATAATGGTGTACTGAATGATTTTTAGTATTTTATATATAGCTCTAATTTAGTTGAAATGTAGATATAGTTTGTATAACTCAAATTTAAGAAGTTTTGAAAAATATAGGAATTCTTGAGTAATTTTATGACCTATTTGTCGGCCAAGTTTACCCTGTGACAAACTCAGCTAACCATGTATTCAAATTGAAATATAGTTGTATGGTATTTCAATTTTATCTTTTTATTGGTAAGTCTAATTGACCTAAAATTTTAACTTTAATTGGTAAAGTATATTTTATATATCCTTCTAAATTTGGATAATTTTTAGATGATGTTTGATCTCTACATAGACGGGTGTCGGTTGAGTTTTCCTCAGGACAAACTCGAACAACCATGTTGCAGATGGCAATATAGCAGTTTAGTATTTGATTTTATTTTTTTATTGATAAGTCTACATGATTTGAAATTTTAAATGGACATCTTAAATTATTTTACCCATAACATGTTAAACTTTAATAATTTTTGAAGGAGTTTAGACCTATCGAGTACATGATTTACAGTAACATTTTTATGACACAAAAAAGATTGTTGAAACAAAAAAAAGTATAGTGAAGGGTCAATTTGCAATTGACCCAAGCACCTCAATTTCTCTATATGATCAACCTAACACACTAGAGATAGGGAGAGTTATGGTTTGAGAGGAGAAAGTGGTGGAATTTCTAATTTATGGTTTCACTATCCGAGAAATGATGAAATCAAGTAAGTTTAGCTTCTTTGCATACAACTTCATGGTAATTCCTCTCTCACATGTCAAGATTCCGTCCCTCCTCTGATTTGATTCAAAATCATGCCAAATCACCCCATTTTCTCACCCTTTCTCTCCTAATCTCCATTTCTAGAGTTTCCCAATTGAGAGGAGGAAGAAATGGATTCATTTGCTAGAGTTTGAGTGGATTTCTAGAAATTCAGAGTTTGACCTAGGTTTTTAAGATGTTTGTCACCTTAGGTTATTTTTTATCTCCCTCTTAAGCTCTTTTTTCATGTTGAAATCCTAATTCTATCTGGATAAAATATTTAGAAACCTTGTTTGTATTTGTATGTGACTAGGTATTATTTTGGAAAGGTATTAGGGAATCAAGTTCTTATGATTTAGATTATTTATCATTGAATGGAACTTGCTAATTTCCTTATATATTGATTGATGTTTCATGGAAAACTCTATGGATAGATGACTATACTATTTCATGTGGATATTGCCTAAAAATCAGCCCAATGTGTCATATGCTTGGAAATTGAATTTAGATGTCTAGAATCATATTTGAATTGTATTAGAATGAATTGTACAAGTGTTTTGTTGAGTCATACTGAAACTGAATGTGAAATATATACATAAGAATCAGTATGAGGTGGTGATGTTCTCTATTTAGGGTTTGTGTTGAGGGATTGAATCAAATGATTTAATTAATCAATGTATACTTATGATTGATGGATGAAATGTGTGGAAGTAGAAACTAGGGTTTTCATGTGTGTGAATAGCCCTAATGAACCCTTGTGTTCCATGATGAGATTATTGAATGCTATGATTCTAATGATGTGTTGAACTAAGTATGATTTCTTGAAAACCCTAGAAGTTTAGTATTAAGATGAGTATGAGTGGTAACGCTAGACTTGTATATAATGTTGTAAACATGATAAAATGTTGAAGTTCAGGTATTAATACTTCAATTAAAGATGACGATTCTTATTAATATGATCTAAGCGTAATGCATATATTTTAGTATGACTTATGAAATGATGAGTAAACCCTCACATGAAAGTGGGTCCTTTTTATTCAAGTCACTAATAATGAATTGTGAAGGATAATTAGAGATTATGGTGTAAGAAGAAGAAACCCTAATTCAGTCTTTTACCTAAGGTGAGTAGTATAATAAGGAATGACATTGTTGATCATGGGAATGCCAATAGAAGTCAATGATATGGTACACTTATTTATATAGAAGAAATAATATGAACAAAAATGTATTGAATGATGATGGCAAGTTAAAGGTAAAACTAATGAAGCTATTGTGACCAAGTCTTTACTATTTTGTTTTTATTACATGTGGTTTAATCCAAATTGGATGAAATATAATGATATTTGACTTAGATAGATGTTAATGAGAAGAAATCATTGTAGACCAAGTGAATTAAGAATGATTGGTCACAATAATGCAATGAACATGAAATGAAAGAAGTTGAGATATAAAATGAAGGAAAACATGGAAATCAGTAGATAAATCTAAGAACCTAACTGTAACCCTAAAATGATGAGTTAGATGATGCTAATGAATAACAATCTCAAATGAGGGATTAAGGAATGCACATAACTATAGTTGGATTCAAATAAAAGATGAGGTTCAAGAATTTGAATTGAATTACATGAATGTGTTCTTGGATGGTAATTGTTTGATGGAAAACTTTTACTCTGAGAATGGACTATTTTAATGGAATTTAAATAATATAGATATGTGCTGGTCTATAACCCTAATTGAAGAATGTGGAATAAAATAAGAAGAGGACTAAGTGTGTTATGCATGTTTATGCATGAAATTTATTTGCATCCATTGAAATCAGATGGAATAAGTACATGTTGTATGATAAATCTATTTTGAGTATGATGAATGATATAAGATATCTATATTATTTTACTATTTCTAGTTCTAATGTTTCTCTAAATATTTTGTCGAGAACTGTGATATAGATGAACTGATAAGAAATATGTTGAGATTGAATTTAACATGCATTGATTATATTTGAGAAACCCTTGATGGGGTAAATGTTAGACAATGAGCTTATGTCTTAGGAAGAAAGCCCATTGATGATGATAAAACCCTGATGGGGTAAATGCTAGATAGTGAGATTACATCTCAAGCTGAAAGCCCAATGATGATGACTACTATGAGATGATGTAGAAAATGTAATGAACCAAATGTGTTGCAAACTACAAATTTGTTGTGCTTCTTACTTTAATCATTGTCTTTTTATTAAGCGTAATATGTTTCATTTTATTCTAGTTATGTGGGAATACACACATATGATATATGATGTTTTGAATTCTTTTCAGATGAGTAAAAGATATTAATAGCAAGTAAAATGATGAAACATCTAGTTAGGTGACCTAAACACCATGAGTTTCCCCTGAGGACCACACTGGGGAAACAAAATGGATCTCCTTGTAGTAATCGATGAATTATGAGAATGATTTCCAGAGTGTGGATCGAGGTCTTAAAGGTTAAACCACTAGAATTTAGGAGTGAGTCATCTTGAGTGGATCTGGCCCTAACTCCTTGTTGTGCAAGTCTATGTCCATGAGAAATAGATTCTGATGAAATCAAAATGAGAAATGATGTGATATGTGATATATTATTTTGTTGGTTCCTATCTCATGTACCCGAAATGAGGATGTGAGCCTCTTTCGGCAACCCTGAGGTGGAAAGGGTCTGTTGTTGTTATCTTAGGGTGGTCGGCTAAACCCTAAGATAGTGACGGTGAGTCATTTACATGATAATTAGGCGTGGCGACTTCTACTTGGTAAGGTACAAGCCAAGTAGTGTCAGGGAAAATAAATAAAAGATGACAAGATGTATAGAATATGATTTGAATTTTGTTACATTCCTTGTGTTGCTAGTTTATGATTTGTCATTGTTGATTATGCTTCATGTTGGAAAGTAATCATGTTGTTATATAGATTATCTGTTTCATATTCTGATTTTTCATGTTGACAAGTTGTAAATGTTGGGTTTTATATCCATTCTGGATATGAGTTGGATTATTTGCTATTTGATAGTATTGTTTGGTAGACATGTCCTATGTGTACTTCAGCTTTAGGACTATAGGATGTGTTCCTAGTTTGGCTGGTGGAGTGTCACAAATATAGTGTTATTGTTACAAGTTGATTCAAAATGCTTAGATCTTGACTTATTACTCATGCAGAAGGATTGATAATCTGAACTATGAAGTGTCTATTGATTTGTTAATAGACATTCTCTAAAAGATGTGGTAAAGTTATAATGGATTTAAATAATTACCTTATATATTTGATCAGAATACCATTGTTAACTAGATTTCACTTATGCTAGAACTATTTGCTAGACTTTCAACATCTACAAGTTTCCTTTGAGTTCACTATACCTAATATGATGTAGATTGATGTACTTAGCTTGAGTGGGAGGTATCCACTCACTAGGGATGTATATGAGTCTCATGAGGTTGTTTCAAATGTTTTTAGGTATGATGCTATCCAGCAGAGAGGTCATAAAAAAGAAGATATAAATAGAATAATCTAGATAGATTAGATTGTCAATGTACACTCTCTTTCCCGGGATGGGTAGTATACACAGTTTGTTGATTCATGTGCATCTATCTATTGTAAACTAATCTGCACATGATCCACAAGATTTGATTATGGTTTTGATGGAGTTGAATAAGATTTGTGTTATCTTATTGTGAGGTCCTTGATTTGGCATTAGTTTATGAAATTGTGAAGAAAGAAAAAGGAAAAGTTTACCTATGTTTTTTGTAGATTGTGTTTATAGTCTTTGTCGACAATGAAATGTGTTGTTGCTTAACTAGAGTTTAGGTTTAGGGATTCTCTCTAATGGTTGGCATTAATGCTGATCAAAAGAGAGGTCCTTACACCATCCATGTGGTACCTAATAAAGGAGGTATACTTGTGGTAAAAGGAGAAAATAGTGATGAAGTCACAAAAAGAACGATAATAGGATGGAGTATGTGCATACATGACAGGAAATTAAATGTCACAATAAAGAAAGGTTACTTTCCATTTCCATTTATCGACCAAGTTTTGGAACGTCTAGCACACCACTCATATTTTTGTTTCCTTGATGGGTACTTAGGATTTTACCAAGTCCCCATACACATTTATGACCAACAAAAGACAAACTTCACTTGCATCTATGGGATGTATGCCTTCAGATGAATGTTATTTGGTCTTTGCAATGCACCAACAACATTCTTAACTTGCATTATTTATATGTTTGCAGACTTCTTAGAAGACATAATGGAAGTGTTTATGCATGACTTTTCTGTGTATGGAGCTAGCTTGAACAGTTTTCTGAGAAACCTATCTCAATTTTTGAAATGACGTGAGGATAAACTATTAGTCTTGAACTGGGAGAAGTGCCATTTTATCATGCAAGAAGGAATACTACTTGGTCAAAAATCTCAGAAAGAAGAATTGAAGTATATATGAGCAAGGTGGAGGCTATCTCTAAACTCCCTCCTCCTATATTTGTAACCGGTATTATAAGTTTTTTTGGACATACTGGATATTACATAAGACTTATCAATGACTTCTCCAAGATATCAAAACCTATGTTAAACCATCTTGCCAAAGATGAGTTTTTTATTCAATGATGGCTTTTGAAACTTTACAGAATGCCCTGACCACTACACTAATCCTCTAAGGTACAGACTGGGATCTACCATTTGAATTTATGTGTGATGCAATAGATTAAGTAATAGGGGTGGTGCTTGGTCAGAAGAAGGATAAACAACACCACATTATCTATTGTGTAAGTAAAACCCTCGATGAAGCTCAAGTCAACTAGACAACAATTGAAAAAGAAATGCTAGAAATAGTTTATGCTTTTGGCAAGTTTAGGTCTTACCTTATTGGGTCAAAGGTGACAATTTATATAAACCATGGTGCCATTAAGTATCTAATATAGAATAAAGATGCAAAACCAAGGCCCTACTAAAATGGGAACTCCTTCTACAAGACTTTGACCATGAAATCATCCATATAAAAGGGACAAAAAATGTAGTAGTTGATCACTTATCACGAATTGTCGTATCCGATGACAAATCACTATCGATCAATGACAATTACCCATATGAATCTCTAATGATGGAAAAGACCATCGAACCTACATTACCTTGGTTCACTGATATATGCAATTACCTGGCATGCTGGCAATTGCCACTGAAATTACTTATAATGAGAAGAAGTTTCTTTCTAATTTGAAGAACTACTACTAAGATGACCAAATCTTATTTAAAAAGTGTGTCGGCAACCTGTATAGCCATCATACTCCAGAAGAAGAAGTACCAAAAATCCTTCATGAGTGTCACTCTTTGCCTTATGATGGGGACTTGGGTGTAGACAGGACAACTTCCAAGATTCTATAATCTGGATTTTATTGGCATACACTGTTTAAGGATGCCCATGCCTATACAAAATCCTGCAAAGAGTGACAACATATGGGGAACATATCAAGAAGGAATTATATGCCCCTCTCCAACTAGATAGAAGTGGAAAACTTCAAATTCTAGGGAATTAGCTATATGGGACCTTTCCCATCTTTGATAGGAAATTAGTACTTCCTAGTCGTAGTTGATTATGTATCCAAATGGATAGAATACATAGCTACCCTCACTTGTGATAAAAAATCTATAATGAGATTGTTTGAAAAGGTTAGCTTTCCTAGATATGGAGTCCTGCACACCATCATTAGTAATGAGGGATCTCATTTTGCAAAAGACAATTTGAAGCCTTGTTGTGGAAGTATGGGGTAAGATACAAGGTTACCACTCTTATCACCCACATACCTTTGGTCAAATGGAAGTCTCAAACTGACAAATCAAATAGATCTCGGAGAAGGCAGTCGGGCTTACTAGGAAAGGCTGGTCTATTACTATGAACTTATTGTGCTACAAGAAATATTCCTATTAGAACTACCCCATACAGGTTGATCTATGGGAAGGAATGCCATTTTCCAGTGGAAGTGTCAAACTAACAAATCAAAGAGATCATGGAGAAGACAGTCGGGCGTACCAACAAAGACTGGTCTATGAAACTCGACAATGCACTATGGTAATAATTTACTGGATACAAGACTCCTATTAGAACTATCTCGTTCATGTTCATCTATGGGAAGGCATGCCATTTTCCTGTGGAACTTGAGCACAAAGCATTCTAGGCAATTAAATTCTTAAATATGGACCCAAAATCAGCCAGTAAGAAGAGGTTTCTATAGTTATAAGAATTACAAGAGCTTAGTTTGCATGTGTATGAGAATGCAAGGATTTATAAGCAAAGGACAAAGGTGTAGCATGATGTCCACCAAAGAAGGAAAGATGTTTCCAAACGGGACAAGGTCATGCTATTCAACTCAACCATATGATTTTTTCCTAGAAAACTTAGGTCTAGAGGGTCAGGCCCGTTCATAGTGTCAACAATATATCCACCAGGAATGATGGAACTATTTAGTGACAAGACAGACATGTTCCATGTGAATGGGCACATGGTTAAAAGGTATTATGAAGATGTAGCATTCACGAGAAGATCTGAGGTTCAATTAGATGAACCATCCCCAACTACACTTGAGCACAATAGAGCTATACTACAAAAACAATGGAGCCATTGAAGAAGCTAAGGAACCTCTATTACACTAGCATTCCAAGCACATACTTAGGTGTTACCATCTCATATAAGAGATCATACAATGAGGAGATGTTAAGATTTGTATAGTATCGACTAAAATTAACAGTGTTGATCACTTAACAAAAGTACTTTCACAATAGAAGCATGATGGTCATGTTAGATATTTTGGGATTAGATGTGTGAGTAATTATATCTAGTGCAAGTGGGATAATGTTGGTTGAATGATTTGAAATCCATCATGTGATAATTTTAATAGGGATACCTTGTATATTACTTGATTATTAATAGAATGCTTGATATCTATTATAATTTGATTATTGAAGGACATGTGATTTTGATGTTTTGGAAACTAAAAATGTCAAATGACTTTATAAATTAATAAATATTTTATGTTGGTACATTTATGTATGTTGAACATAATTCCAAGTCTTGATCATGTTGATTCAATTTTATATATGTTCTAATATAAACCCTAATAAGGGCATTATGGATATTTCACCTATTATTTTGACCATGAAACAATATGAAATTTTTACCCATACCCTAATGTGCAATGTTCTTACTATTTCCAAAGTTGTGGTGACATTTTATACCTTCATATATTAGTATTTTATTTTTAGACCTAACATGATACTATATGAGGTGTTTTATGGATATTGATGAGATACTACATTAAATATGTGCTTAATTGCCATGAAACATTGCTTTTGAGATATTTATTTCTGATTTCAACCGGATCATAGTAACTACCAGCATATATTTATATTTGGGAGTTTTCCCTTGGTCATTATCAAGATGTTCAAATATTAGTACATTATGGGGTTATTATGACTTATTTCTATATGAAGTTTATAGTGATTACATAATGTTCAATGCCAAGATTTTATTGTCGTTTCAAATATGAGTTCTTCTTACTCTAAACAAGAATCCTAATTAAATTTAGGAGGTTAGGTTGATGGGGATTTGAGATTTAGAAGAGGGAACATATACATGGACTTATATAATTTTCTTGATGTCCAATTAGATACGTTGTTAACTTAGGAATCCATACTACGTTAAGAATCTCCTCAAATAAGTAAGTGGGCCATGTCCATTGAATTTTATTATCATTATGATTCAACATGCACCTCCCTATGAAGAAACTTAGAGTTTAAGTTACTTTCATACTTCAGTAATTCATATCATTTCATGCTTTGAAAAATCAGATTTTATTCAGGTTTAAGTTATGTTGACAGATTATTAGATTTCAAGTATTTGAGATTTATAGTGTTTTTATGCTCAGTTCAATTTATTTTCTTAAGCCTTTAAACTTATATGTCAAACATCTTATATTAGAATTATGTTAAGTCCTCATGTTTAAAAAAAGCTTCAGATTAAGATTTATTAGATGACAAGATTATTAGATTTTAGATTTAGTATCAGATTCAGAATAGAGATACATATAACAAATAATAGATCAGATTCAGAGACATAAATTAAGAATCATTTAGGCGTATGATATTAAGATTCGTATTAAGAAATTAAGAATAGAGATAGAAATGGCATCAAAACATTAACTAAAAACATTATAGGATAAGTACTCACCAGAGAGTCCCAGGACGATTTCGAGGGCGCACTGCGCTAGACACTGTGGGTGACATATAGGGCACATTGTGCCAAAAAAAGGTGTATTACACCATAGAGGACATTTCAGTGTCAAAAAAGGGTATGTTGTGCCAATAGAGGGTGTGTTGCACTGTAGAGGACACTTCAGTGTCATAGAGGAGGACTTATCATCTAATGGTGGCCACAAATCAGATAAAAGATATAAATAAAAGATACATTGATTCAATATAAGCTTACATCATTTAGATATTAGTTCTACTTTCTGCTATAGCATATTCATGTTTATCTTATTAGAAAATCAATGGCACTTACTCTAACCTATATTTCCCTTTGTGCATGGTTGGGGACGATATGTCTGCGGGTACTAATCTTCAGGAAGAGAGGTCAAGATAGAGGATTCATCTACAACTTTAAGAGGTTTGCTTGGCGGGTGCCATCTACACGATCTGAGATATTGAGACAGAATACATGTTTTAGCATCATGTATATAGTATTTTTATATAGTTGTTGTAACCATGTTTCTTTTCCTAAGAACTTATGAGAATTTATTTCATACACAGTCTGGAATAGTTCTTATTTATCATTATTGTAATGAAAATCATGTCAGTAACACTCCCTAGTTGAAAAGGAATTAGCTTCCACTCATGTGATAAGAAAATTGGGTCACTACAATATGGAATTAGAACAATAATCTAGATGGCCATTAGGCAAATTCTCATATTCTTAGTTTAGAATGCCCAGTAGGAGCCAAGTGAAAGTATAGTATAAATTTAGAAAGACATTTAGTAGTCTCCTTTATAGAATAAGTGAGTGAAAGATAGTAGAATATGGCTTAGAGGTTGAGTCATGTAATAGAAGTTGAGGTATGTATTAGGGTTGGCGTCTAGATGTTTTATACTTTCTTATGTTAACTTTAGATTTGTGCAAATCATTCCCTCTCTTTTTCCCACATGTTTGTGGTATGGTACACCAGCTTATGTGGTTTTGTAGAGGGGATGTTATATGCATAATTATATACTTATTATGCTTGTCTCACTCTTTTTAATGCATATTGTATGGGATGTGTGTTGTCAGGTGAGATAATTATAATAAGACATCATACCTTCAAATGTATGATCGGCCGACATGCATTGGGAGGTGGGGAAAAATTGACACAAAATGTTTGAGGTAGATGGTCACCTAAACCTAATTGCATACCTGATAGAACCCTAGAATTTATACCAAAAGGTACATATTTGGAAATAGATCAGTGACTTGTCTTTTTAGTGGAATAATGAATGGATGGAGATGAGGACTTTTCCTATCGTACTTGATGAGAATTAGAAAACTCTTGATGTCCTTAGGACCTTCATTCCTAGAAGGAATTATAGTCATGGATCGAATCATGATGGTTGTTAAAGAAACTACTTGAGGATAATAGAATTGGTTTTGTGAACCAAATTTTGTCTTAAGGCAAGACAATTGCTAGAGGTGAATAAAAGTCATCAAGGTTATATAAGGGGTGATTCAATCATATGGATACAAGATATGTGATTGTATGGATCAATGATCTAGGATCATTATAAGATTGGATTTTAGATAATTTTTACATGAGAAAGCCTAGAGAAGTTTTTTGACTAAGGTTTGATTCAGTGCTCTTGGGATAAGAAAGGGTTTGTGAGAGAGTAGTGATTATAAGTACGTACCTTGGGTTCACTTATCCTAGAGCACCATGAGTAGATGAAAAAAAATCATTAAGAATGATATTAGTAAAGTAAGGTAAGTCTTTGGTTTCCCAAAGCTAAGTGAACACTATGGTCGAATGGTCACATTGATGTAATAAGCACTATGATGTAAGGTTTTGTGAAGAATTCACCATAGATGACTCATGAGTTGCAAGTAGAAGATCATGATAATAATGAAGAACCATGAAACTACATTTAATAATTCATCCTATACAACCTTCAAAGACTAGCTTGGTTCCTTAAGAGGAAGGATGAATTATAGCCTTGATCGTAGAGTTTTGAGGATTGGTAACCCATATCAAGATGTTAATGGATCTTATAATCCAAAAAAATAACAAGGATTGAGAGATTAGTACCCTTCATAAGGTCATTTCGACCTAATAGTGTACTATATGATTAGAGGAGAAGGGAGTCAGAATGACTTCAGTGCGGGATTTTGAAAACCAATGGTATATGCCTATGGGTATTCATAGATCAAGCTCAATACATTTTCATATTCCTTAAATAAGACTTTCATGGTTATATGTTCTAAGAATTTAAAGTTAAGATATGAAAGTAACATTTTTGCACTTTCATGGGTATGTCCTTATTGTGCCTAATATCTCAAGTAGAGACATGTTAATAAGATTTCTTAGAATGATTAAGATCTAAGAATTAATACACAATAAGATTATAACATTAGAATGCATTAGGTTATGTTTCCAAGACAAGATCAATGTACTAAGATTTAAGATCATGGTATGACCATGAGGTTTGAATGCATTAATATTCATATAAGATCAGATTCAATGAGATGAAATGAAATTATGCAGTTAGACCCAGGCCCTTAGTGCAGGATGATTCAGATAAATAACTCACGCCCCATGTGTAGGTGATGCAATCCTAATTTCGGGCTCCATCTTGTGCCTTATTGCACTTCAATCACATCTAAACATGTTACATTACATGTTATTTCCCTCAATATGCATATTTGTATCAAATGCACTTATGGATGTGCTTTGCATGTTTTTCAAGTACTTTTACCATGCTTGGATAGACCAGAGAGAAGGAAGGTGTTCTAGGATTCCTCCACCCATGGAGGGTCCAAAGAAGGCCCCAAATCTCACCCAACCTAGCCCTAGTGGCCAAGAGCCAAGTTAAAGAAAAGAAGTCTATGGATCATGAAGTTCAAAGCTCAAAGTGCAAGAAAAGTTACCAACACAGTCGTGGTGACACAGAATGGTCATGCTGGCCAAGCCAAAATCACAGGAGAATCCCATATTCATCAAGACTAGAGCAACCTTGACAACGCAACCGTGCTAGCCAGCACGGCCATGCCAAAACAAACCAGCATGATCTTGCCATCCAGAACATTCATGCTATCTGGAGGTAGAAAAGACATTCCAAGCAGAACGATCAAGTCCAAAACTCCCCCACCATGGCCATGCTACCCAGTACGTCCATTCTACCTAGACCCTACCACGACTATGTTGCCCATCACAGTCATGCTACCACCCTTCATTTCCCCACCTTCAACCTGTGATTTTCCACTTCCTCATAATAGTCAATCCCTCTCATCACGACCATGCTACCTCCTACTCACCACATTCGTGCTTCCCAGCACGGTTGTGCTACCGCCAAAACCTTACTTTTTTCAATACTATTCTACCCAAAATGCCCACTTAACCTAGTGCTTCCCCACCACCTATATATGCATAGGTGATGACTGTAGAATGAGGTTACAACCCCATAGCATTCATTTCTCCTTACTTAGTGCATTCAAGAGCTCCCACCTACTCCCACCTATTTCCACTCCATTTCCACATTCCTCCACCTCAAAACCCTAGTTTCTAGGGTTTTGCCCACTTCCACCATCCATTCCATGACCTCTTGCTACCAAGGAGGGAGAAGGTGCTACTACTACTGCTGGAGGAGAAGGAGAAGAAGATTTCTATGAGCTTGGTGGCTTTTCCTTCTTCTTATACCTCTTCTTTTACTCTTTTTAGCACTATGAGTAGCTAAGCCCTTTGTAGTTGGCTATTTGGGGTTAAATTTTTTCTTTGATACCATGTTGGGGGGATATAACTTGTAAAATCTATATTTTTGCTCTATGGTTATTGCTTTCTAGTTCTATCTTATTTCCCATGTTGCTTCTTATAGTTTATGCTTGAAAACATGAATTGCTTGGTGTTTTATGCTTGAAACCACCTATATCTAAGAGAAGTTGGCATATCTGAGGCTATTTTGGGATTTTCTTCTAGGTCCAACTAGTGGATCCCTAGCTAGAACCCCATATTCCCACACATATTTCCCTTCTCTTAATCCTAGGTGTGATATCTTAGTAGCTAGTATAGGAGTATTTAGTGCAATTGCATAGGGTTTTCCAAAAGCTAGATGGCGAGTAATGTGAGATGAAACACCCTCACCTCTAGTCCCCACTCCTACCTTTGGCTCCCAATTACACTAAACATTCCCATCTGAGAAACCTAGATTAGTCAAATACTATTGGAATCTCACCTATACCTTAGTCCAATTGAGCCTCGTAAGGCTAGATAGAGTGAGTAGGGGTGTAGTTCCCCTTCACACACTCTATTCTATCCATGGCCAACTAATAGTCTAGGGCAATTTCACAACATTTGGATAGTTGTTTGGTTTAGCAATCTAGAATGAATGGTAAGGTTTTGCATGGTATGTTCCCCCCAACTGATATTTTGAAAACATTACCCCAAAAAGCCCACCTCTCTTTAACTTGCATTAAAACCCTAATTGTTCTCTTAGCTAGTTCATGCTAATTTAGTTGTTTGCTTTAGTTGCTTTGTTAGTCAATTGCCCTATTTTAGATAGTTAGGTATATCTAGAGTAGTTAGTGCTCTTTTGAGCTTGTTAGT
Organism: Alisma plantago-aquatica; assembly: GCA_963693085.1. Lineage (NCBI taxonomy): Eukaryota > Viridiplantae > Streptophyta > Magnoliopsida > Alismatales > Alismataceae > Alisma > Alisma plantago-aquatica. The sequence goes on from OY856412.1 coordinate 136,337,610, forward strand.
ACTCATGTTTCTACTTAGTGATAATCTAGGTTCCTAATTGCTTTGTGTCTAACTTGCTTAGCCAATTTTACTCAGTCTTAGTCTCTTGCTCTTGGTTACTTAGTTGTCATTCTTTGTTAACTAGAATTAACTTGTTTAGTGTTTAATTAGGGTTTTGCTTGTTTTGCTTCCTTTCTTGTTTTCTTGCATGAACCTTAGTGTAATCAAATCAAAACCAACATCAAAATCTAAAAACCATAATATCCACTTTAGGAACATAGATGAATCTAACTTAACTCTAGTGCCCCCTCTCTCCCTATGGATCGAACCCTCACTTGCCACTCACCTATACTATAATACTATGTGCACTTGCGGGTGATATATTCTAGTATATGTGGATGTGTTAGTATAGGGCCCATTATAAATTTGTAAGATCCCAAGTGTCTCTGCTCTCTTTGGTGTGTATCAAGCTTTGGGATTGCATCTATTCATAATTCAATTGAGTAGTGTGTAGTCTGAAAGTAAAATCAACCACCAGTTGTGAGACACATCAACTGGTTATGTGATCCTGACACCTTAGTACATGTCATGAGATCCAACTACTAGAGTATAGGTCTCCAGAGAAAGATACATAAAAAGAAAGAATTAAGAAAAAAGAAAGAATAGTCATTTATGCTTAAGATTTCCCTACATATTTCCATGTTGGTTGTACATATGCTAGTTTGATAAGGTGGTTAGACATAATTAGTTATCCGTAAGAAGGTCATACTTCAAAAGGTACCTATGAGACTTTATGACAATTGTCAATAATTAGTGTTTGAAAGGTATGTGAAACTCTAAGGTGGGTACCCTCCCATAGTTTAGCTGAATTTTGAGGACGAAATTCCCAAAATGGTGGGTAATATTATCACACCCTGATTTTTGCGACCTAGAAAATACATGTATATGTTGTTGATGAAGATAATATAGGATTGATTTTTGTTATGATAAGGTTCCATCCGGTTTTTGTGATGTTTGGATTTAAGGGAAAATCATGTAGAGAGGTCTTTTGTGCAATTAGAACTGTTTTGTAATATCCTAGAAATCTAGGAATCTGATATTTCATTTGATGATGTGAGGTGATCACTAAAGTAGAATAATGAAGGAAATATGATGAGTATAGTTAATGGTTTGAGTTTGAGACCAAATTTAAACCTTCATATTCATGAAGTAAAGTAATTATGATAAAAATGTATTATAGGAGGCTTCAATATAGGAGTTATGTCAATTCACACTTTTATTTTTGTAATTGAGGATAGGATTGATTTTTGTTATGACAAGGTTCCATCCAATTTTCATGATATTTGTATTTAAGATAAAAAGCATGTATAGAGGTCTTTTGTGCAATTAGAACTATTTTGTAATATCCTAGAATTCTAGGAATATGATATTTCATTTGATGATGTGAGGTGATCACTAAAGTAGAATAATGAAGGAAATATGATGAGTATAGTTAATGGTTTGAGTTTGAGACCTAATTTAAACCTTCATATTCATGAAGTAAAGTAATGATGATCAAAATGTATCATAGGAGGCTTCAATATAGGAATTATGTCAATTCACACTTTTATTTTTGTAATTGAGGATAGGATTAAGCCTATGGACCCTTTGAAAGACCATGGAATGGGCCATGTGACCCATAAACCAATTCAAGCCTAATTGGGCCAATTCAGATTCACACATGGGTCCTCATAGTACATGGAAAACTATAATATAGATTATAGAAGAAAATTGAGATAATTTTGAATTATCTAGTGATCTAGGTAATTAAATTTGTAATTATCCAACATTTACTTAAAAAGTGAGTTTGAATTCATTATACAACTAGTTTTGACATTGCTAAATGAAAGACAATACAAAGATAATGCTCACTCCAAAATTTGGGATCAAATAGAGTTATGGTGTGGACTATATAAAAATTTCTTTGATTTGGACTTTTATCAAATAGAAAAAGGGGGCGAATCCAATCCATCACGGACTGGAAAGCCGCAACCAAAAAATAGAGCTACAACAAACTCCCTTGAAGTGGGGAAGTCTGCCAAAATCCTGAGGGTAAGAGGTTATAAAAACCTCATTTTATTGAAGAACATGGGCTACCAACTTCAACGTTGGGGTTTTTCTTGAAACTGTGAGCAAGAGCGTGATGAAGAGCCAGACACAATTAGTGGTGGCAGCTAGGGTTGTAGGTTTGAGATCTTTGATCTTGCCCACGATGTGCCCCCAGATGCGGTGGTACCCTAGGAAGCAAAGTCTATCGGAGCGGAGGGAATCTTCCTGCATTGTGCTCAGAGCCGAGACTCAGGATGCTCCAACTGGTGGAGGTGCGAATTGGGGGATCGGAGGCAAAATAGGGGAAACACCTCCTTTGTCATCGAGTGAAGGAGACACAGCTCCCACCTGGATCCACCTGGGATTAAGGATGAGATTGTTGATCCATTTCATCCTTTGGATCTTGTGTGAACGACCACCAATTCTTTAATAAGGTGATTCTTCAAATATTCATATCTTAAGATAGAAAACTCCAATTTTAGTAAATAAGGGGTTGATGGAGAGCTTATGATATTTTCCATCTTGTAAAAATAGATTCAAAGGATTTATTGGATGCCTAATACTTATTATATTTTGATTATTAGAGGACATGTGATTTCAATGTTTTTAGAACTAAAAATATCAAATGACTTTATAAATTAATGAATATTTTACACTAGGTACATTTTGATATGTTGAACATGATTCCGAGTCATGATCTTGCTGATTTGATTATGGATCTATGTTTTGATGTAAATCCTAATAAGGGCATTATGGATATTTCACCTATTAATTGACCATGAAATGATATAAGATTTTCACCCAGACACTAATGTACATTTTCTTACTATATCCGAAGTTTTGATGACATTTCATACCATCAGATATTAGTAGTTGATTTTTAGACCTAACATGATACTATATGAGGTGTCTTATGGATATTGATGAGATACTACATTAAATATATGTTTAATCACCATGCAACATAGTTTTTGAGATATTTATTTCTGATTTCAAACAACTCATAGTAACTAATGATATATATCTATATTTGGGAGTTTTCCCTTGGTCATGTATTAATATGTTCAATTATTAGTACATTATGTGATTATTATGACTTATTTGAGTATGAAGTTTATAGTGATTACACAATATGATTTTAGATATATGTTCAATGCTAAGATTTTATTGCAGTTTGAGTTCTGAGTTGTGTTTAGTCTAAACAAGAATCCTAATCAAATTTAGGATGTTAGAGTGATGGGGGTTTGAGATTTGGAAATAGAAAGAGGGAATATATACATGGACTTATTTAATTTCAATGACGTCCAGGTAGATATGTTGTGAACCAAGGAATCTAAACTACGTTAAGATTCTCCTCAAACAAGTGGGCCATGTCCATTGAATTTCATTATCATTATGATTCAACCTACATCTTTCTATGAAGTAACTTAGAAATTAAGTTACTTTATGACTTCAGTAATTCATATCTTGTCATGCTTTGAGAAAAAAAAATTATTCAGTTTAAGTTATGTTGACAGATTATCAGATTTCAAGTATTTGAGATTTATAGTATTTTTATTATCAGTTCAATATATTTTTTTAAGCCTTTAAACTCAAACGTCAAATATCTGATATTAAAATTATGTTAATTCCTCATGTTAAAACATATCTTCAAATTAAGATTTTTTAGATAATCAGGTTATAAGATTTTAGATTCAAAGTTAGATCTAGAACGCAGTTGCCAACTAGCTCAGCTGGTCAAGCCTGCTACTTGTGAAGTGCACGTTGTGAGATAGAATCTCAGTGAAATCCCGTTAGGGCACTACAGGAAGGGACTAAAGGCTAACATCATTCACTATTGGTTGTTCTCTCTCTCTCCTGCTACCTTAGACCAGGGTAAAACTCCCCACTATCCAAAATAAGAGTTAGATATAGAACAAAGATACATATAATAAAGATAATATATCAGATTTAAAGATAGAAATTAAGAATAGACTCAGAGTTAAGATATTAAAATTCAAAATAATAAATTAAGAATAGAGATAGAAAATGACACTAGAACATTAACTAAATACATTATAGGATAAGTCATCACCAGAGAGTCCTAGGATGATTTAGAGGACGCACTACGCCAGACACTACGGGTTTCACGGGCATGTTGTGCCAACAGAGGGTGTGTTGCACCATAAAGGACACTTCGGTGTTAACATAGGGTGTTGCACCATAGAGGACACTTAGATGTCAATAGAGGGTGCATTGCACCACAGAGGACACTTCAGTGTCAACAGAGGGAACGTTGTGCCAACAGAGAGTGTGTTGCACCATAGAGGATATGTTCGTGTCACAAGGAGGACTATCGTAAAATGGTGGCCATAAATAAAATAAAAGACATAAATAAAAGATACATTAATTTAGTATAAGTTTACATCTTTTAGATATTATTTCAGCTTTCAATTAAGTATACTCATGTTTATCTTATTAAAATTCAATGCCATTTATTCTAACCTAGGTTTCTCTTCATGCGTGGATGGGGAGAGATGCCATAGGTACTAACCTTCATGAAGAGATGTCAATATAGAGGATTCATTTACAACTTTAAGAGGTTTTCTTGGTGAGCTGGCATCTACACGATCTGAGATATTAAGATAGAATACAGGTTTTAGCGTCATGCATATAGGCTTTTTATACAGTTGTTGTAACCATATTTCTTTTCTATAGAACTTACAATAATTTTATTTCATACGCAATTTGTAATGGTTCTTATTTATTATTATTGCAATGCATACCATGTCAGTAACACTCCCCAATTGAAAAAAAACACCTTTTGTTCATGTGAAAAGAAAATTGGGCGTTACAGCCTCCCTTAGTCACTCCTCGAATAATACTTTTGGCCAACCTTAGAACCTTTCTTGGCTTTGCCTTTGCCCTTGGACTTTCTTTTTCCTTTGATGACTATGGGAATGGATTTGGGTTTGTCTTTCATGTGCCCCTTTTCTATTCTTAACATTCCAAGTAGCTCTGTAATCGGTTTAACAAAAAAATCCATGTTGTAATCCGTGACAAATTATTTGTACAAATTCGATAATGATTGTAGGATCACATATATGTCCAAATCTTAACCTAGAGGAGATCCCAATCTAAATATACATTCCACATACCGAATTAACTTGAGTACATGGGGTCCAACTGGACCACTTTCGTCCATCTTGCACTTAAATAATGTCTTGGAGACATCATACCTCTCTTGCCTTGCTTATGCTTGATACATGTTTCTAAGATGTGTTATCATCTCAGTATCATCCATATTCTCATGTTGCTTCTGAAGCTCATCATTAATGGAGCATATCATAAGGCACTTTATGTGCACTGCGTCGTAGAAATGCTTCTTATGAGCTTCCATTTCAAGCCTAGGTACATTTGGAGTTGGTCCATTTACTATTGATGTGTCCAGGACATAGAGCTTACACTCATGTGTGAGAACAATTCTTAGTATTTTGAACCAAACATCAAAGTCATTCCAATTTAGTTTTTATTTCTTAATTACCAACTGTAGTGAAAAAATTATTATTATTTGTGTTTGCCATTTGATTTTCATGGAAAGCATTTGCATGGTTCAATAAATTGATTTGAAAATTAATTTTTATTTCAAGACTCTAATTTGACGAAATTAGCTTGTTCTTTAATTAATGGCACTCCCAATGTTTTATTCAAATTAACAACCCTCACTATTAATTGGGAAGATTACAATGAGAAATATTATATTGAGTCAAGATTCATAATACATTTAAGTCATGAGTCTACTATGTCAAACACTCATAGCTTGACTATCTAGGTAGGTAACAATTACTAATTGCATCCAATGCAATTCTTGGATAGATGGTTGCACAACCCATTCTCAATAATTTATCATATGATAATGGACAAACTTTAAGGTCAAGATAGAGGATTCATTTACAACTTTAAGAGGTTTTCTTGGTGGGCGGCATCTACAAGATCTGAGATATTAAGACAAAATACATGTTTTAGCATCATGTATAAATGCTTTTTATGCAGTTGTTGTAACCATGTTTCATTTCTATAGAACTTATGAGAATTTTATTGCAATGCATACCATGTCAGTAACACGCCCCAGTTGAAAAAAAATAGCTTTCGTTCATGTGAAAAGAAAATTGGGCGTTACAGCCTCCCTTAACCACTCCTCAAAGAATACTTTTGGTCAAACTTAGAACCTTTCTTGGCTTTGCCTTTGCCCTTGGACTTTCTTTTTCCTTTGATGACTATGGGCATGGATTTGGGCTTGTCTTTCATGTGCCTCTTTTCTGTTCTTAACATGCCAAGTAGCTTTGTAATCGGTTTAACAAAAAAATCCATGTTGTAATTCATGACAAATTATTTGTATAAATTCGATAATGATTGTAGGATCACATATATGTCCAAATCTTGACCTAGAGGAAATCCCAATCTAGATAGACATTCCACATACCTAATTAACTTGAGTACATGGAGTCCAACTGGACCACCTTCATCCATCTTGTACTTAAACAATGCCTTGGAGACATCATACCTCTCTTGCCTTGCTTATGCTTGATACATGTTTTTGAGTTGTGTTATCATCTCAGTATCATACATATTCTCATGTTGCTTCTGAATCTCATCATTAATGGAGCATATCATAAGGCACTTGATGTGCATTGCATCATAGAAATGCTTCTTATGAGCTTCCATTTCAAGCCTAGGTACATTTGGAATTAGTTCATTTAATATTGATGTGTCTAGGACATAGAGCTTACACTTCTGTGTGAGAACAATTCTTAGTATCCTGAACCAAACCTCAAAGTCATTCCAAATTAGTTTTTATTTCTTAAGGACCAATTGTAGTGAAAAAATGATTGTTGTTTGTGTTTGCCATTTGATTTTCATGGAAAGCATTTGCATGGTTCAACAAATTGATTTGAAAATTAATTTTTATTTCAAGACTCTGATTTGACGGAATTAACTTGGTCTTTATTTAATGGCACTCCCAATGTTTTATTCAAATTAACATCCCTCTCTATTAATTGGGAAGATTACAATGAGAAATATTCTACTGACTCAAGATTCATAATACATTTAATTCATGATTCCACTATGTTAAAAACTCATAACTTGACTATGTAGGTAGGTAAGAATTACTATCTAGGTAGGTAACTTGACTATCTAGGTAGGTAACAATTAAGTTTTCAAAAAAAATAAAGGTAACAATTACTAATTGCATCCAATGCAATTCTTGGATACATGGTTGCACAACCCATTCTCAATAATTTATCATATGAAAATGAAGCAACTTTATGCCTCTCGGTTCTTAATCCTATTAACATGTCCAACCCAAAGGCCAATACAATAAGATATGCACCCTGCTAACCAGACCCACATACTTATTTCCACAATTCCCCAAGGTATTCCATGCACCCTCGTTGAGCATGCCCACCTCAGTCAAGCAAGATTTTCGTGTGTTTTTATTGCACAATGGAAGGCATTTTCAAAATTGATATTATATTGAGGAACACACACACACACACACACACATATATATATATATATATATATATATGTATGTATATATCCAGTCACTATTACATATATATCATCATACATATCATTTACTATGCAATCACCACATGTAGTAAAATATGATATGGCAACTAGTATAATAGATTGAGCATTGTAGAAAATTAACCAAGAGATTCACACCTAAAATAAATCTAAATTTGTTGTTTACATGGTTTCAGTCGTTCAACTGGGAAACATACTTAGATGACTAGCAATCCCTATTTTAGGCAGTTATTATGTTATATTGACTCGTTGTCTTGTCTTGACCACAAAATCTCCAAGGACTATCCTCTCTAGTGTGGGATTTTTACGTTCTCCTCCTCTCCACCATGGTCCAGTGGGGATGTCATCACATCATTCTATTATAATTGCATAGTTTGAATTTACATGGAGAATGTATAGAGAGGCATGAAATGCACGTCATATATATGTTACATAATTCTTTGATCAAAATTAAAACAACTATATTACAAGTTTTGGATCACACCAGAATGACCTTGACATATCCACATCGACCAAACAAAATGATTTTCAAGCGTCATATTGGTTTATGTAATATAGATATATCATATTATATCTAATATTAGGTGGTAAATGTGAATACAATTTGTGTATAATTTGTCCAACGAAATGTTTGTGGTTCAAAATCCAAACCAACATTAAAAGTGTATGATGTCAGATCTGATTCCATTGTAGAGTTTTAGGGAAAGTGGTGCATCAAAATGACAAAATTTTAGCTTATAGTTTTACCCTAGTTGTCGAATCCGTCATAGCTACAACATGTCAATGAACATAAAGATTATACCTTTGTCCCCACTAGTTTTTCAACAACTAGACACGTCTTTCTCAGTGAAGAACTTGACCTTTCAGATCCAAATTTGAATTGGCCACCATTATGTTGTATAATTTTGTTCTTCGCATCACCTTCTTGTTGTCTTGTGGAATACCTTTTATAAGCGCCCACACAAGTGCCTCAACCTCTACTTTATTCACACATATGAGGGAGAACGTGGTGCACCACCTTGGCAACCAAGTTGAAGCAAAACAGGATAAATTAATGTGCTAGTCATCTCTGAACTCCCTTTCTTCTCCTATCTTGGGCTACCATCCTTACAACAACTCTCTCTCTCTCTCTCTCTCTTTCTAATAAAGAAACTTCTTGGACAAATTTTCTCAATGTGTCTCAAGTGTGTCTAAACCTAATGGGACAAACCCCCTTAATGAATAAGAGTCATGTGCATGGAGTCTCATAATTCCGATCCCTTTCCTAGTCATAATCTAAACAATAGTCTCAAAATTGAAAACTCAGATAGCCATCCTAGTCAGATGATTGGGACTCCCAACCGCCCAACTGGGTCCCTTCTTGGACTAAGATAGGTTGTGAAGTGCCTGACTCACTAGTCTAGATCTAAATTGGTTTTCCAATTTGATTCCAAAACAAATAAGCAAAACTTTCCATGTTGGTTTCTAGATGAATAATACATTAAGTGAGTCACTCGCATGGTCACTTTCCTAAAGAGAAAGTCATTCGATGTATTAACAATCAATTCATCTATTGACCTGGCCAATCCCTTCAGCCAACTGGACATTCCAGATGCCGGATTGTGTAGGAAATCAACATGTTTATGATTCGTAACCATTTTAATCATGTGTTTCATTGTGAACTTCAATTCCCGTATGCCTACTTATGTGTGTAACCCAGTAGGTTCCTAATTACACTGGTAGTGATGTTTAAAATCTCATAAGAAAAGATTGATGTCTAGAAACACTTCATTTCCATCCAAGTAATTGGAGTAAGTTGGAGAACAACTTCAACGTATAAAGTGACCAATGTTATCATGAATGTATTATCCCTTTGTCACATATATCAAAATTGAAATTAAGGTATGGAATTGTCATTCTCTTATCATTCGATCTATGTTCCTTAAACTAGAGAAGATTGTTCGAGATATTGTGAGCTAACTATAATATGTTGTCTCACATGATCATGGCCATTAATTTCCATAGTATCACTTGTCAAGTCACAGGGATGTCACTCCAATGAGTGACAAATTCCATCTACATCACTTAAAATATTTCACAAGTGTTATGATGCACACAATCACCACCCTTTTAACAACCATAATTTAGAGTCATGTTAGGATAGTGTCAAAGTACATAGAACAACATGTGACTATTGTAGTGATTTCAAGTCTAAGGATCACAATCACCACGGCCACATTGAGATATAACTCTAATGTGTCATTCTCAAGGAGGGTCTATCCAGTGCAACTTGTTCTCTTACAAGTATTCATGTTCAAATCTGATATCCAATATCATGACTAAAGAGACATAGTCATCACTCAACATACATGCTAATCTTATGTATTATTGTTTTTTATAATATCCATAATAATAACAAACTAGGGACATAATAAGAATGAGTATTCTAATTATACATATGATATCATGTTTAAGTCCTAAACCCAAACCATATGTCATTGAGTTAGAACATTCTTAGGACATTATTAGCTTTATTTGTTATCTCAGTACTAAAAAACATAATAAGTGGAACTACCTTTTATTAATAATATAACCATATACAAGGTATCCCTATTAAAATCATCATATGATGGGACTCAAGGCATAAAAACCAACACTATTAAGATAGGTATCTATTCTTGGGTCATGGTATGAATCCACGTAGGAATATCTACAATTCACTCCTCTTCCCTTGGGGCAATTAGGAGTTTTGTTCGAGAGAATTTTTTTAACCTTCCATGCCACCTTCAATATGATATCCAATCATTGCAATGGTACAATCATGACATAATTCATCCAAATCATGCCCTCCTACAAGACATGATCTCAATATGAAGTAACAACCCTAGTACATAAACTATTCATATCTGACATTGATTGCTATCACTTTGACCACATGATTATATATTTATATACTCTCGTCTATGACTACCCTAAAAAGTCAAGCTTTTTCACCCTTTTATTATTATTTTAAATAACTTGCTACAAGTTTTATATATCTTGAACTTTGTATTTTGCATTTTCATCACAAATAATGAATGATGTTTATTTAAGATCCTATTGGGTCTTTGAAATGTCTAAAATTCTTGAACATGTTTAAAGATCCATCAGATTATAAATGTATGATATGAGTTTTCAACTTTATTAGCACCAAAAACTACAAGTTGGTATTCTTGGTAATGTTTATAATTCATCATAGTCAATATGTCACATAATGTTTCCCTAGCACTTGAACAGTGTTTGCACTACATATAATTTATCACATTGGACAATCTTGTGCCCTCATAGATGAATATTTTGAGTCCATGTTGTATAGAGTGTTAAGAAGATGATGATACACAACTTCACCGTGACCAATATATATTAGTGTTCATATTTTTTTGGAGACCAAAAATTGACAATACATAGGTTGAGTTTACATAAAAGCCTTTGTCGAGGCCCAAGCTACTAATTGGGATGCTGGTCCTTTTTGTATGGCAAATCCTAAGGACCTACCAGAAGAGGTTGATGATGGCAACATCACATTCCTATTTGTGATTTATTGAAATAAATGTAAGAGATAAATACATTCATCATACATCACCACGAAGATAGCAAAAGCAAATGCAAGGAAGTTGTGATGGTTTGCCTCACATTATGCACCATGCTTATGATTTTTTTACAGCTGCATTTGATGTATTTACTACAAAGAAGTATGTAAACGGTGCGTGATTGTCCATACCTATACCCATACAAATTCACATATAAGTAAACTGGGCCTGGTTATGGTTCTAGACCCGAATAATAAAAATATAGACTCACACTATACATGTACCCATAATACTTGCATGTATGCAGTGCGTGTATGAGGGTAAGCAGTTCTATATTATACGCCATATTGTTTATGTAATATTAGTTACAACATGTTTTTTATATTCTAATGCGACAAGATATTTCTATGCATAAAATACTTATATTAAATAATGCAATACTTTATATTTTGAAGACTAGTTGAGCTAATTGTTTACATAACTATAGCCATCATCGTAGTTTTTTAATTATGTAGTGTATCATGTAAATATTTTAGTTTTGAGTTTATGTTGTTTTGATTAAGATTGTAATTAGAATATTTAGTTCTAAATTAGATGAATAATATCAATTTTATTTTAACCAGATAGTTCATAATCTCAACTATAATATTGGTTAGACCAATAAAGTATGGTATAAATACCATATTATTTAAATATATAGATATATATACTGCGTATAAGGGTTGAGCAGGTATGGGTCCAAGCATACCCGTCAGTAGACCCGCTAAAATATGAGTTGATGTGTGTAGGGGTCCATAGGTATACAAGTACAAAAATTTAGACACGTGAAGGTTTTGGAAGGGTCTAAATTTGCAGATCCATATATATACTTGGACCCTTCTTACAACCCTACCAAGAAGTTGTCATAAATATTGCTAGTGAAAGGATATACCCCTGTAAGATTTTTAAAAAAAAAGCATGTTTGCTGTCAAACCAATAAACACGATAAATAACGCCAAATATAGCATCTCGAACAACATCATGACAAAACTTGAATCTATAGTGGATACGACAATGTGCAACATGGTAACCAAATGAGTCAAGCTTTGTAGAATGACAAAGAGGATGACCCTCACTACCTGGATAAAGGGGGTCCATGAGTCGATAGTGTAGAATAGCTCAGTATCTAACATGTTATATGGATGATTGGAGACCATCAATAGGAATAACAATAAGAAAATCTTGTGCATGGTCATCATGTAGATAAGTGATAATTGCTTGTTTTTGTTGTGACAACTCAAGCGTGTTGAACTACTAGAAGATCATGTTGTAGTAGGTGTCTGCCAAAAGAGACAAGTGGGGTGAGCCTAGCATACATTTCGAATAGAGAATAATATCATACATGGTATGCTTAACAAGTTTGAACAACAAACTCAATTGAAGAGTACATGAGAAGTGTCAATAACAGGAAAGGTTTTCTATTTTTGCAATGTGTCACACATGGGCACACTAATCACAACATGCTTGAATACAATGTCCATTATGGTCAAATATTTATCCTTCACTATAAATATATGTTGGGTGAAATAATGCATTAACATTCAAATATATTTGGGTACTAAATATATCAACTCCCTTACACAATAACATTATGGAAAATCCATGAGCCTATTCCCCCTTCAAGGTATGTTGTATTGTTGATGTTGTTTTACCATGTCATCTATCATAACCCAAATATTTCACTTCTGCAAAATTCTCTAGGTGCAAGTGATTGTACAAATATTTTAATGATCATCCCAAGGGAAGACCAAAATTGGTGTTACAACAAAAAGGGATTTGTAACTTTGAATATGGTGACATCAACTTATACATGAAACTTTTATTTGTTATGTCTGACTGGGAGTCACATTTGTTGCATGTGTTGCGAGAAGCAAGATTTAGTGGAACGTTAACTACACATGTAGGAAAATATTTATTGGTTTATACAAGATATATAAATATGGCAAAGTTCCTCCCAATATCACAACACAACCTACCACATATATGAGTTTAGAGGTAGTAGACGGGCAAACATGTTCAAATATGAGATGTTCAACCATGTACACTCTTGATTTCAAATTTGTCTGGAGAGGGCACTTAGCCTACCTAAGGAAAGATACAACTCTCACTAGTGGATAAGCAAGGACGGATTATTCATACATGTTGCATCTTGCACCATTTCAATTAATTGGATCACATAATAGACATACCAAATGTATGATAGCAATATAACATATGAAATTGGAGATGTATGTGGAAAATACAACATCCCCCTAGCGGGTGGAAAATCCCCCCTCACCTCTATAGTAGTCCACATGGACCATCATGAACTCATACTATTTTTTTCAGAATAGACAAGAAGGAGTTGTCCCTTCTAGTCAACGAGCTAGTATCAAATTGCTCTCCTTTATTGTCTCTGTTGGTATATATGCCCACAAAGCTAATCATGTGATGATTGTCATGACATAACTTGTAAAAATGATTTGATCATTAATAAAAGGCAAGCTTCCCATTTATTATATTTAATTCAGTTATGAGATATCGATGGAACATTACAAATGTTTAGAGAATAATACTACTCAATGACATATGTCTTCTAGTACGTGCCTTGGATGAATGAGATCATATGGATGTTAAGAGTACATATACATATTCTCATTATGCCCTTGATCGGTTGCTATTGTGGAAGGTTGATAGACATCAATAACACATAAGATCAGAGTGTGAGTTGGTTGATGACAAAATTTCATTAGTCATGATATGGCAATATTAAACCAATCACATAGATACATGTTAAAGAATAGTGTATTAGACATGCCCACTGTGAGACTGACACATGGAGGCCATCATCTTAGAAGTCATAGTCAGCTATCACAGTGATGGTGGTGGTTGTGGTTCTTAGATTTGAAATCATTGCACTCATCACATGTCATTGGGCAAGCTTTGACATCATCAAAAGCAGTCCTGAAACATGGATTGTTATAAAGGTGATGATTGGGTGACTTTGACACATGGGGATAGACTATGGATGATAGAAATGGGATTTGTCCCTCCTACTGGAGTTTGATTCTCTAGGCCTCTTTATTAGTGAGACTATGAAATGCATGGCCACGAACATGTGAATCAATATGGTGTTGGATAATATGGGCACAGAGTATAGATGTGGGAAAAAAAATTATGTATATGTATTACCATAATAGCAAGATTGTGTCAACTATTATGAAATAGGAAGGATGGTTTTGACAAGTTATACTTGGTCCTGGAGCAAGTCCAGTGACAAAACTCACTTCTTTGCAACTACTAACTAGTTGCTCTTGGACGGTGGATGTGCAACTTTTTTGGTCTTCACCATGAACAGTTCCTTGGAAACCTCTACAACAACTCCGGTGGTATGGCCATAGACTATAGGTTGACTTTGCTCTCCGAGCAGCTGCTAAAGGACTCCTGCCTCTAGAGTAGTCCATGCAGACCAACTAGAACTCTTGTCATTCACCAAGAATGGATAGGAAGTTGTCTCTCCTGTTGGTGTACTAGTCACCAACCTGCTCTCCCACAACAACAACTTCTCAGTTGTTCTCTCCCGTTGTCTATCCCTTCTGGTTGGGTAGGACTTGCCTGGTCTCTCTCGTTTACCACAACCAGAGAGGAAAATAGTTTTTAGAGGAACTAATTCAGTTGTCTGTGTTGTATTTGTGTTATGGGAAGTCCCCAGTACCCCTCCTTTTATAGGCAAGGTTAGGGTCAGGGTTCCCAGTCTGAACGGGATTGTGCGAGAGTGGAAGGGACCCAAAGAACTTGAATTTTCACAACCTACAAGATGCCAAACATTCATATAGAACCCCTATACAATTGCATGGTGTACAATATGGTCATCTCACACTACCAAACGGCTATTTGGCAGATTCCCAATCATATACAAATTTGGCTATTTTCAATTCCAATTAATAACACATATTAATTTACTTGCACTCCAATTTTGTGTAATTAAAACTATTTGGGAAACATCCAGAATATTCATTCTTCCCAACTGATCCATCTCACACAAGTGAGACGCCCGTCTCACTCACCCAGATGGTCTCCTGGTGAGACTGAGTTGATCTGGTGGGTTTAATCACATTGAACTGGTCAGTTTAAGGGCAACACTTAGCCAATTCAAACTTTGATCAGTCTAACAACCCAAACGACCTTCTCAACACTTGAGACACCTGTCTAGCATGCCCAAATGATCATCTCACGAGATGGTCATTTGGCAGTCCAGTAAGCCAATCCATCAACCTATTGCAAGAGTTGAGTACCTAAACACTTTAGTAATCAATACAATCATCATTCAAGATCAAAATCCTCTTCTAGATGAGTTCCTATGTGTGTGACCCTATATGTCTCATATCATGTTGGCATTGAATGTCCATAACTAGCTTATGACATCACAAGCAAGGAGCGGTACCTAGTCTCACATCAATACTACCCAACTGAATGGAAAGTTGGATAACAACTTCAACCTACAATTTGTGTAAGGTGTTGTCGTAATTGTATAATTCCTTTGTTGCTCATATATGGAATGAACTCAAGGCATGGATGGTCACCCTATCAATGTTCAATCCATATTCCTTGAACCCATAGCAGATGTCTGAGATAATGTGACGTCAATATCATATATTGATTCACATGTGCATGCACATGCATTTCTCAGTCTCGCTTATCAAGTGGACTAGATATCATACTCCAGTAGGAGGGACAATTATCATATCTATCACTCATAGTCTATTCCCATATGTCAATGTCACCCAATCATCACCTTTATAACAACCCATGTTTCAGGACTATGCCATACCATAAGATGGTTTCCATGTGTCCCTCTCAAGGTGGGTCTATCTGATACACTGTTCTCTAACATGTATATGTGTGCTTGGTTTGATATTGCCATATCATGACTAATGAGATTTAGTCATCATCCAACTCAAACTCTGATCTTATGTGTTATTTTTGTCAATCATCCTTCAACAATAACAACTGATCAGGGACATAATGAGAATATGTATATGTACTCTTAACATTGGTATGGTCTCATCCACAAGGGTAGTAACTTGAAAAAATAAATTATTGAGTAATATGTGTTCGATCCTAGATGGGTGATTAGATGCTCTAGAGGGGGGGTGAATAGAGATGAATGAACTCAAACAAAATTCATTACACCTTCAAGATATATCACAAGATAATGTTGCTAAATAGGAAATTTGAGTGCAACTAAAACATGCATAGCAAGGGAGAGAGAGATTGAACATACACAAGTAGACAAGCTATTTAGAGTGGTTCCACACTTCAAATTAGAAGTGAGTCAGTCCACTTACCTAGAGAGGTCAGTCTCTAGGATTTCTTAACCTTGCACCTTCATTATATTCATTATAAGAGATACAATACATGACCAACCAAAGGACTTACCTATCCAATACAAAGAGTCTTCAACCTTACCAAGGACTTACCCACTTTGCAAGGAGTCTTCTGCCTTCTTCCAAGGACTTACCTACTATTGCATAAGTCTTCAACCTTCAAGGAATTACCCACTCTTCTTGGATCTTCAGCCTTTGACTTCACCTTCACTCGGAGAAGCTTCCACCAAGGACTTACCCACTTGAGCAAGGAGTCTTCTGCCTTCACCAAGGGCTTACCCACTCTAGCTTTAAGTCTTCAGCCTTGATCTTCACCAAGGTACGCCTTCCCTTGTTCTTCTTCACCCCTCTTAGCCAAGAGAGAGAACCTTCATCTTCATGGTTGAAATGAGATATAGGAAGGTGGTGGAAGTGAGAGCCTCACAAGATATACATGTAGGACTAGCTCTCTTATAGATTTCATACTCACTCTAACAAATGTAGCAAGTGATTAAGCTTAGAGAGAGAGAGGAGGCTCTAGGAAGCACTCAACTATAGAATAGGAACCTCACATAGAGTTTTGTATTGAATGCTCAACCTTGGAATGAAGCCCAAGGGGTCCTATTTATAGTTGGGGATGCCTCTTAGCCTTTGGGAACACTTAAGAATGAAAACTAGCTATTTGGTGGCTTGCAATGGATATATTTTCACTTGTTGCCACTCCATAATGGCTAGAAACACTTTTCCGTACAGTGCAATCGGTCGAGTTTCTATAAAGGTAACTCGACCGATCCCACCAAAAGACAAGACCAATTTAGGCCAGCGGTCGAGTTTGTCCTAGGGTAACTCGACCAATTCACTTAAATCATTTTTAGTCAGTAGAGGGATCGATCGAGTTCTGTGAAGTGTAAACTTGACCTATCAAAAGTCATTTTCAAGATCCAATCAGGATCGGTCGAGTTTGCAACTCGACTGATGAACAACCTGATGTGAATTTTGGAAAATGGTATTTGAGTGCTTAAATATTCGATCTAAGTGCTCCTAATTTTTTCTAAACTTAATTACAAGTCATAAAATCATTACAAGTGATTTACAACATGATTCTAATGGATTTACATCATATTACAAAAACATGCACTTGTATAGACTTTGACTTGTCTTTTCTCCAAGTTGAGATGTGCAAGTTAGGGCATTTGGAGTGTGTCTATACCAGATCTGAAATCACTCAAGTAGAGACATTAGACACAAATAATTGGAATGGTTTAGTCATCATCAAAACAAGGGTTTGGTCAATTTAGACCTTCAGTCAACAATATGATTCTCTAGACATTCATGGTGTTTCCTCATTATCTCATAACTGAATGAAATAGAATGAATTTGAAGCTTGCCTTTATGTGTATTAATCAAACCCTTTAAGGTATATGACATGTCAATCATCATATGAATGGCTCTATGGACATACCTTACCAACATATATGACATTGATCTTACATATATCTCAGACAGTCTGCTCTTGGTTCAATAAATACGATTGAATGATAAAGAGGATGATTGATCCATGCATTGAGTTCAATCTGAATGTTAGTGACAAAGGAACTATACAAACACTGCAACACCATACACATATTTTAGGTTGAAGTTGTTCTCCAACTTTCTATTTACTTGGGTAGCATTGATGTGCGACTAGGCACTGCTCATTGCTTGTGATGTCATAAGTTGTTATGGGCATTCACTGCCAACGTAATATGAGACCTATAGAGTCACACACATAGGTCTTGACCTAGAAGAGGAGTTTGATCTTGAATGATAGATGAATTAATTGCTAAAACATTTAGGAAATTGATTCACGCAACAAGCAAGTTTGACTGCATTGCCAAACGCCCGTCTAACAGCATGAGACGGCCGTCTGGAGTACCAAACAGTTGTCTCAAGGATTGAGATGGCCATTTGGGCTGTCAAATTGATTCGAGTTGGAAATGTCTATGGATTGAATTGACTGGCCCGACTCACCAGACGACCACCTAGCTAGCCGAGGGAAGGTTCTAGATATATTGAAGTTCATTTCAATTGCACATTACTTGTTGTGCAAGGAATTAATATGGAATCAAATTGCCAAATTCATGTGCAGTTGGGAAAGTACCAGACAACCATCTAGACTGAGCTAGATGACTGTTTGGCATGCAAGTTAGACGTCTGCCATTACAGACGACCGGTTCGGCTACCGCAGGTTGCCAAAGTTCTAGAATTGTTGCTAAAATTTGAGATCTTGTGGTCCCTTCCACTCCCGCATCGACTGGGAACCCTGGCCCAAACCCTACCTATAAATAGAGGGATAACAAGGGCTTGCCAAAAGACAACACAAACAATTGAGAATCAGTTGCTCTGATAAATGTTGTCCTCTCTAGTTGTGGTAACCGAGAGAGCTTAAGAAAGTCCAACCCGACTAGGAAGGGATAGCAAGGGAGAGAACAACTAAGATCATTATTGTGGGAGAGCAAATCGGTGACCAGTAAGCCAACAGAAGGGACAACTCCTACCTGTCTGTTCTAGTAGGACGACATGAGTTCTACGCGGTCCATGTGGACTTCTCTAGAGGCGGTAGGTTGTTGAATGTTGTTAAGGAGGACATCATCAACCAACAGTCCATGATGAGAGGATATACTGCAAAAGATGACATTCGAGTCTGTTGTCCGTGGAGGAGCAATCAGACTAGTCCCAGTGCAACAAGGAGTCAGAGTTGCACAACTACAACGACAAGGATTGTCATTGGACTTGCTCTAGGACCAAGTATATCTTCAAAACCATCCTTTCCATATTATAGTAATTGATGTGATCCATTGGTTATGAGAATATGGTAGATAAATTTTTTGTTTCTGCTGCAGGCTCTATAGCCATATTTTCCTACAATGGTATCAGAGCCAACGTCAATTTACTATATTATGGGATAATCCATATGATTGGTTTTTAGTTTTCATCATTCTATTATTGCATGCTATATGAATAATATCTTATCAAATCTAATACCACGATGATCCCAAACTAATATATATATATATGACATATATGCAATTTACACACATCGCCCTAAAAGCAGTTTTGATGGTGGATGTGTAGCATGATTATGGCCAATAACCCCTATCATATGTGCATGGTTATGTGGTTGGTTGATTCTTTTATCTCGATCTGCATACTGGGCAACTAACTTATCTTCCCAATGTAAAGTTAATTCTTTCCTAACTTTGCTCCCCTTAAATGTAACTCAAGGTTTCTCAATAATCATGTAAAAGTAGGATAGTTTAATTTCTTGTTATGACGAAGAAGATGATGTCCCAAACACGAGTTTGCAAGATGGAGGATCATGGATGACCAGAAGGATGAGCCGAACCGACCGGCTGGTGGACCCGAATGATCTACTGGAGGAGCCAATAGATGGTGGACCAATAGAACCAGACGACCTAACAACCGACTAGGTGGCGAGCTGATCGGTTTAAGGGTTGAACAGATGAACCCGGATTGGAAAGCACATATCTTCATCAACAACGGGTTTCTGCATGTGATGTAGACCTAGATGATGTAATTCCTTGTGGATCTAAGGAATTAAATTAGTATGGTCATAACCATCACTTTTGTTTATTGCATGTTTTTGTTGTGGGATATAGCATGTATATGATATGTACCATATAATGGTGATTGAATAAAGTATGTATTTATTCAAACTCCCTCAATTAAACTATTAAGTCTTAGATGCTTTCCAAAAGTGACACACATGAAAAGCTTGATCGACCAAGCGTAGGTGATGCCAAAGTGTGGTACGTCGTCTATCTCCTGGAAGTGTGATGGTAATAATGTAGGTGCTGCCAAAGTGAGGTACATTGTTATCGTGTTAGCTTTTGGGTCAGGCTTAACTGGTGATTCTTAGAGTGTCTAAGCCCATAAGCATGCATATGATTATGGCAAGGAGTTGCACATATCATCTATCCAAGAGTTGCATATGATGCAATTGGCATTATGGCCCACCTAAATAGTCAAGTTGTGGGCGATCAGCCAAAGTTGACTCATGATTTGATGAAATATGGATCTTGGCTCACTAGAATATTGTACACTACAATATTCTGAATTGATATTGAGGGATATCCATTCGAAAAATAGTGGGAGCGATAATTATTAAATACCTAATTAATATCATCAAATTTTTAAATCAAAATAAATCAAATCAAAAGGGTTTTTGACAAATGTAAATTTTCTCTTGTAGAATCAAACGACAAACAAATCTGAACTATGATTGGTCCTTAAGAAGGATAAACTTGACGGGGCAAATTTCCACAACTAGTTTTGGACTTTGAGAAGGGTTCTCAATGAAGAGTGCAAGCTCTACGTCCTTGACAAACCAGTGCCAGAAATACCTGCTCCTGATGCACCTCGGGCACAAGTGGATGCTTACTAGAAGCATGCCAATGATGCCTTAGAGATAAAGTAACTTATACTTAGCTGCAAGAACTATGAGTTGTATGAGCAATGTGAAGACACGAGTGTTCTTGAGATGATAACACATCTTAAGAAAGTGACACTTAGTCTTAAAAAGCAAGAAAGGGACACTATCGTGAAGGTGATGCTTGAGTCTAAACTAACAGAGGCAACCTCAAAAGAACATGTGATCAATATGATTGGACATGTGTATCATCTTCAAAAATTGGGATTCACCTTGAGCCAATATTTGGCCACTAATATGATTCTAAAGACTATTCCATAATCATATATCCACTTTATTGCATGTTATCATGTGAATAATACGGCTGGACAGATGTCAAACTTGCTTGCCATGTTGATTCATGTTGAAGCAAAATTGAGGAAGGAAAAGCCTATGATGGTGATCAACGGAGTTGAGTCCAAGGATAAAAGCAAGACCAAGAAGAGTCTTGAGGTCAAGCCTAAATTCACATCTTCAACACTCAAGATAAGGAGAAAGAAAAGTACAAAAGGATCTCATCCTTTATACTTGAAGGCATTCAGGAAGACGAAGATGGGGATGGTGATCTCCACTTCAGGCATATACGTTATTGAGATAATCTATCTACTTAATATCATGGGTACTAGATACCGGATGTGGATCTCACATATGTTCTCATATGCAGGATCTGAAAGGAAGTAGGCCTTTGGGAAAAGGTGAGGTGGAACTGTGAGTTGCTAATGGCGCAAGAGTTGCGACCAGTGTAGTTGAAACCTATAGTATATCTCTACCTACAAGGTTTGTAATACAGTTAAAGAATTTTTATTATGTACCTGCTATAAATAGAAACATCATTTTTGTATTTTGTATAGACAAGGATGCATTTGAATTCCATATTAAAAATGGTCTATATTCTATATTTAAAAGATGGGATCTTTTATGGCAGTGCCCCAATGTCTTATGGTCTTTATTTTGTTAAATCTAAAGACATATGTATATAATGTTGATACCAAAAGACTAAAACTAAACAACTCAAACAAGACATACCTTTGGCATTGTCGTCTAGGGCACATAAATGAGAATTGCATATCTAGACTCCATAAAGATGGTTATCTAGACTCTTTTGATCTTGAATCATTAGAGAAATGTGAATCTTATTTGTTGGGTAAGATGTCAAAGACCCCTTTCACTGGTAACAATGAGAGGGCTAGTGATCTATTAGGACTCATACATACTGATGTGTGTAGACCTTTTAGAACAACTGCTAGAGGTGGGTATCAATAATTCATTACCTTCACTGATGACTTTAGTAGGTATGGCTATGTTTATTTAAGGAAACATCAGTCATAAACTCTTGAAAAGCTTAAGGAGTTTATGAATGAAGTACATAGCCAACTTGGTAAAAGTATTAAGGCACGTCATTCTCATCAAGGTATAGAATACTTAAACCAAGAGTTTTGAGAATCTTCTTAGAACACATGGGATTGTATCCCAGTGGACTCCACCTGGAACACCTGAGCATAATGGTGTGTCAGAAAGAAGGAATTACACATTACTGCATATGTTGTGATTGATGATGAGTTTAGCTGAACTTCCGAATACCTTCTGGGGGTATGCTCTAGAAACCACCATGTGTACACTAGACCGAGTACCATCTAAATCGGTTCAAAAGACACCATATGAGATATGGACTGGGAAGCATCCCAATATATCTCTTATGAGGTTTGGGGATGAGAAGCTTATGTTAGAAAGATGCTTCCTGAGAAGCTTGGTCCTAAATCTGATAATGTTATTTCATTGGATATCATAAGGAGACTAAATCATATTACTTTTATTCCACATCTGGCAGCAAAATGTTTGTTGCTAGAGATGTTGTATTCCTAGAAAAGGAATTTATTTCCAAAGGAATCAGTGGGAGAAAAGTGGAAATCGAAGAGGTTCAAGACCAACAAGAAAACATTGAACTGATAGATGAACAAGAGGAATAAAGAGACTCACAAGGTGTTGTGGAATCTCAAATTCCTCGAATGACACAAGAACCTCGTAGATCTAGTAAGACACACCTTAAGCCTAAGAGATTTGGATATCTTGTAACTCAAGAAGGCGGTGAATTGGTCATAGATGATGAGCCAATATACTATAAAGATGATATTAAGGGACCAGAGTCTGAGAAATGGCTTGAGGCCATGAGATCTGAGATGGAATCAATGTATACCAACAAAGTATGAACTTTGGTGGATCCACCCGAAGGGGTAAAACCCATAGGGTGCAAGTGGGTCTTCAAGAATAAGACCAACATGTATGGAAAAATTCAAACCTATAAGGGCAAATTGGTTGCAAAGGGTTTCATACGAGTTCAAGGTGTTGACTATGACAAAACCTTTTCTCCAGTGGCCATGGTTAAGTCCATTAGGATCATGCTTGCTATTGTAGCTTATCACAACTATGAGATTTGGCATATGGGTGTTGAAACTGCATTCCTTAATGGGAATGTTCTTGAGGATGTGTACATGGCACAACCTGAGGGTTTATAAATCCAAATGATGGAAATAAATTCTTTAAGCCACAAAGGTCAATCTATGGATTGAAGCAAGCAACTCAGAGCTGGAATCTTTGTTTTGATGAGACACTCAAAGGTTTTGGCTTTATTCAAAATAAAGATGAACCTTGTGTGTACAAGAAGGTTAGTGGGAGCATAGTGATATTCCTCATATTATATGTAGATGACATACTGTTGATGGGGAATGGCATCCCTACTTTACAAAACATAAAGACATGGCTAAGAAATACCATTTCGATGAATGATTTGGGAGAAGCATCCTACATCTTGGGGATAAAGATCTATAGAGATAGATGCATAAGGCTTCTTAGACTAAATCAGAGCACATACATTGATAAAGTATTGAAGCAGTTCAACATGGAGAACTCAAAGAGAGGAAACCTGCCAACATTGCATGGAGTGACCATCACTAAAGTTTAGTGTCCCAGTTCTTGTGAAGAAAGGGAATGCATGAGTTTATTTCCATATGCCACAACAATTGGATCGATCATGTAAGCAATGTTGTGTACCCATCCAGATGTCTCATATGCCATGAGCATGACGAGCAGATATTAGACAGATCCAAGTGATGCTCATTGGACAACCATGAAGAACATCATCAAGTACTTCTTGTTCTATGGCATGGAGAAAGAGTTGGTGGTAAATGATTACACTAATGCAAGCTTCCATACTGACAAAGGTCATTAAAAATCACAATCAAGATTCGTGTTTTACCTAAACAACGGATCTGTAAGCTGGAAGAGTTCCAAGCAAGAAATAGTTGCTGATTCTACAACAGAGGCCGAATATATTGATGCATCGAGTGCAACAAAGAAGGTTGTATGGATCAAGAAGTTTATTACAGAACTTGGGGTCGTTCCAAGCATCAATGACACAATCGAGCTATATTGTGACAATAATGGAGCTATTACACAAGTTAAGGAACTCAGATCGCATCAGTGCTCAAAGCATATACAAAGGCGGTTCCATCTCATATGAGAGATCATATAGAGAGGAGATGTAAAGATTTGCAAAGTACCAACTGAGAACAATGTCGATGGCCCCTTGACAAGGGAACTTTCACAGAAGAAGCACGACGATCATGTTGGATCACTTAGAATATGATTCATGGGTGATTGGCATAAGTACAAGTGGGAGTCTGTTGGTATATATGCCCAGGGAGTCAATCATGTGATGATTGTAATGGCATAACTTGTTATAACGATTTGATTATTAATAAAAGGCAAGCTTCCAATTTATTCTATTTAATCCAGTTATGAGATAATGATGTAACATTATAAATGTCTAGAGAATAATATTACTCGATGACATATGTCTTCAAGTACGTGACTTGGAAGAGTGAGACCATATGAATGTTAAGAGTACATATACATATTCTCATTATGTCCCTGATCAGTTGTTATTGTGCAAGGTTGATAGACATAAATAACATATAAGATTAGAGTGTGAGTTGGTTGATGACATAATCTCATTAGTCATGATATGGCAATATCAAACCAATCACAGATACATGTTAGAGAATAGTGTATCAGACAGACCCACTGTGAGACCGACACATGGAAGCCATCATCGTGGAAGTCATAGTCAGCTCTCACAGTGATGATGGTGGTTGTGGTTCTTAGACCTAAAATCATTGCACTCATCACATGTCGTTAGGTATGCTTTGACATCATCAAACACAGTCTTGAAACATGGATTGTTATAAAGGTGATGATTGGGTGACTTTGACACATGGGGATAGAATGTGAATGATATAAATGGGATTTGTCCCTCTTACATGAGTTTGATGTTCTAGGCCTCTTGATTAGCGAGACTAAGAAATACATGGCCATGCACATGTGAGTCAATATGTGATATTGAGATTACATATATCTTAGATAGTCTGCTCTTGGTTCAAGAAACAAGATTGAATGATAAAGAGGATGACTGCTCCATGCCTTGAGTTCAATCTGAACACCAGTGACAAAGGAACTATACAAACACTACAACACCATACATATATTGTAGGTTGAAGTTGTTCTCTAACTTTCCATTTACTTGGGTAGCATTGATGTGCAACTATGCACTGCTCATTGCTTGTGATGTCATAAGTTGTTATGGACATTCACGACCAACGTAATATGGGACCTATAGGGTCACACACATAGGTCTTGACCTAGAAGAGGAGTTTGATCTTAAATGACAGATGAAATAATTGCTAAAACATTTAGGTAATTGATTCACACAACAAGCAAGTTTGATTGCACTACCAAACACCCATTTCATGGCATGAAATGGCCGTCTGGTGTGCCAAATGGTCATCTCAAGGGTTGAGATGGGCGTTTGGGGTGTCAGACTGATTCGAGTTGGAATTGACCATGGATTGAACTAACTGCCTTGATCGAATCACTAGATGGCCGTCTGGGTGAGCGAGACAACTGTCTCGCATGGGTGAGATGGCCCAGTTCAGTCGAGGGAAGGTTCTAAATATTTTGAAGTTTGTTTCGATTGCACATTACTTGTTCTGCAAGGAATAATATGGAATCAAATTGTCAATTTTGTGTGTGGATAGAAAGCACAAGATGACCATCTAGACTGAGTCAGGCGACTGTCTAGCATGCCAAATGATGGTTTGGATGTCGTAGGTTGCCAAAGTTCTAGAATTGATGTGAAAATTTGAGATCTTCTGGTCCCTTCCACTCCCTCATCGATTGGGAACCCTGGCCCAAACCTTGCCTATAAATAGAGGGGTACTGGGGCTTCCCAGAAGACAACACAGACAATTGAGAATCAGTTTCTCTAACAAACATTGTCTTCTCTGGTTGTGGTAACTGAGAGAGCCCAAGCAAGTCCTACCCGACCAAGGAGGGATAACAAGGGAGAGAACAACTGAGATCATTGTTGTGGGAGAGCAAATTGGTGACTAGTACACCAACGGAAGGAAAACTCCTTTCTATCTATTCTAGTAGGATGATAGGAGTTCTAGGCAATCCATGTGGACTTCTCTAGAGGTGGGAGGCCATTGTCTGTCGCTAAGGAGGACATCGTCAACCAACAGTCAGTGACGAGAGGAGTTGTTGTAGAAAATGACGTTCGAGTCTGATGTACATGGAGGAGCAGTTAGACGAGTCCCAATGCAAATAGGAGTCACAGTTTCACAACTATAACAACGAGGATTGTTGCTGGACTTACTCCATGAATAGGTATATCCTCAAAACCATCCTTTCCATCTTATATTAATTGACGTGATATGCTAGTTTTAGGAATATGGTAGTTAATTTTTTTTCCCACTGCCTTCTCCATAGCCATATTTTCCTACAATATCTCCCTTGTTGTCCCTCCTCTTTATAGGTAGAACTTGCTCGATTTCTACTAGAATACATGACAATGAATAAATTAGGGTGAGTTTATATGCAATGTCACCTCTGAAGGCTCCTAGTCTCAAAGACATCAAATCAAGGTTTCTTCAAACTAACTAGAGTGTCATCAAGGAAGATCCCATATCCATTGTTCTAAATCCATTCAAAGGCCTTTTTTTGAAGCTACTTCCATTAACTCTATGTCCTCTTATTCCTAAAACTCATAAACATATCAGTTTTAGTCACCTTAGACCCATATCTATAAATAATGTATGTGTAAAGGTTATATCTAAGATTCTTGATAACATGATAAATCCATTCCGCTAAGAGTGGATTTCACCTACTCAGATGAGTTTTATACCTAGAATAATCCTGCATGATAATACCCTACTGATGCATGAGATCATTCATTCTATGGAGAAGTCTAAAACTAGAAAACTGGTGATGGTGATCAAATTAGATATATCAAAGGCCTACAACAAGCATTATTGGGGCTTCATCTTCAACTTTATCTAAAGAACTCATCATACCTAGAATGTCATCAACATTATTACATAGATTATTACTTCAAGAGAGTCTACTATTTTGAATGGTGACCAACTTAATCATATTCAGCCTTCCAGGGGTGTCAAGCACGGTAACCCCCTATCCCCTTACATGTTTATTATTTGCATGGAGCAATTTTACAAAGCAATTTAGTCTAAATTGGGCCACCTTAGATGGAGTGCTTCATTGTTCATTGGCGAGGAAATAAAGTTCTCTCATTTATGCTTTGTAGATGATCTTGTTCTCTTTAGTGAAGCAACTGTTTCTCAAGCTTCATGCATAATCAAATGCCTTCTCAAGTTTGGGATTGCATCTGGCTAGGAGGCATTGCTAGAGAAATCTTTTATATATTTTTCAAAAAGCACTATGGTATCTACTTGGAGAGCATCAACGGAAGCTGAAAATGACCCAAGTGGAGGATCTTGGCCACCATTTGGAAATTCCTCTTATCCATAAGAGGAATTCAAAGGGGAAGTACTTGGATCTTGTTAATGAATTTCAAGGGAAGTTAACAATTGGGCTAACAAGAACCTATCATCGGCAGGAAGAATCATGTTAGCAAGAAGTCATCAAAGTTACCTATATCTATCTGTGATTAGTTGGATAAAATTACTCAAAGCTTTATTTGGAGGGGAATTCCCATCAAAATGGTGTTCACTTGGTTGCATGGGAGAATTTACTAGCACCCACTATGAAAGGAGGTCTTGGAGTCAGAGATACGAAAGAACTGAATGAGGCCTTGTTGACAAAGATCATGTGTACGTTTCTGAGTTTGAAAGATACTTTATGGAAACCACTTCTAGAAGCTAAGTACAATATAATAGAGAGAAATAGGGTGAATGGGTCGACCACTTGGAGGAGCATCAAAGCTCAATACCAATATGTAATGAACATGTTGGCGATATCAGTTGGTAATGGGATGCATAATCAGGCTCTGTATGGTTGCTGACTAAGAGTGGGGCTAGTACTCGTCCGAAAAGACCCAGTACAAGCACCAGATCAATTAAAGGAAAGCATGATATCAATCCTAGTGATTGAGGAAGGTATTTGAGATGTTAATTTCATAAATATTTACCTAGAGGATGAATCTGTCGATACTATCATTTATATGCCCACACTTACACATGAGCTTGCCGATGTCGAGTTCTACTGGATGAATTATGTACACAGATGTTTTATAGTCAAACAAATGCATGCCGAGATGATCGGTCAAAGTTCTAAGGAGACACCTAGTGAATGGATTTCGTGACGGGGGCAACAAATCCCCCTAGGGTTAAGGTGTTTCTGTAGCTCCTCATAAATTGACAATTGTGAGATGTATCATTTAGGCAATGAAACATGTCTCCACGCCCTAAGGGACTACCCAAGAGTTGAGAAAATATTGATGACTCTCAACCTAGGACTAAGTGTGGATTTCTTCTCAATAACTAATGTCAAGGACTGGTTGACAGGTAATCATAAGTATGAATCTAGTTGGAACTATAATATCACATTCTCAAATGCATGCTGGAAAGCTTGGGATTACAAGAACATGTTCATTTTCTAGAAGGCAGCTGCCAACACAAAGGACATAATCCGATATATTTGCACAACCAAAGTGGATATTATGAGGGCCTTCAATTGCCTATTAATGTGGATATTATAGCACAAGAAAACTCACCAGGGATGATATCCCTTGATTTTACCTAGACTTGTGTGATAATCACCACCCACAAGTGAACAGATCTTATTGCAGTATAGTTTAGGATTGAACCCAAAGGACAATGTATTTAAGAATTAACTAATCAAGGCGACCAAGCAAGGACTAGTATTTATCACAAGAATTGAGTTGATTTTATTAACTAAGGTCGTGAGAATGAAAAGAGATAGATTAATGTTCTACTTATTAATGGATGGAAAAGGTAGGGTGGAACTCAGTTTCACCGCCACTAAGTGAATCTGCACATTCATTCAAAAAAACTTGTATGAAGAGATAATTGGAGTTATGCAAGTTTCCCTTTTTGCGGTTAGAAACTTGCATGAGTGGATTACATACAGTCCATATCCACTACTCCGGAGATTTCCCATTAGAAGTTCTTGTTAGGACATCAACCACAACTAATCGATATTCAAATCTTAAATGTTGAATTTCTCACAACATAAGATTATGATAAATCATGTAAAGGGGGTGATCAATCCACTAGACACACGACAAACAATCATCAATGAATTAAATGAGTTCATACAATATTTGGAACATGAATGAAATTGCAAAAAAATAGGTAGTGGGGCTAGTTCCCACACCCTAGTGAAAGGACTACTCCCTCGACATGGCAAATCAATCTCACTGGTAGAGGAAAGGGACACAATCATGGTTATGATTGTATCAGAAGTAGCTCGACGTGGTTTACGACGAAAAACTTCCTTCCTTCTATCTCTTCCAGGTATCAACCTTGACTTGCAGTTGGAGTAGGTGGATGAACAATAGCTTGATAGAGAGGTCGATCACCATGAAGAGGGAGGTCGATGGCCTTGAACTTGTAGAGGTCGATATGGAGGTCGACACACTAGAGGTCGATGGCCTTGAGTTGTTGAAGGAAATGGTCAATGGATCACTATTGTTGACTTGGAGGTTAATGCCTTTTTAGTGGAGAGGTTGATGGCTCGAGGCAACAATAGGATGATTGATGGATCTAGACTTGGGAAGTCTGTGGCTCTAGATATAATCATGTCTGTCAATCTAGAAATGACTTGGATTTGCAACACTTTTGCCTTCTTGAGAAGTGTGAAGTCCAAGTGAGCCTTTCTGTGGTTGAGAGATGAGTATTTATAGGCCTTCACACCCAGTGTCAGTGGTCGCATTTACGCCACATGGAAGGTTGAGATTGATTTCTTTATGGCTAAGAAACTGTACAAATGTCTATGGGGTAGACGAACAATCAACGAGGTCTATGGTCTTGGATGCTCAATAGGAAGGGACGTCAAGCTCTAACTGTCAATATGGAGTGTCAACCCAGTGGCCATCAACCTGGAAGGTTGATGTTTTTGGAGCTTGGTCTTGACCATCAATCTACCGGGCCATCAATCTTTTGGGCTATCGATTTTGAAGGTCGATGGGTAATCGACCATGAAGGTCGATGAATTGAAGGTCGATGCTTGTTAATTGATGATATTTGAAGGTCACTTGGCATGTCGATTGGTATGTTGATTTTGGCTTTGACACAGAAATCGTTGATCGATATGCCTTCTGAAAGTGCTTGTTGCAGAGTGATAACACTCAAAACTTGTAAGGGTAGTCAAGAAAAGTATCAAATTCCTACAATTAGCATAAAAATCTAAGTAGATAGAAAGAAAGCTATATCTAATGAAGACTAAAACATTTGAATGCTATACTAGAATGCATGCCATTTTAATTAGGATGAGTATGCATTCACCACCTATTGCAACATAACAACACAAACAATTCCAGGGCAAATATCAAATGGAAGGTACCACATGTGGATACGATTCTAATTTCTATTGACACAATTACAAACTCGATGTTAACATGCAAAGTACTAGTTATACAATAAGAAATGTTGACGGATAATGGGTCGCTGGTGGGGTAGTAAAGCATCTAGGTCAAGATCCGCTTGAAGGCGAGTTGCATGCAATATTCAGGGGGTACTCGAGTGGTGTATAGAGGAATGTAATGGAAGTGTGAGCTATGCAGTGACTCAGAGCTATCAACTGCCTTCCTAAAATATGTCTAGCTTTGCCCTTTAAAATACTTACCCATAGTGTAGAGAATAAAGCTACTCAGAATTGGTTTCCAATTTTTCACCATTCTCAAAGTAAGGAGGGACACAAATAGATTGGTCGATAACCTAGAAAAATGGTATCTTAAGATAACTATTGATGAATTTCATGCTCAATCATGCCTGGAAGAGATGAAGGAGATACTGCATCAAGACAAGACCTAAATTAAGTCTTTTGTTTAGTTTTTTTGTATGCACAAAAAAATTATATGTATATGGTGAGAATATGCTTATGGATTCCAAATTCACAAATCAATTATTTTCCACTAATCGATATATTTGGACAAGGTTATTGATATAAGAGTCAGGACCAATCCACTATTATAAAGAAATACCATACAAATGCCAATTTTAAAGACTGATTAGTTTGATTTAACCTAGAAGATAAAATTTTGTGTTGTGAGTTGGAGCTAAATGTATTTAGTTATGATGTTGGTGTTCAAGATGCTGCCTCTTATTTTTATTAGAATGAGGGGCCATGTTAACACCAAACCCATAGTATTTTGTCAACTATTTATGAGAAAAATCATATAAGCTCAATTCCTCTTTAATGAGTAAGTATTCTATCTAACTTCATCACACACCATTTTCAAACTTTTATTATGTTTTGTATTGTGTAGTCCCATAAATGACATATTTACATGATATTCTTTATAAGCAACAAACTAGAAAATCAATTGTGAAAAATGTAAACATTTGATGTATAATTTTGAGATCTTAAACCATATGGTGCCCTCATACTAGAAATCTTGGCTTTGCCCCTATTGTCATGTACACTTTCTACTACCCCAAAGACACAACCTCTTTATGTAGATGCCTACTACAACATGGTCTTTCAACGGTTCAAGGCCTCCAATTTATCTTAAAAACAACAACTTGTTCTCGCTTTCCTATAAGCTAGCCATGAAATACTATTTTCTACTTGCTATTCTCACTGATGATCTTAGATTATCTATGACACAAATTGAGTACCAATCTATTCTATGCTACCGGTTCACGATCCATGTATACCCAAACACAAAAAAATTTCCCCCTTTAGCATTCTATAGATCTGGATTCATTTAGTGACCATGTTGTGCAATGCCACATCCATTCACGATTTAAGATCTATCATGATGTCATTCTAGATGACCTTTTTGACTTGTTTTCACATTGGATTTAAAGCTTCAAAAGTAGCTCCAATCGCCTTTACGGGACACATCATTCCACACCAAGAGACATGTTGACATCCTGTTATGTGATTGGATTGACAAAATTCACACTTAGTTTGATCTCATTGGGTGTCTCCAATGACTGAGAATATTTTGAATAACTTCAAGGTAGGTAGACAACTTCTGATGCAAGTGTAAAAAAAGATTGTAAGCATGATGCAACTTGTGAAGCAAATATTCACCATTTCATTCCCCTTATCTTTGATATCTTTTGTGGGCTAGCTATTGACTTGATTTTCCTCTTATAATGTATGCAACATTTATAAACAAAATTGTGATAATATCATCATCCAAATCTTTATATTTTGTCTTTAGATCATTAAATTTAACCATTCAAAAGGTTTGACACGGGAATTTGTAGCTCGTGCCTTCATGAAGGCAATTCTCTATATGTTTCCAATATGTGGGCATGTATATTTGTGTGATATCCGAGATTGGTCATACTGAACTAGAATAAATGACATACTACATGTAGTCGTTCTATGGGCAATGCAATTTATATTCAATGATGCAATGTTATAAATGTATACGTGGATTTTGAACATTCATATTCAACTTTTATAATGTTTTCTCAACTTGTTTTGCAACATAATAAATATATATGAGTACATTATTGGTATTGAATATAAAATGTTTTTATTTTAATTATGTTTTACTCCATTTTTTTAGGGTGTCATACAAATGGAATCCAATATGGGTTTCTAACAAAAAACATATCACTATGGCACGTTTGGGTAATTTTTCAAAAATTAGGTATTTTGTTCATCCCACATGCTGTTGTGGCAAATGTGCACAACCGGGGGGTGGGGGTGGGGATGGGGTGGTCACTGCACGCCACCGACACGGTGCAACTTTGCTCGCAAGAGATTGTTCCATTTGCCTTAGAATGGTCATAAAGGAGCCGTGAACAAGTTTAGTGGAGGCTCCTATTGTTTTGGTGTAAATCATGAGTTCATGAGTTCTGTGGAACTCATTTTCTGGGAACTCTAGTTCAATTTTTGGAACTTAAGCTCCCTCCACTTCCATGTGATTGGTTTGTTGTAAGTGTAAATATGAAAATCATTATTTTTTACTAAGAATGACAAAAACATAAAATAAGAATTATATTCATAAAAAAATCATAATATTCTTAAATCACTATAACCTCAATAAATGGTTATGGTGAAAATGTTGTTCTTTCATAAAATATTTTATTATGGTATAATTATAATCTTAATAAAAATATTATGATTAAAAATCACATCACAATATCTTCAGTTTGCTTTATGTACACAAAGTGTTGTAATAATGTCTGCATTTCATGTACTTGTAAATATAAGTTTTAGTTCATCATTGTTTAACACAATATAGGATATTAAATTTTACATTATTTTTGTAGAATTTTTAACTATATTATCCATGCATGGTTATAGTTAATTATATTTTTTTACATCATATTGTTTAAACACGAAGAATAACAACATCTTAGGTAAATCACATTGTTGTCACATGGTGCAGACTGTTTATTTTTCATGATGTTTGTATCTTTTATTCTATAAACCGCACTGATAATGGTGGTTATAGTGCAAAATATTTTGCATAGTATGATTATAGAGTATGATATTTTGTCATATTATGTTATGATTTCAACAATGAACTATATCCATACCGTAAATGTTTCTAGTCATAAATATTTTACATGTGTCACTTATGACAAATGAAGAATGCAATTGTATAAGAAATATTGTTAGTTGTCCCGAAACTTATTTTCCGCTCTTTTTAAGAGGGAACTCATGAACAATATTTTATATATAAGCTGTAATTCAATGGAAGTCACGGAACTCAAGTTCCAACACTTACTTAAAACTAATTATTAAAAACTACTTAAAGAACTCCAATTCATAAGTTTTCCAAACCAGTTACGACAAGACAATCATAGCCTGCATTTCCGAAATTCAACATGTGCATTTGTGATATGTGCAATATTGTTTTTTTTCTCAATCTGCGGTCTAAATGTATTTTAGCTTATTTTAGCTTCCAGAAGAATTTTGATGGTGACCAAGATATGGGTTTTTCAGTATGTGTGAAAATGTGTTGAAATTTGCTTCATTTTTCCAATCCACTAACGGAACATAAAAGTTATAAAAATAAATTTCAAAATACAATCTAATACGATCGGGTAACCCAATATATGCCTTATGTCTACACTAAACCACCCCTAGAGTTAGTTAGGGCCATGCCAAATTAGATTTCATTTTCCAGATTTGTCACAAGGATACCGGTTTTCTTTTCAACGTCCAAGCAAAACCTCATGTTACTGGTCACCCGAAAAAACTTATTTTTTTTGAATCGAGTAAATTCCTGTTCAACCCTTTCAGCTGATGAGTTATTTTTGCTGGTTTTCGCCCAGAACTTCATCTCCTTATATATGCCGGACCTCCCGCACGGCGAACCCCACGCCCGCCTCTTGGTTCACTCCATCAACTTCAGCGCTCTACTGAACTCGAAGATGATCGGCGTACGTGAATCTAGATCACTTTTCAGTCTCCTCAACGACGACAGGAGAGCGGTCGAAGAAATCGTGAATGACTTCGTCTCTCAATTTCCGCAGGAGACCCATTTCAATATCTGTTGCGCCTTGGCGACGCTTCTTCAGGCAAGCTCCTGTCGTCCCTGCTTATTCTGTTTTACTTTCGGGTCTGTCCTTTTCTGTTCACACTTGCTCTTGATTCTACTTTCACCCCGATTCATAGCTTTTGAGGGGTTTTAGATTGACGGTTTGCGCGATAATTCTCTCACGTAATTGATGCTTCTCGCCGTGGCACTGGTTTGGTTAATTTCACGCGGATGCAGAGCCGAAGACTATGATTGTGTCGACTTTTTCATTTGCACGCCATAATTGTACCATATGGCTCTAATGGCGTTTCCTGGGCAGTCTCTAGATTCTGCTGCTCTCCTTGCTCACATTGCCTTCATGTATTTTTCTGGTTTATTGTTGGGACTAGCTGTTGGGGACTGGCTGCAGTCCATTTGAGCTTCCAGATCACTCCTTCACGTCCAAGGACATTCTTCGGCTAATGACCTGAAATAGCCTGGTAAAGTAGAAACTGGTTCGAAGGTCTATAATCCATTGGCGTAGAGTTATAAAAAAACTTACAAGCATGAGTACAATAAACTTTATTCATTTGAACATTACGATATTTGTTAAGATACAGAAGACTACCATGTTTGTACGTTCCCAGTTAACATCACTGGCCATAGCATAAGTTTATTGGTCAACCTGTCAAGTTTTAAGCCAACAGTATGCGTAGAATTTAGTATACTTGCAAGTATGACAACTGAAAATCAAAGGATGTCAAACAAATTAGGCATATGTAATTCAGATCACGGTGATTTCCTGCATTCCACCTGAAGTTTGACAACTAGAAAAAAATTTAGGAGCATATGTAAATTAGGTTGGAATTCTTGGTTGCCCTGATTTGATTTGTTTATATCTCTAATTGCAGAAAGGCAGATATATCCTTCGGATAAAACAAACTGAGCCTCATTACGAACCACAGAATCAATTATTTCCAAATCTGTGTATAAATGAAACTAACACAGCCATATAGATTAAATTGTTTTAGGCATTGCACAAACACTTCCTCGAGGATGCTATGGCTGTCCTCAACACATGTCCAACTTGGACATGCCTGGACATGCGGCGGACTCACAAAATGCCGCATCACATGACTAGGATGGCCACAACAGCCTCCCAGAAGTGTCCTTGATCTACCTCCTTTTCCTCCTCTGCGTCGGCCCATAAGCTTCTTCCTTGTCCTTACATGTCATCCCCTATACTTCCTCATGCTCCGTGAATGGTCTCCTCCCCTTCCTCACCACCATGAAAACATGTCCAACAGTAGCACACACCCTCCGCTATGTCTATTGTTACCTTCCACTCCTTTTCCATAGTTCAACATGCATCCTCCTCCTACACCACCACGAACATAATGAAACTATGATCCAACACAAGTCCTCTTTTCTTGTATGACTCTTGTCTCCTCTCCTTTTTCTTCACTTAACTATTTTATATACATCCTTTTACTACTCTCTGTCACTACTGGTATTAATTTTCAGTGTTCTCAAATGATCATATTTCTTTGATTTTGGTGTTTTTAAATTGTTTGTGCAACTTTTTTGTAGGTTATAAATTGTTAGTTACGTTCATATTTTAAATTAGTGAATATATTGTTGGATTGAATTCATATTGTTTTTCCGTATGATCTTCATTTATATGCCAATATATTATGGTATTGATTCATTTCTTTATTTGTGTTTGTTGCTCGAATTGGGAAATAAGTGATGTATCTTTCAAGTTTGAAGTGAACAGATGATTCCACAGACACACATTTGCACTTGTAAATTTGATTGATGTTCTCTACAAGAATATATATATATATATATATATATATATATATATATATATATAATTTCGACTAGTAGTTTTAGTGGCTACCAGACATTGAAACCTACCTCCCAACCATCGAAATTGCTACTTTGTAATTATATAAAAAAATGAAAAACGAGAATTGTCATGTATTACTTGGTTGAATGCCAGGTATAAGATATGATACACTATTTCATAAATAAATACATACATACATACATACATACATACAAATATATATATATATATATATATATATATATATACAAATATATATATATATATATATATATATATATATATATATATATATATATATATATATATATATATATATATATATATATATATATCGAGAGAGAGAGAGAGAGAGTCAGGCTAGAATACACTCGAGTGTACAGATCACGCCGTACACCCCAATGGTGTTTGCTTATCTAGACCATGTTTTTTCAAAATCTAATCCATTGATCTTCATGGTTACAATAATAATAGGTCAGACACAAAATTTGAACTCATTTGGATGAGTGTAAGTTACTCATCCAAGGACAACAAAATCGACGCACAAAACTAATTTGAAATACATGATTTTTGCCTCCTTTAGATGCACGACCTGTAAGTGTCCAAATGAGCTAAAATTTGTTATATAGTATGTTCTTATGATAATTAAGAAGATCAACGGTTTAGATTTTTAAAAAATTATTGCATCTTCAAAAATGACTGAGGTGTACGGTCTCTCCGGTACACTCGAGTGTACACTAGCCTGACTCTCTCTCTCTCTCTCTATATATATATATATATATGTACTTGCATAATTGAAATCCTAATTGAAATAGTTTTGTCTTTTCACTCACACTTGTAGGAGCCCCCACCCTGTACCAACATATGATATTATTGCATAATTAGGTGTTTTTATGTATGTAGATCATTCAGGTAAAGTTTGATGACTTAATTCTTCTATTTGGTCGTCAAATCGTCAAAATTTGTGTCGAATTAGCAAATTATTAAAATTTGTCTGGCATTTCTGTAAAATTTTGGTCTGAACCATTAAAAAGGGGTCAAAACTGACATTTTAAACTATGACACACACACCTATATATAATTTCTTTTGTTGTGTCCGTGTCCATATTCATGTCCGTGCTTTCTAGTTAAGTCTATATGTTTGAGGCAAGTTAACGATAGTTTTTCTCTCGATTAATTGGGTGATTACTATTTCAGTTACTTTAGTAGTGTGGGGATGAGCTCTAGTAATCCATAATCAATTACCTTTGTCTTCTCATGTCCCCCCTTCTCTTATGGTGTGACTGATTGTCTGTTTAAAACATCAACATTTATCACTTCCACACTTTTGTTCATTTTGCATCCTTTTTTACAGAAGAAAGTACATTTTGCATCGTTTTCTACAGAAAACACATTGATTAAACATCTACATATTAGTTGTTGATCTGTGAAGTTCTAGTAGCCATCAAGTCAAATGTGCCATAATAACAAAGGAGATGGAATTTTGTTTGGCTGGCCTACAAAAATGAGAAATTGGAAAAACAAAGTTATGTCAGTGGTAGGTCAAGCATTCAAGAAAAATGGGAATAAATCGGCAACACACATATAGCATGGAATCATCTTTTGTTCAAAGATGGAGATTTTAACTTACACTCCAACAACAAGAAAGACATGATGTCAATCTATAAAATACTACAAATCCAACATCAAGGAACCCAAAGTGATGCAAATGAGTCATTCGTCTATCACTTTACCAAGCCCACAGTTATCAAGGTGGCCAGTCGGTCACCTACCCTGCTTGGGCAACCAGCCTACTAGTCACCGTCCTTTCAACTAGTCGGGCGCCTAGTTGTAGGAATACTATTACATAATAATAATTATGTAAAATACATGTAGTTATATACAATACGTTGTAGAAATACACTAATATAAGCATGTATCCAAGCATATAATAATCCAAATGTGGTAAATTATGAAATAAAAAATCTCAAAAAATTTTCAATGAAGACTATCCAATGTATTCAAGTTCAAAAAGTATAGTTAATTAGAGAAGAGTGACATACCACTGTTAAATTTAGACTTCTACTACTTGTTGAATTGCTGAAAGCCTGCAACTAAAATGATAGTTATGTACTAAACTAGTGTAATGTGTGAAATTGATATTCAGATCAAATCATGGTAAAAGATGAACATAACCTGTCGGGATAGGGAGTGGGGGAATTATAATTGCAAAAAAGTAGAAAAACAAAAACAAAAATAAAAATCTTACGGTCCCTGTTCTTGTGTCCATGCCTGACTAAGCGACTGCCCATGCTTGGCTTGGGTTGACTAATCGTGCTCTTCGGCTAGCCAACCAATCAGCCTAAGCGGGCGCCTAGCCAAACCCCATTTGTGGGCGGTTGGCTAGTCAGACCCCCTCTAGACCAGTTGACTAGTCGATGTTGGTAGACTCAACAACTATGACCAAGTTAAAGATGAGAAGGGGAAACTATTCTTAGTTCCAGCCTAAGCTCAAATAATCATGAGTAGGCTCATATGTAACTTATTGTCTTTCCATCTAAAGCTCCCTCTTCATTATCATCTCCCTCTTTGTCAACAATTCCATATTTCATGTAAAATCATTTTCAGATGAATTCATGTTATCAAGATCAATGGTTTTGCATCCACCCTTTGTTTTGGCAGCAATGTTCTTTGTTCTATGCATACTTATTCTAAGATAGAACAAGTCATGCAACTTCGCAAGGTTCAAGTCATTTTCTTTTTCTAATGAGGATCGAATAAAAAACCCTTCAATTTCTTTAACATGCTTATTCCAATCCACATTCCTTTTCAGAAGGTGGCATACTCAAGGTGTCTTGATCATCTGCTCCAGATTGATGGTGATGTTTTTTATTCAATATGCATTTCAAAAGATCTTCTACAAAGCTCAAAGTATTTCCAGCCTACAAGACAACTTCAAAGGTGGCATCGTCAAATTATTTTTTGAAAAGTCGTGTTTAAAGAGAAGTGAAAATCTTATATGGGAAGTGTCATTTTTGATCTTATTATTTATCATCTAATTGAGTCTTGTTAGTCCAAGCTGGATATGTGTTTCACTCATACTCCAGCTTGAGAGGGAATGTTAGAATCATTGTTATTTAGTTATTATGTTAGATGAGCCTAATTGTCTTGGCCCATTAGGGTTAAGTTTGCTTCCCCTGTAGTTGCCTCCTCTCCTATATATGGAAGGGGATTTTGTCTCCTATCAGTAAGAAAATATTCCGTTAGCCTCCCATCTTATTCTCCACTCTAAAAACCTCTTTAAGCAATTTTTGTTATGCGGGAGCTCATACTTTGCCACATAAATTAACATCCTTCTCCAAGTTTCAAGTTCTCTCCTTGATAAGTTTATCATAAAATATCAATTTCTTTTCTCCTTTAAGATTCCACCACTTGATCCTTCTATCTTAGCTTCTGTCATGCTTACCTTTGTTGATCTTCATGTTCACATCCAAAACTATTAGCCTATGTTGGGTGGTGAGTTCTTCCCTAGGGTTCACTTTACAATCCAATCGTTTAATAAGGAAGTAATCAATTTGGCTGCAATTATGCCCACGCATGAAAGTAAAAATATGAGGATTTCTTTTCTTGAAATGTGTATTTGCCAAGATCATATCATAAGCAACTGCAAAATCTAAAATCCTCTCTCCTCCATTTCTGCTCCCATATCCCAAACCTCCATCAACTCTCTCATATCCAACACTGCTACTCCCCAAGTGGCCATTTAAGTCACTCTCAATTATGATCTTCTCCTCTATCGGTATTCCTTGCATCAGTTCATCCATGTTATCCCGAAACTCCTTCTTTGCCTCATCACTAAAGTCCATTTGGGGGCGTAACTGCTAATAATATTAAAAACCTTTCCCCTGCGACCTTGATAGCTATGATTCTATCGCCCATCCGTGTGATCTTGAGGACATCATCCTTTGACATCTTATCAACACTAATTTTAACCCCATTTCTATGTCTATCAATACATGTATACCAAAATTTGTACCCTGTGTCTCCAATCTCCCTGCATTGTTCCATTGTCCATTTGGTTACCGCAAGCAAATAATGTTAATTTTTCTTCTAATCATGATATCCACTATCTCCAAGGACTTTCCTAGTCAAAGAGGCAATATTCCAAGATCCCATTCTAATATGTGTTTGCTGAACTTGTTTTTTATCTATCTCCTTCGAAAAGATTGCCCTTGCACATTTTTCACAACATCTGGGCAATGATGCAGCGTTACTAGCTTCCATGCCCACACTCATCCAAGGTGTTGTAATCCTTGCTTTTCCTTTAACACAACCGCCCGCCGTTGTGTTGAAACCTTTGCATATTTATCACTACATCCGGACACCGATGCAGCATGTCGCTAGGTAGAGACGCTCCAACAACACATTCTCGTCCAATGTGTCCTCCAAGAATGCATTTTAACGCTTCCTTGAACTGAATGTTTACTGTGTCCTCCTCCTCCAAGAAATGCATCTCAGCACTTCCCTGAACTGAATATTTACCATAATATTGTCCACTGTTTAGCTAATAACTAAAATATCACTCCACTACCCTAAAATATCTGTTTGGTTGCCTTCTTTTAAACTTTCTCTGCATCACCTTCAGCTTATTAAGCATAATGCTTTGACTTTGAGCACATGTTGGTGTTGACTACTTCAGGCAAATTCAGTTCGTTCTATTTCTACCTATGCTTCATCACTCACACAAGGAATAACTTGAGCTGCCACGAATTATGGGCCCCCTCCATTATGACCCTTCATTGTTGCACACCACCCTCTCATGACTCAAGACATCTGCAAATGAAAAGTAATTAACATATCAAATCTAACTTCTCATTCATGTTAAAATTGGCCTCTCATTCATGAAATATTCAACATTAATGACTAGTACATAAGCAACTCTTGGCTCTGAAACCTACCCAAAATATAGAAAACTCGGGATATGATTGACATACAAACAATATCGTATAACCATCTAACACGCACCATATTATAGAAATACACTATACACAATTTTTAAAAAACTGTAAACTCATGAATTTTTAATTTGCAGAGAACCATCCATCAGGATGATATATCACCCTGTTTCCTATGCATTCATTTTAAAATCAACGACGACCTGCAATTTTTTTTTGAGGTTTATAATCAGGGAATACTTTTCCTACAAAGATTGCCTCATAATTCCAATGGTCTAATTATACAAAGGCATTAAAATTTCTTAACAGATCATTATATATGTAAGGTGTTCATCATTTCACATT
The DNA here is from genome assembly GCA_963693085.1 of Alisma plantago-aquatica. Classification (NCBI taxonomy): domain Eukaryota; kingdom Viridiplantae; phylum Streptophyta; class Magnoliopsida; order Alismatales; family Alismataceae; genus Alisma; species Alisma plantago-aquatica. The sequence goes on from OY856412.1 coordinate 136,379,763, forward strand.
GGTCAAACATTAAATTCCACTCAAGTCAATGAGATTAATCATGCATTAACATCATTAATCATTCATGCTATGAAATTTTCAATTTGCTGAAGCATTGCCTTAAGTGCATCATATCTTCGGCTAGTGACAACAATTTTTTATGCCTATTACGACAAAACTGTCCTCAATCTTTCTATCTTTCCGTCTTGCAAAAAATTTACTCAAATCATGGTCCGAAGAGCCCATTCTTAGCTATATACAAGAAGTGATTAACACATTTATTAACTCTCAGACGTGAAGCTTTGCCATTTGTAATAAACTCAAGCATTGCACAAAGAAGGCTCACATGAAAAGTAGAGATTACTGCCATCACAAGTGATCTAGCATAGTCACAATATTCTCTGAATTTTTGAACTGTTCGCGTAAAATTCACGATTTTTTTCATGTGGCAAATACTACATCTGGATTTTGCAAGAAACCCGTGCTATTCCTGAATTCCACGAATTGATCATGAATTTTAAGAATTGCTGAATTTCACAAATTGTTTTGGAACTTCACATTGTTCCCGAACTTCACGAATTCTTCATTTATGGAATAAGAACATTTTATATGAGTTGGCATTTGGGAATAGAGAATCAGTAAGCAAATCATGGTGTTCATATATATAATTATATATCAATATATTTTTCTTGTGTATATGTGTATATATATGTAATACCATTATCATTATCATATAAGCCTCAATCCCAACCATGTTCGGGTTGGCTACATGGATCCTTCTTTTCCAATCAGTTCTGTTATGGCCTTATAGGTAATACACGGATCAAGATGTAAAGATTCAAAATCTCTCTTTATAAGCTCTTCCCGAGTTAATTCAGGTCTGCCTCTGCTTCTTTTAATTGTGCTTGACTTAATAACCTTGCTTTGAACATGTACATTTGTCGGTTTGCACTGCACTTGTCCATACCATCTTAGACGACCCTCACACATGTCCTCAATACTCACCACCCCTACTTTGTTCTTAATATAGTCATTCCTCAAACGATCTTTTCTTGTCTTCCCACACATCCATCTCAGCATATGCATTCGGCCACATTCATCTTGTTGAGACCTTGTTTCTTCACTGCCCAACATTCACTCCCATATAGCATGGTTGGCCGAATAGCTACTATATAAAACTTGTTTTTTAATATGGGAGGGATCTTTTAGTAACATACCACTCCAGTTGCACTCTTCCATTTAATATGAAAGGTATCTTCTAGCAACATACCACTCCAGTTGCACTCCTCCATTTCAATCATCTTGCTGTTTTCCAATGACACATCATTTGAGCATCACCCTCAATAATAGAGAACTGAAGTAAGGAAACATATCACAAATTGGTACATCCATTCCATATAACTTGACCAAACCATTCACAATTCTAGATTGGACAAAATTGCGATGCATATGTTCAATTTTGCTTCTATTAATGATGTATCTATGTAATATTTGTATGTTTATACACACATATTGTATTGTCTGTGTTTTATCCGACGTCCCCCAAATATTTGACCAGACTTCTACTAAATCTTTGTCAAATTCTATCCGAATATTCCACATTATTCCTGAATGCCGAATTTTCCAACCTTGCCCAAATGAAATTCAAATCCTGAATTTGTGGCTATGTGATCTAGCATGGATATGCCATATGGAACTTTGCTCCAAATAATTCGCAAGTTACACAATCCATTTTGGCTTTTACTACACTAAAACATATCATATCAAACCATCAAATCAGCCATGTTCATTGATACATGTTTACAGATTACACGACCATGCCATAAGTATGTTTAGCCTATAAAACAATTATTAGATACTACTATATAGTGTGCAAGTAACAACGACGACAATCAAGTCATTGAATGCACAACACAAGACATTAAGAACAAATTTCTTTAGAATAAACTGACTTCATCGATGTCTTTATCACCGTTGTATTCCTTTAATAACCTAGAGCACTAATAACAAATCAAAAAGGAACCCACAACTGCTAGATCAATGTACCTAAACCTACTATATTAGTGATGTATGATCTTGATGTGAGAATATTCACAACAGAAATAAGTGAACATAGGAAAAAACATAGTGTCGAGGCGTCTTCCTGGGTGCCCCAAGGGGGGCAACCTAGCTGGATGCGTGACTATTGGCCCCCCCATATAGGCAGTCATCTAGGCTGCCTGGCGGGTGGAGACCTCATTGAACACCTTCTTTTTTTGGTTGGGCTGGCCCAAGTAAAGGCCCAAATAACCACGACGAACATAAAACAAAAATAAAATGTTTATGATAGGCCCAAATAAGAGCAACAAATACCATTTTGGGATGTTCATTTATCATTAGTGGTTGGCGTAGGGATCTGCAACTATAAATCACGACTTTTGGTGTTTCTAATCTATAGAAGTGGAAATGTGGAATGAATACCATTCTCTTTATCTAATAGTTTTATGTATTTCTTATTATCTATATTAGGAAAATATACATCTACATCTCTTTTTATTTGTATGCTCTGCTTATTTTTTCTTAATTTAGTAATATAGTTAGAGAATTTCAAGGATTAATGGAAACAAGGTATGTATTAAAATATGAATTTTTCATTCTTTAATATTGTTGCCTTTAATTTAATCTTAATTTAGTAATTTAGTTGGAGAGGTTGAAAGATTGTGGGGTTACACGTATGTATTATAATATGGACCTTTCGTTCCCATGTTGGAGATTAGGAAGCATGATATGAAGTTTGGCAATAGAAGGATGCCTAAGAGAAAGATGCCACTGATACAAAGATGTCTATTGAGCGGTGAGAGCATAGCATGCAAAGTCGATGGGGTCTGTATGTAGTAGAGGCCATCTTCATATCCCCCACCAATCATCCTCTTGGTTCTGAGATCCTGCATAGATAGAACACAAATAGAAGGTTATACTACAATTTTTGGCCTTTGTAAGTTTATTAACAAAAACATGATTTAAAGGAAACTTTGGCACAATCTTAACATATTTAAGAGCAATAGGGGTGCATTTGACGTCGCCAACCCAAGCACAAAAAACGTAGAACCATCAGTCGGGAGAATGACATGTAGACTTAGTTAAGGTAGTGAATAGCTTCTTGTTTCCATTCACATCAATAAACCATTTTTTAGTAGGTGGGATAGTAACTTAGAAGACAAGTAGAGTCACCTGAGGATCACACAAGATTGGATTTGGAGATGATAAAGAGCCTGTCTTGAGTAGTCTATCAAGATGCACACAACCAAGAGACATATGACTATAACTGCCAATAGATGTTGATATAGAGGCTACAATAGAATTATCATTGTGACGACCCCAATTCTTGCATACTTTCCATGTTGACATTCAATTGATATGCGTGCACTCATATCAATAAGATGTCAAGAGGGAAAATACAAGGAATTGTGGTTATCAACTAGAATATACGGAAGCCAGATCATGTCCACAACATCATAATATTGCCACACAAAACATCATCCATAAAGAGGTAAATAGTCATGTTTACATTATTTGCATGAAAGAAAGACTAACTATAAGAAATAGAAAGTACATAGGACATAATGTATCCTATACATCAATTAAGGAATGGAAAAGTAACTAACTAAAGAAATGGAGATGAGCATCATCTACTCTAGATCCTCCAATGAGAATTATTATCGCCTTCAGGTACTTTTTCTGCATTTAAGAGTTCTTTGCACCTAGAAAGTACGTGAAACAGTTGAATTACATAATGTTGTGTACATGGTTGGAAAGATACATATGTACTAGGCTTGCATACATGCTTTAATTGAAGAAAAAGAAGAAAAGTAAAGGAAACATTAACTAAGGTTGAAAATTAGGTAAACCCACATGATTAATCTTATTTCAATGAAGATGCATTACTATGGTGGACTTAGCACATAATCACATATATTGTTGGGCCCATTCTCTGTGTACCGTGTACTCTAGGGTTCTCCCTGTGTACCATGTACTCTAGGGAGGTGCTAGTCAACATTAATACTTTTCCTCTCATTTAGGGAGATTAATGAGCGCCATCAATAACTACATTTAATTCTCTTTCTTAATGTTCTTAGTTTCAAGGCAAAAGAGCAGAATACATATACATACATCCAAACAAGATTCTAAACATAAGCCAAGCATGTACTTCATATTTATTTCAATCCATAATAACTAGTCTTATGTACTTGATGTATCAAATCTTGATTTCCAAGGAGTTTAGAGAATAAAGTGAAAATAAAGACCTAGTATCATTATGTGTCCATAACACTTCATGTTAGGGTTTTGACTCACTTAGGGTTATCATCTAGTGACTTAGGCTCAAATCAAGGTATTAGAGGGAGAATCCTTATTTTGGGGCTTTGAAAGTAGATTATATATTTTGAATGATTAGTTACCCTTAATCGCCATCATTAAAAGAGGGAGAGAGACATGGTTCATTCATGTGGTATTTGGGGAGCATTTGAGTCTATCATTGACCACCCACTTAGGATTTCGTGTTTCATAGTCTCAGACATATAGTTTATGCCTCAGGGTTTCAAATTACTAATATTTATTGCCATACTCATTTTCTACTAATTGATTAATAAAGAGGACATTAATCAAGGTCATATAATAGCATATCGATTTTGGGATTGGTTTTTGGTACAAGTGATATTTATATAGGTTCTTCACATTTTTCTAAGAAAGTGGTTTTCGGGTATTGGAGCTACTTATTATCAATTTTCCAAAATACTCCAATCAAAAAAAGGCTGAAGACTAAAAAGGAAAATAAAAAAAGGATTTTCGACTGGGCCTCACGGATCAGAGGAGGGATCCGGCTCTGTGGATACTAGTCCTGACCCGCGAGCCAGCCTTGGCTAAGAGGGTCGAGGAGGGGGTTCAAAAAGACCCTAAAGCCCTTGGGTGTATGATAATTAGGCGTGACATGACATGGTTAGATTAGGGGTTTCATTGGCTTGATTGTTTTGCTGCTCGTTCCATGGCAACAACGTACGAAGGACGAGGGGGGGGTGATGGCTTGAGGTAGGGAGGAGGCTTCTGGGTTTATGTTGAGGGCTTGGTTGACCTCGCGTGGCTGTGCCGAGGTCAACAAACCTAGGAAGGTCGCCGAAGCCCAATTGGATTTGGATTTGTTATCAAAACAGGTAGAGAAGGTAAACTGGGTTGAGGGTGTTTACCTCCCCTTTGGTTGGATTGAGGGATCAAGGAGCTCTGCAAGAGGTTTGGTGGTGCTCCGCGATCCTTCCTGACGCTCGAGCGTGCCCGAGCTCCATTGACGGTGAAGCTCTAAAGCTCGACTAAAGGCGTTTGTCGATCTGGACTCCATGTGGCTTCGCGAGCCTAAATGGAAGTTGGGACCTTACTGCCGAGGTCCCACGGTGGTGTGGGCACCAGTAATTGAGTGGTGATGACCCCTAAAACAAGTGAAGCTCCCCCTAAAACAAGTGAAGCTCCAGGTTAGGAGGAGGTGGAGGAGGTTCAAGGTTAGGGACGATGGGGTGATCTCCAGTGCAATTGAGGGTAGGGGACAAATAAAGGAAGAGTGGCAGTGGTGTTGGAGGCCTTAAACAGGCATAAGGAGGCTGGGTTGGAGATGCCCAATTTGGCGTGCGCCGCTAGTGAGAACCACGAGAGAGGAGGAATTGGTTCTCCCTGATCCGAGAATGAGGGAGGACGTGGTGAGGTTGTTGAGCTCACGCCGGAGAGGTAGGGAGAAATATCCCTTCAGATTCGCGAGATCTTAGCTAGGATAGGCGCGCGGGGTCGAGGTCAGGTGGGTGGACTGTTAGGAGCGAGGACCGAGTCTTGCGGGAGGTAGGAGACGAAGTCTCCCCCGTTGGATCGTTATCGGGCGGCTGAGATTAACTCAACTATGATTAAAGGCCCGCGCCTAGGCTGCGTGACATTTTATATGTCACGTTTGATCGAATTAAACGACCAACTTAGGTCCTAGGGTCAAAATGAATCAAATAATGTGTTCCATTTCAAATTCTCATAACTCTAAAACAGTGCATCCAATTGAAATGAAATTTTAGGTAGAGCTTTGGGATATGATTATCTAATTATGGTACAAATTTGGGATTGAAATAATGTTGATCATAGTAACTGACTAGGTACTTTAATACACATGATTTACCCTAATGTTCATTTAGGGTTTGCATTAATTTGAAATTTGTATACCCATATGGTCAAATTCATAGAGGGAGGTGATTGAGGGTATTTTAGGCAATAAGTTTGAGTGATTATCAACATCATTGAATTTGCAAGAGAGAAAATAAATAATGTAAAAACTCACTTTATCACATTCTCCCCTCCTTTTTAAGAATTTTGTCCTAAAAATTCAAGCAGCTTGAAAAAGATGTGGGTAATTCTGCTTGATCTCGGACTTGAGCTCCCATGTGGAGTCAGTCTGATCATGGTGGCTCCAGAGAACTTTCACCATATCTATGCGACGACGACTGCAAAGCTCCTTTGTCTTGGAATCCAAGATTTTGAACCGGGACTTAGCATAAGATAGATCATTTTTCAACTGTATAGGCTCATGATTCAGAATGTGACTAGGATCTTTGACATAAGGCTTCAGATTAGATACATGAAAGACATTGTGCATCACAATATGCCGAGGCGGAAGAGCAAAACAGTATGCACATTCACCAACCCTTTTCAAGATCTCAAAGGGTCCCACAAAGCGAGGGCTGAGCTTTCCTTTGTTCTTGGCCAAGGCTCGGACGAGCCTGATCTTCAGAAAGACGTGATCAACTTCCTTGAACCGACGTTCCTGCCGGTGAGCATCTGCATAAGACTCCTGCCTATCCTGTGCCCGTTTCATTCTCTTCCTTATCAGTGCAACCTTGTCTGTATAAAGCTGCATCTCCTCAGATTTCATCAAGGTGTGTTCCCCGACGTCATCCCAGTGTAGCGTAGATCTGCATGGTCTGCCATAGAGAGCTTCATATGGAGGCATCCCAATACTCGCATGCTAGCTATTATTATATGCGAACTCAACCAAGGGCAAGTAATGGTCCTACGAGCCTTCCCAATCGAGAACACAAGCCCGCAGAAGATCCTCCAAAATTTGCACTGTACGCTTTGACTGCCCGTCGGTCTGTGGATGGTACGCTGTGCTGAAGTTCAACTTTGTACCCAGTTCCTCTTGAACCTGCTTCCACAGTTTGGAAGTGAACTTTGGATCCCTGTCCAAAATAATGGACTCTGGAACTCTATGCAGACGTACTATCTCTCGTATATAGAGGTCGGCAAGCTCAGAAACTTTTGTTATCGTCTTAACATGTAGGAAGTGAGCTGATTTAACTTTTGTTGTTGTCTTCACAGGTAGGAAGCGAGCTGATTTTGCGAGACGATCCACTATAACCCATGCAGGATCATATCCCTTTCTGGTCCTGGGTAGACCCACCACGAAGTCTATGGTGATGTGTTCCCATTTCCATTGCGGGATTTCACCGGTTGTAGTAGACCACCTGGTCTCTGATGCTGTGCCTTGATTCTTTGGCATGTCAGACATCTGAACACGAATTCAACAGTATCACGCTTCATGCCCCTTCACCAGAAAAGTTGTTGCAGGTCTTTGTACATGTTGGTTGTGTCGAGATGAACTGTGTACTTTGACCCATGTGCCTCACTGATAATCTTTGTCTTGACAGCTGACTGCTCAGTAACCCACATACAGTTCTTATGTCGAAGACCACCATCAAGACCCACAAACAAGTGTGTTTGAGGATTAGACAGGAGAGAAGAGAGCTCTTCAAGATCAGGACTAGCCTTTTGTGCCTCAAGAAATTCAGACTGTAGCCCAAGAATGATAGAAATATTTTTGATATGGACACGATCATGCAAAAACTGTGGCTTCCAATCCACCAGATCCTCCATGTTCCTCCACTCAGGAACATATAAAGATGCACATACTGCCCTTTTTCTGCTAAGGCATCAACGATTACATTTGCCTTACTCAGATGGTGGAGAAATCGTGGTCCTTCAGATACTTGATCCATCGACGTTGATGCATGTTTAGGTCTTTCTGGCTCAGGATATACTTCAAACTTTTGTGGTCAGTGAAGATATCAAATGTTGCCCCATACAGGTAGTGCCTCCAGATTTTGGGAGCATGTATTATTGCAACTAATTCCAAATTATGGGTGGGATAATTAAGTTCATTGGGTTTTAGTTGTCTGGATGCAAAATCCACTACCTTCCCGTTCTGCTGCTGGACACAACCTAAACCATTCCTCGAAGCGTCAGTGAAGATCACAAACCCTTCATTGCCAGAAGGTACAACTAAAACAAGTGCTGATGTCAGTTTCTGCTTGAGCTCCTGGAAACTGCACTCACAAGAAGCTGACCATATAAACCGCTCATCTTTTCGAGTAAGCTTAGTAAGAGGAAGTGCAACTTCAGAGAAATTAGGGATGAAGCGGCAATAATATCTGGCTCGGCCCAAGAAACTCCGGATTTCAGAAGGGTTCCGAGGAGGCTGCCAGTCGAGAACAACTGACACTTTTGCAGGATCAACAAATATATTACCCCCAGAAACAACATGGCCAAGAATTATGACTTTATCGATCCAGAATTCACATTTAGAAAGTTTCCCATAGAACTTCTGAGTTTGAACCTCAAGAATTGCCTTCAAGTGCTCCCGATGTTTCTCCATAGAATCAAAATACATCAGATTATCATCAATGAAAACAACCACAAACTCATTAAGATAGGATTGGAAGACTTTGTTCATAAGATTCATGAATATGCCAGGTGCGTTGGTTAACCCGAATGACGTCACTAAGAATTTGTAATGCCCATAAGGAGTTCGGAAAGCAGTTTTAGATATATCAGAATCTTTGACTTTGAGTTGGTGATAGACAGAGCGAAGATCAATTTTGGAGAAAACTTCAGCGGTGCGAAGCTGGTCAAAGAGGTCATCAATGCGGGGAAGAGGGTACTTATTTTTCATTGTGGCTTGGTTCAACATGCGGTAGTCAGTACACATGCGCATAGAACTGTCTTTCTTTTTTACAAAGAGAATAGGCGCACCCCAAAGGGAAACACTAGGGCGGCTGAGATTAGCTCGACTATGATTAAAGGCCCGTGCCCAGGCTGCATGACATTTTTTATGTCACGTTTGAACGAATTAAATGGCCAACTAAGGTCCTAGGGTCAAAATGAATCAAATAACGTGTTCAATTTCAAATGCTCATAACTCTTAAACAGTGTATCCAATTAAAATGAAATTTTAGGTAGAGCTTTGTGATATGATTATCTAACTATGGTACAAATTTGGGATCGAAATTCAAATGTTGATCATAGTAATTGACTAGGTACTTTAATACACATCATTTACCATAATGTTCATTTAGGGTTTGCATTAATTTGAAATTTGTGTACCCATATGGTCAATTTAGTAGAGGGAGGTGATTGAGGGTATTTTAGGCAATAAGTTTGAGTGATTATCAATATCATTGAATTTGCAAGAGAGGAAATAAATAATATAAAAACTCACTTTATCACAATCATCAACATTGGCGGTGGTCACTTCATTATCCCACTTTGGTTTACCACGTTTTTTCCAGTATGTGTCTTTCATATGATTTTATCCTCTTACAGAATTCACAACATTCTTAAGTGGAATAAAATGCACTTCTACCAGCAATATTTAAACCAACCAGGACTCGCCCACAACCACGAGTAGAAATTCCACGTCCTCGTCCAGAGACAACAAGAGCAAATGGTTCTTTCATAGAAAAGGTAAACATAGATTGCGACAAACGAATATATACATCATCTAGGGTAGGTACGACTAAATAAGCAAGGGTCTACTGCCTAATAGCTTCATACCAGTAGGTAGGGACGCAAGAAATTGATTTCGATCTCATCTTGTTGTTTTTGAAGTTTAGAGAGATATGCAGCAAGGCATGAGGTATCTGATATTGATGCCGTTTCGACAACCTGGAAATAGGTATTTACCGATATACTGACAGATGCAATCCTGGCTGTTTCGACGCCAAAATGAACAAATTAAATCATGAAATTTTACAGGTGTAATCTCTTCCCCTAAATGCATCATTTTATGCAATAAAATTTTATAATGGGTATGTGGGGGTGGGGCTCCCATCATGTGGAAGGTAGGGAACATGTCCTGTTTTTTGGGGATTTCCATGAAGGATTTCGATAACAAAATGTAGGAATTAAGATTTCGAATTTCACTAACACAAGCCATAAACATAAACACACACTTATACAATGATATCCAATTTACAACACAATATTAGCATAGTAACTTACTAACTCATATCAGTTGTATGTCGAGTTATACATTGATTCTCCATATAGTATTGAGTTGATATGGTTGATATATTGCTCCTGTGACATATACATTATGTAAGGTTGGTTGTATGAAGTTTCGTGTTGCTCATTCATGTGTAATATTGTATAAGTGTATAATACCCATTTGTATTATATTCACATTACTCTTTAGTAAGACATCTTCTACTAAACATAAATATGTAACTAAGTATATCAATTCTAATTGTAATATGCTTAGATAAATTGCATGATGATAGTAATTAATAGTGTTGTAATTAGGTAGATCTAGTGATAATATTGTAGATCTACATAATATACTTATTGATGTATGTATAGTTCGCATAAACATATAAAAATTTGAGTAATACTAGGCTTTGGCCGTAAAAAAACCCTTTAAAGTGGAAAAAAAGTAGGACAAAGAGATGGAGAGGTTGCTAATGGTAGAAAATAAAAGAGATTAGTTAGAATTATCGTGATTTGGGTTGGTATTAGCTCCAATCGCCAAAAATCATCCAAATGCACTTCTTTTCTCCACCCAAGAAGTAACAACAGTATTCTTGCAAAAAACGGTATACCGTCAGTTTCGGTCGATATAATGAAGTTAGTAGAGCATTTTGCACCGAGACCATCGAAACATGGTAGTATTGGCGGTATACATGTCGGTATTATCGATATTTGTGATCGTTTCTGTACGCACACATGTATCTGTGTCGGTACCTGCCGGTATCAGTATTTAGGTCGAAATATCGCAAATGCCAACGATACCTCATTCCTTGATATGCAGTGAGCGGATGATAAGCCTTGAGTTATCCCCAATTACCCTTGTAAGTTGTCAAAGTGCAAAGAAAATGATGAAGAAACTTCCAACTTCAAGGACTGTAGGCGTTTGAATTTGAACAGATGGAACTCTCTGTACGCATGGTCCTTACTAGACTGTACTCTTGCCAGATGGTCCCAAGCATCATTCATTGTCATGATGAAGATTAGGTTTGTAGACATACCTGGTTCACAACTATTAGAAGTTCTAGAAGTCGGCAACAAGATTGCTTATTATTGGATGATTAAAAAGAATACATTGGGCTCTCTTTTATAAGACAAGAGAGTGTACAGGATTTAGAGATAACCAATATGGGATAAAGAGTAAAAAAAAAGACGATAAGTAAAATACACTAAGTAAAGAAAAGCAGTAAAGTGTATATACTAATACTCCCCCTCAAGCTGGAGCGTAGATGTCAATCATGCCCAGCTTGGATGTCATAGTAGCAAATCTCGTCTTTCGAAGAATCTTTGTGAAGATGTCAGCCACCTGATCAGAAGTAGGGATGTAGGGAGTGGATATCTGGCCAGACAAGACAGCTTCGCGAACAAAATGGCAGTCCACCTCAATGTGTTTAGTTCGCTCATGAAAAGTGGGATTACTGGCAATAAACGTAGCAGCTTTGTTATCACAATACATCAGAATAGGAGAGGAGTCAGAAACACCAAAATCCTTCAGCAGGCTCCGAATCCAAAATAGCTCACAAGTAGTATGCGCCATGGCGCGATATTCAACTTTAACACTTGAGCGAGCAACCACAGTGTGTTTCTTGCTTCGCCAAGTAACAAAGTTTCCTCCCACAAATGTACAGTAGCCAGAAGTGGAGCGTCGGTCAAGCTTGCTCCTAGCATAGTCAGAATCAGAATAACCAAGGAGTTTACAGTGACCATGTTTCTTATATAGCAGGCCTTTCCCAGGAGAGCTCTTCTAATATGTAAGAATGTGGCAAACAACGTCTCAGTGACATTGCCGGGGTTTATCTAGATATCTACTAACAAGCCCGACAGCAGAAGTAATATCAACTCGTGTAACAGTCAGATAAATAAGCTTACCAACCATGCGTCGATACTGATTATGGTCGGGATAGGCAGGAGAGTTCTCATCATCCCAGTCAGTATTTGGATCCAAGGTGTGCTAGCAGGCTTAGTACCTAGAAGTCCAGTTTCAGAAAGCAGATCCAGAACATATTTGCGTCGAGACAGACAAAGACCAGAAGAGGACCGAGAAACTTCAATGCCAAGAAAATACCGCAGAGAGCCAAGGTCTTTGGTAACAAAGCGTTTCTTCAAACTTGGTAGCTTGAATGCCTGCAGGATCACTCCCTGAGAGAATGATGTCATCAACATATACAATAAGGATAACAATGCCAGCGGTAGTATTTTTGACAAAAACAGAGTGATCTGACTGGGAGCGTTTAAAAGAAAATTTCTGAAGAATAGTACTCAGTTTATCAAACCAAGCACGTGGACTCTGTTTCAAACCATAAATGGCCTTCCTTAGCCTGCAGACCTTAGAGGACTCCCCTTGAAGCACAAATCTCGGGGGTTGTTCCATGTAGACCTCCTCATGTAGGTCCCCATACAAAAAAGCATTCTTTACATCAAGTTGATACAAGGGCCAATCAGAATTAATAGCAACAAAACTAAGAATCCGTACAGAGTTAAGCCAAGCCACAGGAGAAAAGGTCTCAAAGTAATCGACCCCGTAAGTTTGTGTATAGCCTTTCACAACAAGTCTCGCCTTCAGCCGTTCAACCGTGCCATCCGGTTGATATTTGACATTAAATACCCAACAACAGCTAACTGGAGAACAATCTACAGGAGGATCAACCGGCTGCCAGGTGTTGCGTTCAGTAAGAGCCTGCATTTCAACTTCCATAGCTTGTCGCCAAGCAGGATGTTTAAGAGCCTGAGAAGCATTTTTAGGAATAGATATAGCAGAAAGAGCAGCAGTAAAATTTGCAAAATTAGTCCCCAGATGATCATTAGTACAGAAATTTCCAATAAGATGTTTAGTGCAAGTTCTAGTTCCTTTCCTCAAGCTGATAGGAACATCAAGATCAGAGAATACCTGCGGTGGTGTTTGATCTGGCATGGAGGATGAAGACGTTGGAGGGGCCATAGAGGGAGTTGCTGTCTTCTGTCTTCTTTGATATACTTTTAGAGGCGGCTTTTCATTAGGAGAAGCAATATCGACAATATCAGTAATATCAACAGTATCATCCATGATAGGTAAAGGTGTGTCCAGTAATAAGTCCGAAGAAAGAGCCGACCCGACAGACTAGTAAAATGGCATATGCTCAAAGAAAACAACATCAGCAGATACAAACCATTTCTTTGACACAGGATCATAGCAGCGGTACCCTTTCTGAGTGCGCGAGTACCCTAGGAAGACACACTTAGTCGCTCTAGGATCAAGTTTGGTTAGACTGGGACGAAGGTTTTTGACAAAGCAAGTGCTCGGTGCTCCCAAAGATACGCGGAGGCACAGAAAAAAGGGGCACATCCGGAAACAGAATCTGATATGGAACTTGATTTTCAAGCACAGAAGAGGGCATTTGGTTAATTAGGTAACAAGCAGTAGAGATAGCCTCAGGCCAAAAATGCTGGGGAACATGATAATGAAACAGTAAAGTGCGGGCAACTTCAAGAAGGTGGCGATTTTTGCGTTCAACGACTCCGTTTTGTTGTGGCGTGTAAGTACAAGAAGTTTGGTGTATGGTACCCTGTTTTCGACAAAGGAGGCTGACTGAGGCTTGCACAAATTCTAAGGCATTATCAGTTCGAAATTTTTTAATGGGTTTAGCAAATTGGGTTCGAATCTCTGCAAAGAAAGCAGTGATATTGTCAAGAATAGTAGACCTGTCTTTGAGCAAAAACAACCAGGTGGTTCTAGAAAAATCATCAATAAAACTCAGAAAATATCGAAATCCAGAAGTGCTCGGCATAGAACAGGGTCCCCAAACATCAACATGAATAATGTCAAATGGCTGTTTAGAGCTAATACATGATTTTTTGGAAAAAGATGCTCGGGTCTGTTTGCCCAGTTGGCAAGTCTCACAATGAAAAACAGAATCTAATACATCATGTAATAACTGTTTCAGCTTCGCTGTAGAAGGATGTCCTAAGCGATAGTGCCACTGGATGCCCGTCACAGAAGATGTCAAGTATGCTGCGGTCTTCGGAACGTCCACGTAGTATAGCCTGTCTGGTCCCTCATGGCCCGAACCAATCGTCGTCCTCGTGCGCAGATCCTGAAAAATAACACCATCCGGATCAAACGTAATCGAACAACGAAGACTCTTCACAGTTCTATTGACAAATAGCAGGTTAATAGGAAACTTAGGAACATAAAGAGTAGACCGCAGAGACAGGCAACCAGTGGTACATATATCACCAATTCCAGTAACAGGTGTCTTAGAGCCATCAACCAATGTAACAGGAGGTATAATAGAAGTAGTTTGCAGTTTAGAAAATAAAGCTGGATTGCCAGAAATATGAGATGTCGCACCAGAATCAACCACCCAAGAATTTTTACCAGACTGTGTCAGGAGGGCGGTGCTACCATCAGTAGAGACGTCAGCAGAAGAAGCAAGATGAGCCTGGAGAAGTTTCTCGGATTCGAACCGTATCCAATCAGCAGAAGGCGGAGCAGAGGTAGTAACAGTCTCAGGCTGATCCGTCCTGACTTGGTTTGCCCAGGTGGGCTTGCCATGCTTGATCCAGCAACGGTCTTCATTGTGGTTTGTCCGCTTGCAGAAGGTGCAGAAACGAGGTTCAGTAGATTCAGCGCCAGAGCCACGTCCAGGTGCAGTAGATCGTCTACGTCCGCGGCCCCGGCCACGACCGCGGCCTCGAAAGGAGTCGCCAGTACGAACAACGAGGGCTGCTCCATCGGAAGTGTCAGGATGATGCTGCGAAACAGATGGCAGACATTGAACCCTTTTCAAAACATCTCGCAGGGTGGGCAGATGATCACTGGATAGGATCTGATCAACAACTCCAGCAAAGGAAGAAGGTAGACCAACGAGGAACTGAACAAGCATAAGTTCATTCCGTTGACGCTGAACTTCATCGATGTCAGCAGAAAGAGGATGATACACCTGGAATTCATCCCAGAGAGCACAACAGCCGTTGTAGTAGTCCTCAATAGAGTCCATGGTAGTAAATTCCTGTTTGGCCAGTTGCTTGAAGATTTCAAAAACCTTCTTGGGATTTTGCTGATGAGAGTAGACGTGGGGAAGTTGATCCCACATCTCCTTTGCAGTCTGGAGGCAAAGCAGAGACTGACTGATCTTTGGCTCGACGCTGTTGACCATCCATGTCATAACACCGTAGTCCTCCTTAGACCAGAGATCGTAGGCCTGTTTCATCTTTTCATCAGCCTCAGCAGCGGGGACCGCCGGTCCCTTGGTATATAGATGAGAGTAGCGCCCTTGTGCTTTAACATAGAGCTCAAAGGAAGCCGCCCAAAGGTGATAGTTGGAGTTATCCAACTTCACAGTGGTAACACACAAAGTCCGTGGAAGATCAGGAGTCGCCATCGGAAGATGGAGATAGAGGCAGAAGCACAGGCGCAGAGGGCAGTAGAAGTCAGCAGCAGCAGAAGTCAGCAAAAGTTCAGTGCATGGACGAGTAGTAGAGGGCAGAAGATCCACGCATGGATCTTAGAAAAACCCACGTAGGGGCATCAGATAGAGAAAAAAAACCCTACGCCAACATGGAGGATTAATTACTCCACCATGAGGCGGAGGCAGATAGAGAAGGAGAAGCCTTTTACGCCGTCAACGTGCCAGAACTGGAAAACGCCGGGGCTGTCCGGAGATTGTCGGAAAGCAAAACGGAGCACGAAAGAGAGACCTGTGGTAGATTAGGCCACAAGGATGGGAGTAGCTAGGAGATAGGAGGTTGGTGGAGAGATTGGAGGGGTTGAGGAGGGTCTAGGAGATGGCGGTGAGGGCTGATGGTGCAGCGGCAGGGAGGACAGCAGTTGCTGTCGGTGGCGTGGAGGAGGTGGAGGGGTAGGCAGCGGTGAAATGTGGGTGGAGAGGGTGTAGGTGGAAGAGGGAAAGGAGAAGGGATGAGGAGGAGAAGAGGGGCAGTCGGAGGCGCGTGGAGGAGGCGGGGAGGGCGGCGGGCAGTGCGGTAGCACTGTAGCGACACTGTAGCAGCGGCGGAAAAAAGGAAGGGGGGGTGGCGGCGGCTAGGGTTGGTGGAGAAGATGGCGGCTAGGGTTGGGGTGAGGGAGGGATCATGTTTAAGATGGATCGGCCCGCTCTGATACCATCTAGAAGTCGGCAACAAGATTGCTTATTATTGGATGATTAAAAAGAATACATTGGGCTCTCTTTTATAAGACAAGAGAGTGTACAAGATTTAGAGATAACCAATATGGGATAAAGAGTAAAAAAGAAAAGACGATAAGTAAAATAAACTAAGTAAAGAAAAGCAATAAAGTGTATATACTAATAGAAGTTAAGATAAAACTAGTGTCTTGAACTCCTTTTTCTCCTCTTCAGAAGTTTCGTTTTTCAAATGAGGTTCCTCTAGTAGGCGACTTATCTTGCCAGTCTGCCAGAGGATTGCACATATATCTCACCCACAATATATAGTTGAATTTATCAGACTTAATTGTAGTGACACACTTAGAGTGTGTTTTAGGATTCTCTGTAGAAGATAAGCCCATTGCACAGAAGGCGTGTACTCAAATAACTGAGAATCGGGGCACGAAGAAGCTACACATTGTGTACTTGATAAACATGTCGTCTGGAAGCTTGTAGCACAAAGTGCACGTGTACTTAAACAACGTGTGACGACAACGCTAATAAAAGGTACACAACAGTAGTGGACCAATAAGATGTATAATGCCAAGATGGATCACGAACAACAGGAACTACACCGACATGTACTTAAACAACACAAGGTTTACTTGGTCTACGTGCCATGTATTTGGACTACATCGCGCGTAGTCTATCAGGAAGAAAAGGACAACATATATGCCACATGACTCTACTTAGACTACACGCCGTGTAAGGTGTTGAGACGGTGTTGGCCAAACCAAGAAACCCAAGACGACAACACACTGTGTACTTGTACAACGTGATGTGTGCGCGATCGCTACAACACAACAAAGGGGCAAACACAACTAGAGAAGGTTGAATAATCACTGTAGATCTCCATTAGGGTAGTAGATACATCACATAGATCTGATCATAGCTAGTATAGCCCTAGTAGAGGATCATTATAGATCTAACAGATTTGTTGTACGTCTTTTTGGAACAATATTTAGCTCATACAATTGCTAGAAGAAGCCATATGCTGCCAAGTAGATTTGCCTAGCAGAGAGGAGATCTAAAGATGGGACAATCTTTCTAGATCCTCCCCTTTAAGACGCGGATAGGATCAACAAAAACAATGTGTTATTTGCGGCCTAGTGGAGGAGAGAGGACAACAACGACATTATGGGAAGAAGCAACGATGTTGCGACGACGATGGCGGTGCATGGTTGGAAGAGCACGAGGGTGCGAAAGCTAGACTATGCCGCTAGGAGGAGAGAGCTTATGGAGCCTTCTTTAATACCATGTAGGGATTCAAAAAGTGTTTCTTATTGAATAAAGAAGGGGTGTGCCAACCTATTTATATAAGACTTATAGGCAGACAAACTTTAACTACACCATATGGGGCAAAAGAAGTAAAAGAGACAATACATAAATAGGAATATACATAAATATCATAATAGGTCGTAATACTCATAATCATATACGCCTATATACAATAAATTGATATTGAAGTCTATATAAAAAAGTTATTGCCTAGGCGTCCTAGGCGCTCGAACCTAAGTAGGCCTCCCTTGGTTGCCCTTGAAAACTTCGGTAAAAAATATATCTTACCATATATGGATGCATTTCATTTTACAAAGTTAGAACTAACTATTTCTTTTTGTTATCCATGTATATTTATTTTCCTATTGCACTCAATGTGGTTCAAATAGTGTCTTTTTATCATTTAATAAGACTTTGGGTTATTTGTTACCATACCAGATAGGGTGACAAGGCACCTTAGCATGCCTATATATGTGTGTGTGTATATGTATATATATATATATATATATATATATATATATATATATATATATATATATATATATATATATATATATATATATATATATATATATATATATATATATATGGGGGGTTCATTCGTTGCCCGGGCGAGTAACTAGGATTTCGCTACCCTTGCATCCAGAAAAGTAACTATTTGGTCAGAAAAGTAAATATCTGGACAAAAAGTAACTATGTTGTCAAAAAAGTAACTATCTGACTAAAAAGGTAAAAACTGACAAAATGCATAGTAAAAATTCTGTAATAAATCTGTAATTCTGCATCCGTTACAACTTTAACTACTATGCATGTAATGTAAATATTTGGAAGGTAATGTACACTGACCTTTGGACACAAACACTATTCTTTGCTTTGGACACCTCAGTGCCGCTTCTAAGCTTCAAGATGTCAACTGGTCTCCTTGCCGTTCAATTGGAGACAAGGCTTTGGGATTGTAGTGGCCATGGCCCCCCAACGCGGGAAGGCAACAAAGTTCAATCCTCTCCCTGAAGTCGAGCAACTTTGTCCCTCTCGCTTCACTTAAGTGACTTTGTTCCTCTCCCTGAAGGCCGAGCTACTTCTTATACATGTAAAGTAAAAAACTACAAAATAAGTAACTATTTCTGGAGCGGGTAGCTACCCACGCTAGAATGAAAGATAATCCCATATATATATGTATGTATATATATATATATAGTAGTAAAACATTTTAGGGAAAGGAGCGCAACAAAATAACAAAATTTTCTTCCGTTTGCACCCAAGTCGTTGGATCCGTTGTAGCTATAAAATGTCGGTGAATAAAAGACACAAGAGGGGATAAATGTGATACCTTTGTGTACACAACTTATTGAACAAGTAGACACATCTTGTACCAGTGAAAAACTTGTTCCTTCGGATGATACAAAACGGTCACCAAGAAGTCCAATTAGATTAGAAGAAGAACATCTGGATTGTCCACCAAACAACTTGTCGTTTTGTAGATCGTGTTCTCCAGGCCTCCACACGTATGCTTCGACCTCTACTTCGTTCACGCGGATGAGGGGGAACGTGATGCACCACTATGGTCACCAAGTCAAAGAGGAACATGAGTTGTCGACGTGCTAGGCATCCTAGAACTCCCTTTCTTCTTCTTCTTCTATCTTGGGCAGCAGTCCTTAGGGTGACTTCCTCTCCAAGAGAGAGAAGTTTGACGACCAACTTGTCTCACAAGTTGTCCTAAGAGTTGTGTCAAACCCTTTGGGATGTGGCCCCTTTCTTTATATAGGAGTCATGAGTTTGAAAAATCTACTTCCAATCCCTTTCTTAATCACAATACCAAAAACGATACAATGTTGAAAAACTTGGATAGGATTGGGATCGCCCAATCTGCTTTGCAGATCGCCTGATCTCAAAAGCAGATAGCCCAGTCACGAGTCCAAATCTACATCTGAAATCTAAAACTTTCCCTTTTAAACTGAGATCGCCTGACCTCAGTACTGCAGTAGAAAACTCAGTCAATCAATTGACAATTAATTGATCTATTGAACCATCATCTGATCGGTCGATCAAACATTCTGATCACCTGATCAGAGGGTTGATTAGCTTATTTATGATTCAGAATCATTTTAATCATATGTTTGATTGCGAACTTCAATTTCCTTGTGCATCCTTATATGTGTGACCCTATAGGTTCCTAATTAAATTGGTGTTGGTGTTCGAAACAACACAAGCAAAGATTGTTGTCTAGCTACACAACATTGCCACCAAGTAATAGGAATGCGTTGGAGAACAACTAAAACTTGTAAAGTGTCAATGTTACCATGAACGTATACTCTCTTTGTCACAAATATCTAGATTAAACTCAAGGCATGGAATGTCCTCTCAACATGCAATCTATGTTCCTTGAACTAGAGTAGACTATTTGATATAATGTGAGCTCAATATCATGTATATCAAATAGACATGTACTGACTCACATGAGCATGGCTACACATTTCACAGTCTCACTTATCAAGTAGTCAGAGAAATCACTCGAAAGGAGGGACAAATTCCATCTAGATCACTCACAACATGCCCCATCTGTCACAATGTTCCCAATCACCACCTTTTTGGCAACTCATATTTTAGAGCATGTTGGGTTAGTGTCAAAGTAAACAAAACACGTGTTACTGCAGTTATTTCAGGTCTAAGGATCACAATGTTCTCAATCACATTGACATATGACTTTGACATGCCAATACATGACTTCCATGTGTCAATCTCAAGGTGGGCCTGTCCAGTACAACTTGTTCTCTAACAAGTAACCATGCATCTGAGTTGACATCCAATATCATGACTAAGGAGACATAGTCATCACTCATTATACATGCTAGTCGTGTTTTCTATCATTGTCTTATGCTATCCACAATAGCAACAGACTAGGGACATAACAAGAATGACTGCTCTTATTATACACATATCGAGTTTAGGTCCTTAACCTAAGTCGTGTTGTTGAATTAAACATTCTTTGGACCTTATTAAGTTTATCATTATCTCAATACCAAATAAAAATTATCATTGGAATTGCCTTTTATTAATAAAATCAAGTACAAAATATCCCTTTTACAATCATCACATGATGGCTCTCTGGACATATAAACAACAACATCATCTGATGTAATTAATATGTTAACCAGTAAAAAACAATTTATACTTGAAACCATAGATTCTATCCCAGATAAACAAGGAAGAAGTATGAAGCTATCTTTGATGATGAGAAACCTTTCAAACTGAAAAATCCATATAAATTAATTCTACTCATTTGATCACATAATCAAAAGAATTGCTCCTCAATACATCTATATTATATGCACCTACTTTGTATATGATGTATGTGCAGTACTCTACTGCATAATCTAACCGTACAAATTTGACTTATACCCCTTAGATTTCATGTGTTTCAGAAATCATCTCTTTCAACATTTTTGGAATATCGAATGAGAGAAGTATATTTGCTTATAAGCGGCAAGTTATAGGATCTGCAGAAACCGTTGGATATTTTTAGTAATATCCCATGAAGTAAATGAGATACAATAATTTTTTTTCTAAAGACATCCAATCAACATATGCTCTTCCAAATTAAATCCGTACTGTTGGATTTAGTAAACAAGTTGTGAATTTGGCGTTTGATGACTCGTAACTTGTAAGCTGCTTGTAGTAGTGAATTTTGTTGCAACTGTTATAACCAAAAGATACAAGGGATCATCCTACTAGTTCAAAAACTCAATTGCTAAGCATTCCATACAATGGGATCAAGATTTGCTCAAAATTTAATATTGAACACCTAAATAAGTTGCAAAATGTTGTTCATGAGGCTGAACAAGTATTGAATGCCAGCATGCATAGAATGCCCATTTTCTTTATATCTATTTTAAATGATATTAGATTTTCGTAATTTGCAGTTTGATGAAATAATAATGATATATATACAACTTAAAGTAAATAAACAAAAGTCGTTTATCCGATATCCACTGCTGTAACCATATCCAATATTTTAAAAGAAGAGGCATTCTCACATCCTTCTCTGAATTTGTGTCTATGCTAAACTAACATCAGTTTTTTGGGGTAGATTATGACATTGATGATAATGGTATGAGATTATTTGTAGTGGACCCTAATAATAGCACAACAATTCTGGTAGATTTAGATATCACTCTATTTTCATCCTACAAAAATCAATTATATTTTTATGTAAGTTGAACATTTTCTTTGATTGTTTGGAAAATAATTTAATTTTTTTTCTTCTATTGTGAGTTAGACATATTGCTACTGTTAGATAGTTATATCACAACATGAATATTCCTTATTTTAACTAGACTTTGTTTGGGATAGAGTTGAGTATTTTTTTTCGAGGAACATGTATTGCTATTCGTACAATCCATATGTAATGGTATCATGTTGTCCAAACGTTTAGGCACCCACTAAGTCTGGTTGAGCGGTTAGGGTGGTTAGGGTGTTGTGTAGGCATGATTTCCCCCCCTCTTAATGCTACAACTTACCTATATACTCATATTTTATTGAATATTTAAGACATAAGGGCATTATGTATAGGCATTGAGGCCCTAATATGAAGTATACTACATAATTTCATACTAGTCCTCTTATTGGATATTAAGTCATAAAATAAGCAGTACTATTAAAAGCTAGGGCCCCGATAGAAAATAGTAAAGTCCTAGACACCTATATAGGTGCAATGCAACCCTGTATGTGATAGACATCTAGGCAAGCATCCTGACAACTATAGGTGCAATGTTTTTAGGATTTGGTACCAACGGTTGTAGATATTTCGTTATGGCTTATGACTAGAAATCTAGATATAGTGGAGTCTTCTCTTTTTGAAATATGTTCCTCAACAACTTTTATCTGTATTCTAGATTCTGGTATCCAAATATGTTTATTTGTTATCTTTCTCTTACATGGTATTACCTATATTTTATTTCTTTTTGTTCTCTAAATGTCATGCAGGACAAAAAACTTGGCGATAACCAACGTTTGCTTGCATATTCAATTATGCTCCATGCCTATTCTTCTCAGCACATATCTATGAATCCATTTCTCTCTTATATTATAGATGTAAGTATGTCATATTTCATTTTCTTTTGTTTTATGTATTTCCAGTTGAATTGAATACATGTGAGCTTAGGCAACACAATATACATACCTTCTTCACTATACATGTGGTGCGAGATAGTTGCAAACTATTAAACTTTCCCTTATTTTGGTTCTCTGTGTAAGATTATATGGAAGTTCTAACAACTTGCATCTCAAAAACATATGTGAAGATATGATGGGGAAATCCCCTTACGTGTAGTGGTTTTTCTTATTAATAGAAGGCAGACACCCTTTCCTATAAATAGGATAAGGGGGAATATACAAACACAAGACAAACATAACGGGGAAATATACACAATTGGGCCCATATTAAAAATAGACTAAAACAACTTAAGTAAATCGACTCTTTAACACTCCCCCTAAAGCTGGAGCTTGGGAGGATCCCAAGTCAGCTTGCAAACAAACAGACAAACTAAAATAATAAAAAGATAACCAAGCCCATATGAGAATTTCTCCCCCCTCAATGTTACAATAAATCATTCAAGCACTCGAATACTCCCCCTCAAGCAGATAATCTGAAAGCAGGTACAAAAACAGGTATTAAGAGCTTCTTGATCAATATGAAGTAGCATTTGGAGCAGATAAAACATCAATAGGTAGACCTCAAGGTCTTCATCACAGTCGCTATCATCATCAAGTAGACCAGAGAGTGCTGGAACACAAGTAGTAGTGGATAACGTGCACACAAGGCACGAACAAGTCAGAGAGTGCTGGAACACGATAGCAGAAAAATCAACGCGCATACAAGGCATGGACAAGAAAGGAGTCAACATGCACAAGGCACGAACAAGCTAGAGAGTGTAGGAACATAGTAGCAAAAAATAAACGACGTAGCCGGATAAAAGACCATTGTGTCTTAAGTAGAAAGCAACAAAAAGACTCCAAGACGAACAACAGTACCAGAAAAGCATGAAGCTCCATCATAAGCATGTAAGTCAACAAAGGTACCATTATCATCTCATCATAAAATTTTCATCCTAGTAGCAGATGTCATAGCCTAGAAAGTGCTGGGTCAGTCCCCAGAGAGTGTTGGGTCACAACAATAACAATAGTAGACATGTGCAAGGCACATACAAAGGGTCAACGTGCAAACAGAGCACGAACAACATATAGTGCAAAAGCACAAAGCAACAAATGTGCTCATCATAGCATAAGTAGCAAGAATAACGTCGCTACATAGAAAATCAACAATAGATAGAACAAGTGATATAGATTCATAGCAGCAGTCGATGACGATGAATAAGCTTCTCAAGCAGCAAAGGATCCATATAGCATCAAAATAACACTCCATAGCAGTAGTAAAAGTAGCATGAAGATCCATATAGCAACAAAATAACACTCCATAGTAGTAGTAAAAGTAGCATGAAGATCCATATAGCGACAAAACTAATGTCTTTTTCATTTCTCTTCATCTCTTCTCCATCTCATCTCTTCCTTGTATTCGCCATCTTCTAGTAAAAAATAATGGTAGAATTAGGGTTTATGTAGGCAAGTATGTGGAGGGGTAACCGACAACTCGAATCAGTGTGCAACATGGCCCGATTACATAGATCCGAATAGAAAAATAAATGCATCTTTTTACGACCCAGTGTGGGGGCGGAGCCCCCACAATTTTTTTTGAATAAGGTCAAAAAACCGCAGGATCCGATTATCAGTAGGTTCAATATGTATATGGGGGGTAGAATAAGTATTGAGGAGGTAGGCAAACGATATATATGGTTGGGAAGGATAGGGGGTTAAAGAACAAAAGACAGATAGAAGTGCTGAAAAAGAAGATAATTGTTGCGGTTAAGGATAAAGAAGGGACTCGCCATGTATAGATACCTCTGCCATGTAACATAATCATTGTAGATGGTGAAGCATGCCAAGTAATATAAGCAGTAGTAGTTGACACACTGTGTCAGTGAAGAGACACACCATGTTGCACATTAGTAGATGCACTAGTAGAAGTCAGCGCTGGCAAGAAGCAGGCGACACGTTGTGTCGTACAGTGACGTACCGTGTCAGTTGACAGAATTCGATATAGTAATAAGCAGTAGCTGGTGACAGTGACACGCCGTGTCGATGAAAAGACACGATGTGTCTGATACCAAAGCAGCAGAAGTCAACGCCGATAGGAAGCAGGCGACACGTCGTGTCATACAGTGACACATCGTATTAGTTGACGGAATCTCGGGACAGAACGCAAGTGACACGCCGTGTCTTTAGGCAAAACACCTTGTCATAGTGCATGCAATGTGTCGTGTCAAGAAACGACACTCTGTATCGTCGCAGGCAGATTTTGCGAGCAAAATCGCAAACAAAGCAAATTTTTGCCAACACGCTATGTCTAAGCAGCAACACACTGTGTTAGCGGCGAATAGCAGCAGAAAAACCCCAAAGACAACAGCAAAAGAGGGGGAAATCCTTCCGGATCTCAACCATAGTAATATAGGGATGATATATCCTTAAATTAGCAGAAAAGGGAGACTTTTATCCAAGATTTTAGATAAGATCTCAAAGGTGGCGACATGGATTAGATTGGTGACAGAGTAGATAATGGCGGTGTAGATCTGTAATGATGGCGGAAAATAGGATAGCGACGTCTTCATTAGCAAGCAAGATTGAAGGAGGCATGACGACCCTTGTAGATTTGGTACCTTAACTTCAAATGATGATTTTTGTTGAAGATGGAGATGGCTCAAAGAAGACAATTCAAGAAGTAGGGATGAGAGATCCCTACGGGCAGCCAGAGCAACGCCTAGTGGCGACAGCCGCCCGCAAGGGGAGGCATCTCTCCTTTGCTCTCTCTCTCTCTCTCTTAGGGTTGGGAGCACACAAAAAAACCTGCTCTGATACAATATGGAAAAGCGATATGATGGGGAAATCCCCTTACGTGTAGTGGTTTTTCTTATTGATAGAAGGCAACCTCCCTTTCCTAAGTATACAGACAAGACAAACCCTAATGAGCCAATACACAATTGAGCCCATATTACAAATAGGCCAAACAACTTAAGTAAATAGACTCTCTAACAACATACATGTCCTTGTATATGTTCTGTAATATGGAGAAGAGATGACCTAATCTCATAGTCAGTTTTTCATGTGTATAAGAAGAATACATCACACATTTACTCTTGATCTTAATGCATAAGACCTTGGCATTTGCATATACTAACACACTCTCTCAAGCTGGAGCATACATATCATATGTGCCCAACTTAGTACATAAGAAGTGATCCTGACTACCATTTATGAGCATTGCGAATAAATCAACTAATTGATCTTCAGACCTGATAGGTGTAAATTGAATAAATCTCCCTTGGTTCTTCTCTAAAAAATGGCAATTAACCTCAATGTGTTTGGTTCTTTCATGGAAGATTGGATTCTGAGCTATGGACAACAACCTGATTATCACACTTTAAATCCATAGGAGCATCTTGGGCAAAAGCAAGTCCCTCGCATAGCAACTTGCATGTTGCTAAGGTTACTTAATATTTAGACCTGACACCCGATCTATCTACAACTTTTGTTTCTTGCTCTTCTAAGTACTATATTTCCTCTTACAAAGACACAATTGCTAGAAATAGATTGCGTATCGATCTGACGTCCCATCTAATTAACATAAGAAAACCTTTGTGCTTTGAAGTAACCAGTTCCCTTTTTGGGGTCTTCTTCAAGTACCTCAATATGCGCATCACAACCTCTTAAGTGACATGTACATGGCTTCTCCATAAACTAGCTCACAACACTTGTACCAAATGCAATATTAGGCATGTTGAATGTCAAATAATTCAACTTTCCAAAAAGCCGTCTGTAGCAACAAAGATCATCGAGCAACCCTCGACTTTAGGATCCATGGGAGTGTCAATGGGTCTAGTCCCAAGCATCCCTATCTCTGTCATCGTTTAATATTTTGATCAAAGTTGCGAAATCTTAGTTAGAACCATAGTAACAAAAAGCGCCGAATATTCGTAAAATTCGGCGATTATTCGCGATTTTTTATGCCGCCGAATGTTACGCCTAAATAAAGCGTGGATCGCCGAATATTCACGTTTTTTCGCGTTTTTTCCCGATTTTTACGAACTTTGGTGATTTTTTTTGTTTTTTTCCAGAATTTTCGGGTTTCAGTCGCCAGGCCTGAACCCGCTGCTGGGCCGACTTCGGCCCACTACGGCTCCCAGCCTCCGACAACACCCCCACCCCCGACATTTCCCGACTTTGCCCTATCTATTCCCCCCGACCCTAGCTTTCTCCCCCGACAGTTCCACGACACGCGACGAACGCTGCGCTTGGAGCCCACGACACCGGCGATTCTTCGAGGCGGAGTTCAAGGCGACGCTTGGCAGCAGCGGCGGCGCTTGCCAGCACCGGCAGCAGTTCTCCAGCGGCGGCGACAGGGTCTCCACTCTCCAGCGGCGCAGCTCCTCCTCCATTCTAGCGGCTCAGGTACTTCTTCCTCTCTTCTTCCTCCCATGGGTTCCCTTCCCTTCCTCCGCCATCCCCCCTATTTCTCTGTGGAAGCAGCAGCGCTGCTGCCCAATCTGTTGTGTGACTTGTGTCGTCACCTTCTCTCCCTCTTTTCTTTAATTCCCCCTTGCTGAGCCATTCCTTTGATTCTCCCTTGCTGCTCCTAATTTTTCCCTTCCCATAGCTGCGTCATACTTGTATTCCCTTCCCGCTAACCCCATGTTTCCCCTCCTTAATCCCCTGTTGTTGCTCCTCAATCCCTACGATTCCTCCCTCCCCATTGCTTTGAGGTTGTGACGTGATGCGAAAATGTCTAATCCCCCTCTTTACTGCTGCACCATTCCTCTATTCCCCCACCTCTTCTTTCAATTTTCTGTATCCCTACTGATATGTTGAATTCTCTACTACTATGATTCTCTACTCCCCCCCTGTTTATTTTCTTTTGCTTGATACAAGTACAAAAACAAATTACTGACGGTCCATGTCTCCTCCCTCTTTCTATGTTCTAATTAACAGAGTTTTGAGCATCTAAACTCTCAAGCTCGCAAGACCCAGGCCGGTCTTCTCCTATATTCCCAACTCCCAAGACATCAACTACTACTCTATAATCAGGTATTTCCGCTGTTCACTTGTTTGAATCGTATTGCTGAAAATTTTCCTACTTACTGATTTGATTGTCTATTTGCTTGCTTTTGTGATATGCTTGTAATTGTATTGGTAAAATTATCCTGTTTAGTAATTTGATTAGCTATTTGCTATATGTTTTTATGTATTTGCATTTGCATTTGCTGTTTGTTGGCTTGTTGCTCATATTGTGTTATGTATGTTTCTTAATGAAATAGGAGAACAATGCCTAAAGCAAAAGATGCATTGTGGGAGTATGTTGAACCAGTAGATAACAAACTGAAATGCAAGTTTTGTCATGAATCTTTCTCTGCCTCCATTACACGTTTTAGATTCCATTTGGCAAGAGTTACTTGCAAGGACATTAAGCCATGTCCAACAGTCACTGATGCTGTTAGGGACATTGCAGTGAAGTCTGTAGCTGACCTTCAAGCAAAAGCCACTAGTAAACGTCAAAAGATTGCAGATTTTTTCTCTGGTGGCAGTATGTCTAGCTCTAACTCAGTAGTATGTCCTGCTCAATCTAGTAACACTGGTGTGATTGATATAGACAAATATGTTGCTAATGTCCCTGGCCAAAGAACTCTTCATTCACTAACAAGAAAAGAAGAGAAAAAGATTGCTGACAAAGCTATTATGAAATGCATAGTAGCAAACAACTTGCCTTTCCATATCTTGCGAACTCCTGAATTTCGTGAAGCTGTGTTGGCTATTGGACAGGCTGGGCCAGGTTATCAAGCACCTAGTAGTGAAACAGCGAGGACTGTACTTTTGGCGGACTTGAAAGTGGATGTGGATGGATATCTCAATACCATGAGGGCCAGTTGGGAATTCTCTGGATGCACACTTATGAGTGATGGTTGGCAAGACGGACGAGGACGACCCCATATCAATCTTTTGGTTTATGTCCCAAAGGGGTGTGGTTCTACAAGTCTATCTGTGCTGTTGACCATGTCAAAGATGGTCCATTTTTGTTTGACTTTATTTCTAAATGCATTGATGAAATAGGTCCCAAAAATGTGATCCAATTCATTGCTGATAATGCATCTAACTATGGTGTCGCAGGGAAAATGATTGAGAACAAATATCCTCACATTGTCAAGGCCAATTGTGCTGCTCATTGTATAAATCTAATGTTCAAAGACATTGATGAGTTTGAACATGTCAAACCAACAATTTCAAATGCTAGATTGATTGCAAAATTCATGTATAGGTATCAACATGTTTTAGATTTGATGAGGAAGCACACAGATGGTAAGGAGTTAAAACGGCCAGGGGCAACCCGGTTTGCAACTAACTTTCTGTGTTTATTCTGCATTTTATCTCAAGAGCAGGCCTTGAGATTTATGATTGCTTCTTCTGATTGGAGAGAACTCTCTCAATCTAAAAGTGAGGAGGGCGTCCAAATTTCAGAGATTATCCAGGGACATGAGTTTTGGGCTATAGGTAAATCAATTATCAGTGCTATTGAGCCGATTGTGAGAGTGTTGAGGCTAACTGACGGTGATGGATCTACTACTGGTTATATCTATGAGGCATTGGACAGAGCTAAGGAATGTATTAAAGTAGTGTTCAATGGTGAAGCAGATTTGTATACACCTTATTGGAAAGTTATAGATGAAAGGTGGACAGATATGTTACATAATCCAATTCATGCTGCTGCTGCTTATCTTAATCCCAAACTCCATTATGGAAATAGAATCAGAATGGATTCAGAGATAAAGCAAGGGTTGAACACAATTATCCAGAGAATGCTTGATGTGTTTGAAAGGTCCAAGATTACACACGAGCTTCGTGATTACCACTCCGTGGATTCTGACATTTTCAACCAACTTGCTATTGATTCACTTTCTCATACACATCCAAGTAAGAAATATTTCACTATTTGATTTCATCAGTACTACTAATGTACTATTTATTTCTAATACACTTTTCTCTCAATAGGAATTTGGTGGGATATGTATGGTGGGGAACTCCCTACTTTACAGAAATTGGCTATTCGACTACTTAGTCAACCATGTAGTGCTTCTGCATGTGAAAGAAATTGGAGTGCTTTTGATGCGGCCCATACTAAAAAAAGAATCCGGCTTGAACCTAAGAAATTGCATGACTTGGTCTATGTTAGAATGAATTTGCATCTAATGAAGACCACTGCTGCAAAAGAAAAGGCCGATTCAAAGCCCATAGAACTTGATAAGATCAATGCTTTTGATAATGATTTCACTTATGAATATGGAAGTGTTGAACACGAGGAAGTTGATGATGAAGAAGAGACTGAAGATGAAGACAATGGAGTTACAAATGAGACTATAGAGGACTTCACTGCAGGCCTAGACTCATAATATCTTCCTTCCATTCTTGAATAGGAAAAACTGATCTATTTTGGTCGTGTAATGAATTGATATACTCTTGCATCATTTTGTGGTTTACATTGTGTATTGTGTATGATCTCTAGTATTTGCAAACATTGATAATATGTGGTGGTTGTTGAAAATTTGGAATGCAAGTTACTTCCTTAATTCCTCCATCTTGAATTGTAAACGATTCTACTCTACAATTTGCATGTATGTATATCAATGTGTGTTTATATATATATATATATATATATATATATATATATATATATATATATATATATATATATATACATAGTAACAAATTCGGCATTCGACAACTTTTCGGCTGGCCGGAAAAAATCGGAATTCGGAAAAAATCGTGAAAAATCGGGAAAAGGTTGATAAAGTTCGGTCAACTATTCGGAATAAATCGGCAATATATATATATATATATATATATATATATATATATATATATATAAACACATTGATATACATACATGCAAATTGTAGAGTAGAATCGTTTACAATTCAAGATGGAGGAATTAAGGAAGTAACTTGCATTCCAAATTTTCAACAACCACCACATAATATCAATGTTTGCAAATACTAGAGATCATACACAATACACAATGTAAACCACAAAATGATGCAAGAGTATATCAATTCATTACACGACCAAAATAGATCAGTTTTTCCTATTCAAGAATGGAAGGAAGATATTATGAGTCTAGGCCTGCAATGAAGTCCTCTATAGTCTCATTTGTAACTCCATTGTCTTCATCTTCAGTCTCTTCTTCATCATCAACTTCCTCGTGTTCAACACTTCCATATTCATAAGTGAAATCATTATCAAAAGCATTGATCTTATCAAGTTCTATGGGCTTTGAATCGGCCTTTTCTTTTGCAGCAGTGGTCTTCATTAGATGCAAATTCATTCTAACATAGACCAAGTCATGCAATTTCTTAGGTTCAAGCCGGTTTCTTTTTTTAGTATGGGCCGCATCAAAAGCACTCCAATTTCTTTCACATGCAGAAGCACTACATGGTTGACTAAGTAGTCGAATAGCCAATTTCTGTAAAGTAGGGAGTTCCCCACCATACATATCCCACCAAATTCCTATTGAGAGAAAAGTGTATTAGAAATAAATAGTACATTAGTAGTACTAATGAAATCAAATAGTGAAATATTTCTTACTTGGATGTGTATGAGAAAGTGAATCAATAGCAAGTTGGTTGAAAACGTTAGAATCCACGGAGTGGTAATCACGAAGCTCGTGTGTAATCTTGGACCTTTCAAACACATCAAACATTCTCTGGATAATTGTGTTCAACCCTTGCTTTATCTCTGAATCCATTCTGATTCTTTTTTCATAATGGAGTTTGGGATTAAGATAAGCAGCAACAACATGAATTGGATTATGTAACATATCTGTCCACCTTTCATCTATAACTTTCCAATAAGGTGTATACAAATCTGCTTCACCATTGAACACTACTTTAATACATTCCTTAGCTCTGTCCAATGCCTCATAGATATAACCAGTAGTAGATCCATCACCGTCAGTTAGCCTCAACCAATGAAATGAAAAACGGCCTGAGCGGCCGATTAAACGGCCGATTAATCGGCCAGACACCCAGCCCGTTTGATTTTTGCTAAAATCGCCATTTAATTTTTTTGTAATTAATCGGCCGTTTTTTCCCGTTTTTTGCCCGTTTTTTCCGTTTTTTGCCCGTTTTTTTCCCGTTTTTTGGCCGTTTTTTGTAAATTTTTCTGTACACCTGTAACTTTATATAAACTATATGGCCCCAAGTATTACTGACTATAATATATTAAACTTAAATATCCTATGATAAGCCTAGTCTAATAGAATGCATACTTGTATGCAAGTTGGGATAATAGGGTACTGTTCTAAAGTGTAATTTATACAAGTAAAATATATGTAACTATTATCTAATTTTAGAATGCATACTTTAGTTATTTGTACTGCTGTAATGTATGACTAATTGATGATATGCACATATAACAATAAGTTAAAAAGGTATCCAATAATGAGCCTGTTGTTTACTGCTTAACTATGTAAACATGTGATGCAAAAATATTTCTGAATCATGTATATGGGGTATTTTATCTATGTCAAATCTATTGCTTATTATATTATGGCTATAATTATTGTCTTATAGCTAAACTAATTGGGTGTTTTTACTGTTGGGTAGTGTGTTTAGAATCTTTATATATATATAAAAGTTCCAAAGAGTATTAGTATTTATATACATATATATGTAATTTTGTATAAAATTATATAGGAAATTAAAACCCGTTTTTTAAAAAATCGGCCGCTTAATCGGCCGCTTACCGCTTAACCAGTTACAAGGTGCTGTCCGCACGGTTACCGCTTAACGTTTTTTAAAACATTGGCCTCAACACTCTCACAATCGGCTCAATAGCACTGATAATTGATTTACCTATAGCCCAAAACTCATGTCCCTGGATAATCTCTGAAATTTGGACGCCCTCCTCACTTTTAGATTGAGAGAGTTCTCTCCATTCAGAAGAAGCAATCATAAATCTCAAGGCCTGCTCCTGAGATAAAATGGAGAATAAACACAGAAAGTTAGTTGCAAACCGGGTTGCCCCTGGCCGTTTTTAACTCCTTACCATCTGTGTGCTTCCTCATCAAATCTAAAACATGTTGATACCTATACATGAATTTTGCAATCAATCTAGCATTTGAAATTGTTGGTTTGACATGTTCAAACTCATCAATGTCTTTGAACATTAGATTTATACAATGAGCAGCACAATTGGCCTTGACAATGTGAGGATATTTGTTCTCAATCATTTTCCCTGCGACACCATAGTTAGATGCATTATCATCAATGATTTGGATCACATTTTTGGGACCTATTTCATCAATGCATTTAGAAATAAAGTCAAACAAAAATGGACCATCTTTGACATGGTCAACAGCACAGATAGACTTGTAGAACCACACCCCTTTGGGACATGCAACCAAAAGATTGGTTTGGGGTCGTCCTCGTCCGTCTTGCCAACCATCACTCATAAGTGTGCATCTAGAGAATTCCTAACTGGCCCTCATGGTATTGAGATATCCATCCACATCCACTTTCAAGTCCGCCAAAAGTACAGTCCTCGCTGTTTCACTACTAGGTGCTTGATAACCTGGCCCAGCCTGTCCAATAGCCAACACAGCTTCACGAAATTCAGGAGTTCGCAAGATATGGAAAGGCAAGTTGTTTGCTACTATGCATTTCATAATAGCTTTGTCAGCAATCTTTTTCTCTTCTTTTCTTGTTAGTGAATGAAGAGTTCTTTGGCCAGGGACATTAGCAACATATTTGTCTATATCAATCACACCAGTGTTACTAGATTGATCAGGACATACTACTGAGTTAGAGCTAGACATACTGCCACTAGAGAAAAAATCTGCAATCTTTTGACGTTTACTAGTGGCTTTTGCTTGAAGGTCAGCTACATACTTCACTGCAATGTCCCTAACAGCATCAGTGACTGTTGGACATGGCTTAATGTCCTTGCAAGTAACTCTTGCCAAATGGAATCTAAAACGTGTAATGGAGGCAGAGAAAGATTCATGACAAAACTTGCATTTCAGTTTGTTATCTACTGGTTCAACATACTCCCACAATGCATCTTTTGCTTTAGGCATTGTTCTCCTATTTCATTAAGAAACATACATAACACAATATGATCAACAAGCCAACAAACAACAAATGCAAATGCAAATACATAAAAACATATAGCAAATAGCTAATCAAATTAGTAAACAGGATAATTTTACCAATACAATTACAAGCATATCACAAAAGCAAGCAAATAGACAATCAAATCAGTAAGTAGGAAAATTTTCAGCAATACAATTAAAACAAGTGAACAGCGGAAATACATGATTATAGAGTAGTAGTTGATGTCTTGGGAGTTGGGAATATAGGAGAAGACCGGCCTGGGTCTTGCGAGCTTGAGAGTTTAGATGCTCAAAACTCTGTTAATTAGAACATAGAAAGAGGGAGGAGACATGGACCGTCAGTAATTTGTATTTGTACTTGTATCAAGCAAAAGAAAATAAACAGGGGGGAGTAGAGAATCATAGTAGTAGAGAATTCAACATATCAGTAGGGATACAGAAAATTGAAAGAAGAGGTGGGGGAATAGAGGAATGGTGCAGCAGTAAAGAGGGGGATTAGACATTTTCGCATCACGTCACAACCTCATAGCAATAGGGGAGGGAGGAATCGTAGGGATTGAGGAGCAACAACAGGGGATTAAGGAGGGGAAACATGGGGTTTGCGGGGAGGGAATACAAGTATGACGCAGCTATGGGAAGGGAAAAATTAGGAGCAGCAAGGGAGAATCAAAGGAATGGCTCAGCAAGGGGGAATCAAAGAAAAGAGGGAGAGAAGGTGACGACACAAGTCACACGACAGATTGGGCAGCAGCGCTGCTGCTTCCACAGAGAAATAGGGGGATGGCGTAGGAAGGGAAGGGAACCCATGGGAGGAAGAAGAGAGGAAGAAGTACCTGAGCTGCTAGAATGGAGGAGGAGTTGCGCCGCTGGAGAGTGGAGACCTTGTCGCCGCCGCTGGAGAACTGCGGCCGGTGCTGCCAAGCGCCGCCGCCGCTACTGCCAAGCGCCGCTGTGAACTCCGCCTCGAAGAATCGCCGGTGTCGTGGGCTCCAAGCGCAGCGTTCGTCGTGTGCCGTGGAACTGTCGGGGGAGAAAGCTAGGGTCGGGGGGAATAGATAGGGCAAAGTCGGGAAATGTCGGGGGTGGGGGTGTTGTCGGAGGCTGGGAGCCGTAGTGGGCCGAAGCCGGCCCAGCAGCGGGTTCAGGTATGGCGACTGAAACCCGAAAATTCGGGAAAAAAACAAAAAAATCGCGAAAAATCACCAAAGTTCGTCAAAATCGCGAAAAAACGCGAAAAAACGTGAATATTCGGCGATCCCCGCTTTATTTAGGCGTAACATTCGGCGGCATAAAAAATCACGAATAATCGCCGAATTTTACGAATATTCGGCGCTTTTTGTTACTATGTATATATATATATATTGCCGATTTATTCCGAATAGTTGACCGAACTTTGTCCGAATTTTATCGATCTTTTCCCTATTTTTCACGATTTTTTCCGAATTCCGATTTTTTCCGGCCAGCCGAAAAGTTTCTGAATGCCGAATTTGTTACTATGGTTAGAACTATCATTATTGATGAGGACTTGATATAGAATTACATAGTTAGGGAGTCAATGGTGGGTATTTGATTTTGTTATTTTTTTGAAAATTATTCTATAATTTTATTGCAATTAAAATATAAAACAGAATATATTATTGTGAAAGTATATTTCTATATATGGATTGCATTATTACTTGTTTCAGCTTGCGATTTATACTTTGCTTCAGCACAAAATAGGAAATGGTCTCTCCAACACAATTGGTTGCGAGGTCACGTTTCCATCATCTTTGCTAAAATCAAGTCCATCACGAAGACATCATAAACTGCTATACCTTAGTTTTTCACAAATAATTCCTACTTTTTAATAATACATTCCAATAGGGGATGATCAGATTTGTTCAATCTATCTCTTTCAACTTGGATGTGTGAGGTGAACCTAGGAAAGTTTTGAAATAACCAGGAGGAATTTGCAAATCCTCCAAACGTAGAGCTTTAAACCCAAATACATTACTCAGAAAGGAAGCAAACATGTTGGTGATAAAACCTTCTTCAAAATGTTCTGAAGAATAAACTACATAATAAAAATATTTATTTTCCTCTCTAATGTGTATGCTGAGATGGATGTGTGGGAAGATAAGAAAAGATTGTCTGAGGAATGACTATATCAGGAACAATGGGGGTGGTGAGCATTGAAGGCGAGTTGCATGAGGGCCATCTAAGATGATATGGACATGTGCAACGTAGATTGACAAGTGCACCTATTAGAAGCAAGGTTATTGAGTCAAACACAATTAAAAGAAGTAAAACTAGACCTAAATTAACTTGGTAAGAGCTTATTAAGAGAGATTTTGAATCTTTACATCTTGGTCATAGTATGATCCATTACAGAGTTGATTGGAAAAGAAGAATCAATCTAGCCGACCTCAACGTGGTTGGATTGCGGCTTGGATGATGATAATGATGAATAATGGGTTTGATGTGGTAGCATCGCCCTTTGTAATGATACAGACTAGTAAGTCCATTAGTCCATGCAGTTTTCCATGTACCAATACAAGATTCAACAACTACTATGGCACCTGCTTCCTCAGGTGGAAATCTAGGTTGCGGAGTCACTCAGATTGATGCCAAGATATCAATATCTTTGATTTAATATTCATGAATATAATATGTTAATTTGTAATTTTTAACCCCAACTTTGAATCCAACACCTGTTTTAGTCTCTATTTGTGGTGACATATCCACGGTCTTATTAATTAAATTGATATGCCTAATTAGGATAGGAAATCACATAGTAAAATATTATTGACCGAATGGCTATTCATGTATTATGTTTTGAAGGGGCAGTCAGTTTTTGTAAAAATGGTGGTTCAATTTGATGTCTTCTAACAAGGAGTTAGAAATTTTTGTCGAAAGTTCTATATCAATTTACTACACATGTAGGACCCCCTCACACAGTATGAATATATGATATTATTGCATAAATGTGTATTTATTTAAGATTGAAAATTAAGTTATTAAGGCTCCCGCCTAGGCCCCCTAGGCTCTAGGTGGGCCGCCTAAACTGGGCGCTTAGGCTTTTAGATAACGAAAGTGGATGCCTAAGGCCTTTTAGGCACAAATTAAGACACATAAGATCAAATTAACATGGATTAGGTCTGAATTTGGTCTAATTATGTCAATTTTAGTTATTTTAGGTAAGAAATGGTCCGATTTAGGCCAAATCAGATTTAATTTGGGCAGATTAGGTCTTATTTGAGGGGAAGTAGGTCTGATTTGGGGAAAACTTGTCTTATTTGGGGGAATTAGATCTGATTTTGCCAAATCAGGGCTTATTTAGGTCAATGTAGGACAAATTAGGTGAAGTTGCGTATGATTAGGCCATGTTATGCCAAAATATGCTCGACTAAGACCAAATTTGGGAAGACTTAGTTAAATTAGGTCCGATTTAGATCATGTTCCGTTAAATTAAGGCCGAATTGGTCTAGCTTAGGTCATCACATGTAACATGTAGCCGAAGTTATGATTGATTAGGCTTAGGGATTACCAATACAAATCTGCATAGTGATGTATACATTTGAATACAGCTAAATGTACATGCAAAATCTTTTATATCTATGTAAAATATAAACAAATATGTAGACCGCCTAGAAACGCCTAGTCCTCCTTCACTTCCCTTGGGTGGCAAGGACCTCCTAGCCGCCTAGAAAAGCATGGCAACCATTTTGTGACCTAATTCTTATATTTGTTCCTCGAAATTGTGTGTCAAAATCTTGCCTTGACGGAAACAGATTTGTCATTTTTTTGTAAAATTATGTCTCGTGACCATCATAAAAGGTGTCAAAATCGGGCATTTTAAACTATGATCTCTGTGAGCAAGTCTAGACTATATTTTCACTCTGAAATTACAATCCCAGATTTTCGCGCATTTCAATATCTAGTATATATTGAAGAATGCCCAAGTCATCTTTATGAAATGGAACATGTATAAATGTGTTCAACCAGTAATCATAATGTCGTCAACATATACCACCAGTGATCAATGTTCTAAAAAGCGCAAAACGGGAAGCGTGCAGACGGGACCTTGTAGACGATTAAGCGGCAGGTGGGTGATTAAGCGGGCGATTTTTGAAAAAGCGGATGCCTTCTTATATATTTTTATACAAAATTACATGTATGTATATAAAATATATATTTCTAAGGAAACCAGTAATACTAACTAGTACCTATCAATATTAATGAAAGCAACAGGAAATCAATATAACTAATCATCCATTAGAAGTATAATAGAGTAATATGATATTTACTTGGATCAAGGTTTTGGAAAGCGCGAAGCGAGCGGACTGGTCTCAAAAAATGCTTAAGCGTGAAGCGGGTTTTGAAGCGGATTAAAGCAGTCACTTTTTGAAAAAGCGGCCATTGTTGTTTAAGAAAAATACCAAATTCTAGTTACTGTTAGCTACAAACATAATGTCATAATACTGAATAATCAATCATTTTGAATGCAATATATTTTCCCATGTGGGGGGTTGGGGGGGGCAGCGGCGGGTGGAGGGAAGGAGGGGAGGGCGGCGCCTGGGGAAGGTAGTGGTGGGCTGCGGTGGAGGAGGGGGGGGGGTGGCGGCGGCGGGGGGGGGACGGGCTTACATCATGGGTGGGCTGATGGGTGGGAAAAAATAACCTGCTCTTGATACCATATAAAGTGGAAATGTGTTGTTTATTCAGTGAGTAAAAAGGTGTACAGGGTACTCTCTTATATAGCTATAGAGAGTAAGACATACATACAAGCAGGCAATATGGGACTAATACAAAAGAGAATAACACAGTAGAAACAGAAAATATATTGTTGACGACATGTCTTGTCCCTTCTTTCTTTTCCCAACTTGTCTTTTATTGTTGATTGTTCGGAAGCGATCCTTTCATTTACAATCTCCTTTGGGTTTCTTATAACAAATCGATCAAGATTACCGATAATCTTGGCCTTCTTCTTCTCTCTATCCCCAATATCAACCATGTAGGGCGACTCATCACGGTTATTGATGTCAATCTCACCCCTAAGATCTTTTAATTCTTGTGTCCTCTTGCTCTTCTTTTCAGAAAACTTATCCAGGTAATCACATATTTCGCGCTTCACCTCAGGCGGGACACTCTTACACGCATCAACATCGCCACGCTTACCCGCCAAATGTTTTTTGAACCTAAATATTCCGCCGGTTGATAAATGACTGCAGAACTTGCATTTCACCCATTCCCTCCTAGCTAGATCAGGAAATGTGCAATACTTCCACCCGGGGTCACCAGATTTGACCACAGTTTGAGTATTGTCAGGATGCTTGTCATTGCACTCAGCCATGCTATGATAGGATATGTAAAAACTAAAAAGTTATTTTTTTAATCATACACTAAGAATAAGCTATATTTATTACTCAGAAATCAGAACTCATGTTTGCAATTTGATTACTTATTTTGGATATTTACAAGAACGGATTTACTTGTTGCATATTGCAGAGATAAATAAAGTTTGGCCTTATTACATATAATGTTATTGCTATTTATTTGACTATGTTGCTAATTAAAAAATACTTTGCATGCAGGAACATAATGCTATTGTTGTTTATTTGACTACATTGGTAATTAATAAATACTTTGCAGGCAGGAATATAATGCTACTGTTGTTTATTTCACTACATTGTTAATTAATTAATACTTTGCAGGCAGGAATTAAGACTTTATAGTACTACTGGTAAAGAACTTAGAATACAAAGAACTGTTTATTTGTATTGTTATATCACAACAAAGGGATTACTGTACTGGAATACGTGCATATGGAAAAAATGAGGGAATTCAGAACTGTTTATTGTGATAACTGATAAGTATTGATCTGTTAATTTGAGCTGTAGCCGTGATCTTGTAAATTTATTGCTGCAATCTACAAGCACATCAGCAATTGTGCGCAGAGCAGATTACACAAACACGTTGGGCAAAAAGGAGAACAATAAAATAAGGGATTACTGTTGTGTTGTGCGTAGAGAACAAACAGTGTGGAATGTTCACTGTGTGCGGAGCAGATTACACAAACACGTTTCTGTGTGGAAGAAAACTGAGAAGAACTAACGGCAAAGAAGAACAGAGCAAGGAAGAGAAGCACATGGCAATGGAGAGGAGGACGGCGCAAGGAAGTACAGGGTAGAGAACATACCTGTTTGCGTAGAGAAGCTACTGAATCCTCTTCTGCTGAGAAGCCTTCAACCGTAAGGTCCGTAAGACGTGGACGGTCGCAAGCAAGTCCTCTTCTGCCGTTGCTCCTTGACTTCGGAAGGTCCCAAACTCAGTCGTTGATTCTCCTCTTTGCGAGCGCTGTGAACGATATAGCGCGGGAGTCGTGGTCTTATAAGAACACGGGGACGACAACAATTTAGTGGAGGCATCCTATAGTCGTCGGGATTCAATGCTAGGGCAGCGGAAGTCTGCGTAGCATCCCGACTGGGAAAGGAACGCAGAGTCGGGGAGAGGAGGGTCTCTGTGTCGTGGGGTTCGGTTATCGGGGTGCGTGGGAGTTAAGGACCCAGTCCGGGTTAAGTAAAAAAAAAGCGGCCGCTCCATCCGCTAAAGCGTGACCCGCTAAAGCGGCCCAAAGTCCGCAAAAGCGGCCAATTAAGCCCGCTTAAAGCCCAAAACACCTAATTTCCGCTCCGGTCTGTTTTGAGGCAACCCAATGTACTGACCGCTTAAGCGGCCGCTCCGGGCGCTTTTTAAAACCCAGATTTGGATACACTATAACAGTACCCCATCATTACAACTTACATACAAAGTTTGCATTCTAAATTAGGACTAGGTATATCACAGAACATTTAATGTATACAAGTTTCATATATTATAGTCAATACGACTTGGACCATATAATTAATAAATGTTACATTCTTACAACAATATATATTTTTTAAAAAAGTGGACAAAAAGCGGGAAAAAGCAGGGACAAAGCAGCCGATTTCCTTCAAACTGCTTAAGCGGCCGCTTAGGGGCTGAATTAAGCAGATGGGGGTCTTGGCCGCTTAAGTGGCCGTTCATGTTGTTTTTCAATACAGTGCCAGGGATATACATCCGGAACTATGTCGTCTGTAGAAAACAAAATGATCCATAACACATCTTTTGGGTGCAACTTAGAAAGAAAGACGTTGAGTGTACAAATCCAGCCATGAGGTGGCTGTTTTAGACCATATAAAGACTCGTAAAGATGACACACTAGATCAGACTTCGTTTGAGCAGCGAACCTTGGTGGTTGCTCCATATAAACCTCCCCATCCAAGTCACCGTGCAAAAATGCATTCTTGATATCAAGGTGATGTAGAGTCCAAGAATGTCTGGTAACAAAAGATAGGAATGTACAAACATGAGTCATCTTCAACACAAAAGAGGTCTTCGAATAATCCTGGTCATATATTTGAGTGTAGCCCATGGCTAGTAACTTTGCCATAAGACAATCAACTGATCCATCTGATCATACTTTAACAATGAAAACCCATTAACATCCAACATCAGACTTGCGTGGTGGGCTTCAAACATGAGACAATGTAAGGTTATGAGCTAGAGCGACCATCTTCTCTTCCATAACCTGGCACCAACCTGGGTGATATAAGGAAACTGAAACATACGAGGGTGCACAAATAGAGGACATGGCGGGATAAAATTGGATAATATGAGGGTGAGACATGGCTATATAAACAAAATTAGAAATGGGATCAAGAGTGTAAGGTCAAGTATTTTCCTGAAGGAAATAGGATGGTTGTCAATACCTATATTTACTTGCCTTTCTAATGAGGGAGTAACTAAAGGAGCTGAATTCACAAAGTATCTGTACCACCTACACTTGTTCGTACTTGTACCATTAGTATATACTTGTGGGATTAAGAGAGGCATTCTCTCCCCTTCTCCCATGCCCGTGGTGGAGGCTGAATGCCCGAGAGGGTGGTAAACCAATGCGGCATTTGGGATTCGAACCCAAGTCCCTTTGATAGGTGACACCGTGCTTGACCACTAGAGTGACTCCTTGTCGGCTTAGTATATGCTTGTGTGATAGGTAGTTTAGTAGAAATGGTGACACTATCATGAGAACCATCATTACTTGAGACAAGTAGGAACGTAGGACTAAACAACAACATGAAGAGGCAAGATTTCTCACAAAACTAATGGTGTCACTGATGAACTGTCACCAAAGGATGACATGTCTTCAAAAAATGTAACATGACACTTGTATCCCTTCTATAGTCGAGAATAACCTAAGAAAACAAACTTGGTCAAATGTGGGCTCAACTTGTTCATACTAGGACCCATGGTTGTCAAGACGTCTAGGCGGTGGGTTTAATCTAAGGAGCGCCTAGCCCGCCTAGGCGCCTAGGCTTTTCTGGGCGTTTTTGTTTTTACTTTTTTTTTCAGTTACATATTTAAATGTTCATACACATGATACTATATGTGATAATGTATTATTTATTCATTAAATGTTATTGTAAGTCTAATTTAAATTGATAACTATAGGAGAATCAGGGACAACAGAATTAACATGAAGAAAATGAAACAACAGTAAGAGGAAGACAAGTACGAATTGGTGAGAGAAAATGGGATAAAAAGAGCATGCAAATGGTAGAAGTTCTGTAGGAAGAAGTCAGAATAAGACAAACCAAGGGCAGTAAAAGGAGATTGAAAGAGGAAGAATCAACAAAACAAAATAAAAAACAGCAGTAGCAGGTGCTGAATTAGAAAATATAGAGGAAGGAATAGGTCAGTGAAAATAAATGGAAACATGCAAACAACAGTGGCTAAGAGAGGAGATTTAGGAGGAAGAAATCAGAAACATGACTAAATATCTTTGGTGGGACGTGGTACAACAATGTTATAGAATGAAGAGCTGAACATGTATGCGGTTTTGGATAGCAGGTGACGACATGTCATTTATGAGGTAAGTGGAGGTGAGAAGAGAACTACATTGCCCCAGGATTCTATTGGACTTGCCTATGAAAACATGCGTGAGTGCTGACAACGGACTCAACAACGTGTCAAATCTTTCTATCCGCCACTTTGTTTTGCTGTGGTGGCTTGTTTAGGTGAAATGGGTGAAATCGCGGTTAAATTTTTTTATTTGGCACTGCTAGAATGGAGGGTACATACTTTATTCTTAGATTGAGTTTCCACTTCCATATAAAATGATTTAAAGGTAATGAAAATTTTGATCTTTCTTTTATCAAACAACCATGTAGTGCATGAATACTCAATAAAAATAACAAAATATTTGTAACTAAGCTGAGAGGTTACAAAACTTAAGACCCCATATATTTGAGCAAACTAACTCAAACAAAGAGTCTACTCTTTGACTCTCTTTTCTTGTAGCATACCTTGTATATTTTTGTAAGTAATAGGACTCACATTGGAACCTTTTCAGGTTGGATGGTCTTGGGACCAAAACTATGAGCTTATCCAACGACGCATGACCACTATGATTGTGCACCATCAACGAGGGGAAGCTGCGCTGCAAGGCGTGGGAAACCTCTTTGTAACAAAGTTTAGCTAGTTCATTCCCTTCACAAATCATCTTCCTTGTCTTGAAGGCCTCTATAACTCACATTGGAACCTTTTCAGGTTGGATGGTCTTGGGACCAAAACTATGAGCTTATCCAACGACGCATGACCACTATGATTGTGCACCATCAACGAGGGGAAGCTGCGCTGCAAGGCGTGGGAAACCTCTTTGTAACAAAGTTTAGCTAGTTCATTCCCTTCACAAATCATCTTCCTTGTCTTGAAGGCCTCTATAACTCAAATATTAGGTAAGAAAGTGATAGAGGCTTGAATAGAACGAGTTATTTTGCTGATAGATAACAAATAATAAGGAAATTGAGGGATGATCGTGGTGGATGGAAGAGATATATGTGGAGTTAGTTAATCCACCCTAATTACCTAAATAGAGATAGTAGAGCCATCTGCAAGGGCAACACCAAGTAGGTTGGGCTTGCTAGTATATGTGGCGGACATTGTGATCTGGTTAGTTGCATGGTGGATGGAAGAGATATATGTGGAGTCAGTTAGTCCACCCTAATTACCTAAATAGAGATAGTAGAGCCATCTGCAAGGGCAACACCAAGTAGGTTGGGCTTGCTAGTATATGTGGCGGACATTGTGATCT
Source organism: Alisma plantago-aquatica (assembly GCA_963693085.1). NCBI lineage: Eukaryota > Viridiplantae > Streptophyta > Magnoliopsida > Alismatales > Alismataceae > Alisma > Alisma plantago-aquatica. The sequence continues at coordinate 136,423,930 of OY856412.1, forward strand.
GGTTAGTTGCACCTGAATCAAGAATCCAATCCGACTTGGATATAATGCCATAGAAGCCTGAAAGATGCATGTTGATGAAACACCCCTTTGTGCAATGGAGACGAATAAAGACGCGACCTGCTATGAGGCTCAAAGACACATCAATTGATCTTATTTTTCTAAAGACAATGACACCTAAGGTGAAAGCTCTTCTAGAGTATCCTTACTAGCCACCATGCTGGAAAAATTTAGAGGGAATCCATGTACTTATAGCAAGTCTTCTTAGTTTTCCCTATCCTGCTATACCGAACACAATGTGGACACCAACTTGGCACTCCTTTATCACTAGTGAAACCACCACCTCTAGTGAAACCTCTACCATGATCCTGACCTTTGCGTGTTGTTCCTCTAGTACTAGATCGAGTCACCAAAGCTGACTTATAATCTGTGGCTGAGTCATTGAGTGATGGTAACATTATCCTCTCAAGGCATGTAAAACTATACAATAAGACCAAAGAAGGAAGCTCGACCCCATACATAATCTGGATGCACACTCCCTTGTGCTTATATTAAAGCTCAACCACAAACTTAATGACTAATACGATGTTAGTAACATTTGATTGTGTTGTTGCTTCATCTTTTGAAGTTTACTAGAAGAGAAATGAATCAATGCAAATCATCTACCAAACAAGTCGCTTCTCCAATTTATTGCGCAATCGACATATTTTCTTGTTGTAGTCCGTGTAGCTCCACAAGGACGTCATGCATGCTAGATAAGTTATTAGAGTACATGAGTTGTAGATGGTTCTGTATCGCCTTGCATGTCTTGAAGTGGTCCTTTATGTTTGCTATATGTGGATCCATACGGTTCCACATAAATTTCAACATATTAACATCACGTTGTCCCCATGTCTCCAAGGCAACATCTTTAGTAAGTGGCCCATTGATCAAATCTTTGAAGTGTCCATGACCCTTGAGAATATCTTCATCGTTTGACTTCGTTAAGCAAAGTTCTTTTCATTTTCGATTTAGTGATGATGTAATTTTGGACTGTAACGGCGGAGCAAAAGAGGGGAACGGGAGAGAGAGGTAGAGAGGGTTAGACGAGATGCCAGTGAGATTCATGATGTAGATCCGAAGTCGGGGGTGGGATTTTTATAGCGAGTTGGGGCTAGGTTTAGGGTTTCAGGTGGAACACAACACCCATGGCGGCGGCCGAGAGAGTGAGCTCTCTAGATTTATTTCAAATATTAGGTCAATAGATCAAGGGTTTCACAAGATTTAGATCAATCATAATATTAAGATGTCATCAAGATTAACCATTATTTCAAGGTATATGATTCATATTCAAGAGTAGTTCAGCCAACAAGGTTAGATCTAGATTAGTGTTTCAAGATAATCATCAGAGTCCAATACTAGGGTTTCCAAAGTTTAATTATGACTATTGAATCATTTGACAAATTATATAAGCAAGGGATCAAAGTCTAGGGATATTAGTGAGAAACATCTAGATTTAGGCTTTACAAGTATTATTCAAGAGTATATCAGCCAACAAGGTTAGATCTAGATTAGTGTTTCAAGAAAATCATCATAGTCCAATACTAGGGTTTCTAAAGTTTAATCATGGTTATTGAGTCATTTGACAAACCATATAAGCAAGGGATCAAGGTCTGTGAAGAAACAAGGTCTCAACAAGATGATCGTGGCTGAAATGCGTATGTTGAGATGGATGTGTTGGAAGACTAGAAAAGATCGCTTGAGAAATGACTATATCAGGAATAGCATTGAGGTCAAGTTGCGGGAGCATGTGCAACGCAGACCAACTAGTGCGCCTATACGAAGCAATGCTATTGAGCCAAACACTATAAATAGAAGAAGAGGAAGACCTAAATTAACATGGGATGAGCTTATAAAGAGAGATTTTGAATCTCTACATCTCAACCAGAATATGGCCCATGATAGAGCTGAATGGAAATGAAGGATTCATGTAGCCGACCCCAACATAGTTGGGACTTCGGACTGAGGCTTAGATGATGATGATGATGAAGGGATCAAGGTCTAGGGATATCAGTGAGAAACATGTAGAATTAGGCTTTACAAGTATTTTTAAACGGTTCATTGGATTTTTTTGATCAAAATGGACGATTTATTCATAATTTTTGGAGCTAGGAATCGAAAGTTAGGGTTTTTGCAAGATTTGTTCATTTATTTGATTTTTGAGTAGAGAGGAGGGAAAATTACTAGGAAAGGGATACACGAGAAAATTCGTGGATGTCAGATTCTTGGTCAGCGTTTGACTATCACTGTTGATCGACGACTGAGGGGCGACGGCCTCCTGGGCACGTGCGCAAGGCAGGAGAAAGAGGGAAAAAAGAGCGGCCGTCGGATCGGGTCAATCCTTGACCAGCGCGGGGATCCTACAACTCTTGGTTGACTTCTCCAGCACGAGCAGCCTGCTCGCGCCTTGGCTGGGCCGTGATGGCATAGCGGCATAGCAAAAGAGGGGAAGGGAGAGAGAGGCAAAGAGGGATAAATGAGGTGCCAGTGAGATTCGTGAGGTAGATCCGAAGTCGGGGGTGGGGTTTTTATAGCGAATAGGGGCTAGGCTTAGGGTTTCAGGTGGAGCACAACACCCATGGCGGCGGTCGAGAGAGTGAGCTCTCAATTGCTCCCAAAACAGGTTGGTTTGAAGAAGAACAAGGGCTAGTTTGGCGCGGAAACTCGAGATGGAGCTTTTCATTCGCTTCCATTTTCAAATCAGGGTCGCGTCGAGTCGGATTGCCCGCTCGGTTACATAGTCCCTTCCCCGCTGATTGCGGGAGGTAGGGGGTGATCGACCGGCCGTTCAACCGGGATGCAATCCGCGTGGGTCAGATCCAAGGGTTGGGATTCGTCCCCCAAGCGAGCCGTGGATCATTGAGGTGGAAAAGGTCGAATAAAGGGCAATTTAAAGGGATTTTTAGCACATTAACTTCAAGAATTCATAGAAAATTGTAGGAATGTCCAATTGAGATGAAATTTGGACCATAGGTTCATAAACATTTATAGAACCTTTAGAAAAAGTTTGAGAGCCAAAAGATAAAGTTTCATTGACAAATATACTTCTTTGGGTAATGTGATAACTTAACCTAATTTATGGTGTCATAATGTGTATAAAAACCACATTAGTCATTATATTTTGAATTTGAGTATCAATATTGATCAAATAGCCAAGAAAAATTAAATTGAGGTCATGAGTGAAACATAAAGATGGCAAAAGAGTAAATACACCATACTTATGCTAAAATGCACTTTTTCACATCCTTCCCTCCTTAATAGGAATTTTGTCCCCAAAATTCAACATCCTAAAAAATTATGACTATCAAATCCAAGTCGTATCCTCAAATACTGGAACATCCTCAACTGTATAATCAAAATCATGTCCTTAAAATTATCACCTCATCAACAGTCTCTCATAAACTTGCATTGATCAATAAAGAGGTCAAGAGATCACAACTCACTAATCAAGTTCACTTTTAAGTTATGTCTCCATACTGAGGGAGAATTGAGATCGAGAATCGAGATTATACATCATGAACTAAATTGGGTCATGTACTAACAAGATCGTAATTCAAGATTCAAGATTCAAACATCAAAATTTCAGGTTCTAAACATGCAAGTCTAGGGTTTAATTTCCTTTCTTGACCACAAGTATGGTCATCCACCCATAACAACAATCTAGCAATATTTTGAAATTTCAACATCAATTCCTTCATCAAGTATATTCAAGGCGGGTGACTGATTCAAGCCTATGTCATTTTTAGGAAATTAATCTTATGCATATATTCAACATTACCATCCTAAAAAATTATTACCGAGTCAACATCTTCAAGATAAAGTCACTAGCCATATCGTGGGTGATCTCAAGATCTACGTGGGTGATTATAATTATGTTTTAAGATTTTGTACATCAATATCGAGAGTCAATGTTTGGACATCAAGATCATAGGTCAAAACATTTCAAAGTTTAGGGTTTAAATTCCAATTTCAGACCTTAGGGGAGATCATTCATCCATATTCAATATCCGAGCAACAATGAAGCAATATTCGAGCAACATTCAAGCAACATTTGTGATATCAATCACTAATTTTATTACCATGGTATCGAGATTTGATGAATGATCTAGAGTTAGGTCTTTCTAGGAATTTAGCCACAAGCTATAGTCAACTTGTATTTAAAATCGGGTTTCAAGATCGAGTATTAGTATTGTCATATATTTGATCTATTCGAGACTTATGTCAAGAAAACAAAAATTGGGTGGAAGGGGTTACCTTTCCAAACTCTAAATAATATGACATGTTAGCAGTAGTCATAAATAGGGCATACAATTTCAATTTTCAAAGATATGGCGAGGATAAGGTTTGTTTCAAAAAGTTAAAAAGGGTTACATAATCAACATATCACAATCTAGATATAGTAATCATTTCATTGGTTCTTTCATTGTTAGTGAGTCTTGATATGGCCTTCTGACCAATCACTAGATTTTGTGATTGAACATGTCTTCCTTTGTAATTCCAACCTCTATATTTGTCTCTATCTCCATGACTACGGGCTTGGATGTAGGGGTGAAGGCAGTCATGGTGATTTGGACTCCTCCAAGAATTATCGATGTTGTGTATCTTGCCCATTTGGTCATTGCATCCATCCGTATTTTGGTTTGTACTTCCCAAACATCTTCCTTGGCATTCTTCCTTGGTTCATCCTCATCGCTATCAACATTATTGAGCATGGGTCTTTTTCCCTTGTCTACATCATTCTCAACTTCTTCAAGAGCTTTCTTATTCTCAATGGCCTTTTCTCTTTCTTCATGTCTTTTCCTATCAGTTTTCCTTTTATCAATCTTCCCTTCTCGATCATTATTGGTTCCAGAGGGTCTTGCTCTTTGACTACGGGTTTGTGGGGCCATCTGCAAGGTACATCCATGCATGAGTCTTTTTAATCACATAGATGGAGTTAAGAGTGTATCGGATTATAGGATATTCTTCTTTATAGTTTTAAAATTCATTTCACAATTTTGTTGATTCCCATACTACCCAAAAATAGGGAGAGTGCATATCTAGTCATGATACCTTGCAAAGGATGAGACGAGGTGTCACCCTACTTCAACTAATAATAGGTGGTCTCTGTGTAATCCTTAGAGAGAAGATAAGATAATTGGAAAACTCTCTAGGGTTTCAACAGAGAACCTTTAGGTCCAGTTCTGGATCAATTAAGGCCAAGTAGAGCGGGGAACCTCAGTCACCGTGAAGACGGATAGGAGGTGATTATGCCAGAACCCCGAGCCTAGACACCTCAATTTTCACCGTTGTGGACTTTAGGGTTTCTTGGGTTTAAGGGACTCGAGATGTCATTTACTTAATGCATATGAGAGTGTGTGGGCTCTTCCCCAACTGTCACGAAACCGTTCTTACCCTATTCCCAATCCCACTGCCTAGACAGTAGTAAAGGGATTAAAGCACCCGTCTCTGAGTGGCCCAAAAAGATCTCACACACTAGCATATACAATAAGAAATAATAACTCATAAAACAAGAGATTTAAAGAACTAACCGACCCAAATATGAGATTTTGTAGATTTCGTCCATATCATCAGAGTTTGTCATGAGCGAAAGCGATATAGTCAATTCTTCATAGTGATCCATCTGATTTGCCTAAAATCAGGTAAATCGAGACGCAATCAATGCAAATGCACCAGTACGCTTTGAAAAGAACAAATACTGAACATTTGAAAACATTTATAGCAAAATATAGTACTTGACAAGACTCATGTTCAAAATATAGTCAACAAGCGATTTTTCAAAACATCGAGTTTATTTCGAACAATTCCATTTTATTACAAGTTTCCCATTATGCTGATATCGAGAAGCATGCTTATATGTTTTATGTGGTTCCATCGCCCCAACGAGATGGGGGAGGTCACCAGGCTCCCTCTCTCCATATGAGGTAGGAGGTCAATCGACATGGACAAGTTTCACCCTCCGATTGAGGAGGTCGCTTGTACTCAATATCAACATTATCAACATTATCATCATAATTCAGGTAGTCATAATGGGCAATATCATTTATATTTTCAAGCTTATTGCAAACTATAATATAGAAAATCGGAAGACGAATTAGTAGGGAACAGTAGCTCAAACAAATACATAGCCAAGATTTTCAAGAGGTACATACAAGTATCATTCAATACCACTAATATGTTCAAGGAGGATTTAAATTTAAAAGTGTACCTTTAACCGAAGATTTAAAAGTAAGGATTCCAAGAAATAATAGATCAACCCCTTGAGTCAGATCCTAGATAAAAAAGATTGGATCAAGGGTCAAGATCATGATGTTTAGAAGATCATGTTTCAATGTTCAAGATTAGGGTTACTCATTCCTATTTAACCTTGGGTTTAGGTCATCCACTTATGATCCACAATATTTCAAGATGTGTAACATTATTCAAGTGTAAAGATTATTTCTAGTGTGAATGACCTACCTAGGTATTTTAGGAACATATAAGCTAACCCTAACTATCATCATTATTCAAGTCATTATCAAGCCTCTAGATCATCATGATGGTTAGCACCATTGGTATTCAAGATTAGATCAAGTTTTGATTGATGTAATGAGTAAAGTCAGAGATCAAATATTAGGTCAGTAGATCAAGGGTTTCACAAGATTTAGATCAATCATAATATTAAGATGTCATCATCAAGATTAACCATTATTTCAAGGTATATGATTCATATTCAAGAGTAGATCAACCAACAAGGTTAGATCTAGATTAGTGTTTCAAGATAATCATCAGAGTTCAATACTAGGTTTTCTAAAGTTTAATCATGATTATTGAGTCATTTGACAAATTATATAAGCAAGAGATCAAAGTCTAGGGATATCAGTGAGAAACATCTAGATTTAGGCTTTATAAGTATTTTTTAAACGGTTCATTGGATTTTTCTGTTCAAAATGGACTATTTATTCATAATTTTTGGAGCTAGGAATCGAAAGTTAGGGTTTTTGCAAAATTTGTTCATTTACTGGATTTTTGAGTAGAGAGGAGGAAAAATTACCAGGAAAGGGATATGCGAGAACGTCCGTGGCCGACGGATTCTTGGTCAACGTTTGACTATCACTGCTGATCGAAGGCTGAGGGGCGACGACCTCCTGGGCACGTGCGCAAGACAGGAGAAAGAGGGAAAAAAGGGCGGCCAACGGTCCAGGTCAATCCTTGACCGGCGCGGGGATCCCTACGGCTCCTGGTCAACTTCTCCAGTACGACCAGCCCGCTCGCGCCTAGGCTGGGCCGCGGCGGCTTAGTAGCGGAGCAAAAGAGGGGAACATGAGAGAGAGGCAGAGAGGGATAGACGAGGTGCCAGTGAGATTTGTGAGGTAGATCCGAAGTTGGGGGTGGGGCTTTTATAGCGAGTTGGGGCTAGGTTTCGTGTGGAGCACAACACCCATGGTGGCGGCCGAGAGAGTGAGCTCTCAATTGCTCTCATAACAAGTTGATTTGAAGAAGAGCAAGGGCTAGTTCGGCGCGGACACTCGAGGCGAAGCTTTTCTTTCGCTTTGATTTTCAAATCGAAGTCGCATTGAGTCGGATTGCCCGCTCGGTCATATAGTCCCTTCTCCGATGATTGCGGCAGGTTGGGGATGACGGACCGGTCGTTCGATCGGGCCGCGATCCGCGTGGGTCCAATCCAAGGGTTGGGGTTCGTCCCCCAAGCGAGCCCTGGTTCGCTGAGGTGGAAAAGGTCGAATAAAGGGCAATTTAAAGGGATTTTTAGCACATTAACTTCAAGAATTCATAGAAAAGTGTAGGAATGTCCAAATGAGATGAAATTTGGACCATAGGTTCGTAAAAATTTCTAGAACCTTTAAAAAAAGTTTGAGGGCCAAACGATAAAGTTTCATCGGCAAATATGCTTCTTTGGGTAATGTGATAACCTAATATGTGGTGTCATAATGTGTATAAAACCACATTTGTCATTATATTTTGAATTTGAGTATCAATATTGATCAAGTAGCCAAGAAAAAATAAATTGAGGTCATGAGTGAACATAAAGAGGGCAAAAGAGTAAATACACCATACATGCTAAAATGCACTTTGTCACACAAAATGTGGCCGACGTGCACAACATTGCATAGACATAAATTATCGAGAAAAGTTGGATGACGTACCTCTGTGCAAATGAGCATACATATACAACATATCCCCATGGTGCATGTTGATAAAAAGTACAAGCTACAAAAAGGAATAAATGCCATCAAAATTTAATTTTCTCTTCTTCCCTCACATCCTCTCTTCCTGTCTTCTTCTCTTTACTCTCTTCTCAGATTTAGGAAGATTGCACATACTTTCTTAGGGTTGGTGTCTGGTATTCTAAGGAGCACTGTCTTACAATTTCATCGACATTATCAAAATTTCGACCAAAGTTTCTGAACGTATGGCCATCTGATATCGAAATACAGTCACCATAGATTTTTTTCCCCTTAATGTACTATGTACTACTTAAACCATAATTTCCGTGCATAAAGTGTCTTTAAGTCTACATAGTGTGCTTGCTACTATATATAATTTCACCATTAAATTGACATTGAAATTCCCATCAAAATTATTCGATTTTCTACTCACATGTATGCGCCCTCCCCCACCACATATCTGATATGACATATAATTGCATAAACAAGTGTTTTACACTACTAATTCAATCTGGTAAATTTCATGAATTAATTTATTCATTTTGGAATTGAAATGCAGGATGCATCCGTTGAGATTTCCATCAAAGTTCTTATAATTTCTATATACGTGTTCGCTGAAACGACATCGATATCGAACATTTTCTTCCATGCTAAGGAGGAATCAATAACTGGGTGAATATGAATTAGATTTTGGGCACATGCTGATGTAAATGCAATCAGATATCCTAAAGCACCTATGAATTGCCATGTCAAGGTGGCTAACGAGAAAATGAAGATTATGCTCACCCAAAATGTTCTTAGGATGCGGTTGACAATCATGTTTATGCCATTGTTACTCGATAGGATACATCTCATGCATCGGAAGTTTGTTCCTTTTCTCTCCTAAGCAAGAACCTTAAAGAACTTATCTGAAATTTTTGTTAGTGTCTTCAACAAGCAACGTCTTGTTGGATATGTAGAGCACTAGGTAGCTGGTGTAACATATCATCAATTGACAATGGGCATCTAGCTACTTAAACAAGCAAGAAGTAACTAATATTGCTGTATTAGACACATATTTCTTGTGAGATGCACTCAATACAATTTATCTTGACTACAATGGGATTTTAGCATGCATTTTAGCGAGATCGACCTAAGTCAATTGGTTAATATTGGTTAAGTGAAACGAACCAAGATGGATCATCATTATGACTTGGTTATGACGAAGATAATTATACGCTTTATTTTTTGACCAAATATTTGGATAACATATGATGACCAAGTCCTTGTTTCATTATTTATGCAAGATTCTAAGTTCCAGCTTAATGGGGGCATGCTAGAATACGAGAGTTTATGTTTTCTTCGTGTGTTGTTTCTCGCTTTCTTTGTACTGTATTTTGCAATCGATATTGCTAGAATATTTGTTTTTTAAGCATTTATTCTTTCGTATGTTTGTCTTGTAATTTCCCATTTTGTTTTATCCTATAGATGCTGAACGATTGTAACATTAATGGTAGCTACACTATATCGCCTAACTTTGTGCGCTGCTTCTGATGTAGTTAATGTTTGCCATAGGTGCCCTAGGGTTTAATCCGATCTTCACCACTTCCCTTCTCCATTCCGGTCTGGTGCTCACCCCTTGAGCATTCTTTCCTTCCTCTCTATCTAGGTTGATGACCATCCATTATCGCCCAACCCTTTGAATGCAAGGCGTGAGACTTTCCTATAAACACTAGAAGTGACGAAGATCTATGTTTCCATTTTGGGACCATAAGGGTTCCCCCCTCTTGTTGTTTAAGGACGACTTAAAGTGGATAGAGGTGCTGGTTTCCTTTTGTTATTGACATCATTTGTAGATCTGGAGAGAGACTTATAAATAAAGGAAAGGAAAACTATTTTTGTTTAGAGTGATATTTTCATCATTCCTTCATCTCTCCAAGGAGTGCTCTTATGTGAGCATTCCATTCTAGTACTACTTGCCCTCTTCACTCTAGTGCTAGATTGCTTGATTGCTTTCCTACTTGCTAGTCTACTTGCCCTTAAATCTATATACTTGTAATGATTCAAAGGCTGTACTGATGGCCTTCTGTTCTGTCGTGGATCATTTACAAGTTACCTCTGTCAAGTTTGATGAAAACATTGTTTGAAGCTGCTCCTATCATGATTTATGTGAGTTGTTCACTTGGGAAAATCTCAACATTTTATTGACGATTCACCTGTAACGACATGTTAGAGATTTATTTCAAAGTCAATTATATCTATGATAGTGGGATTTTGTTGATTTTGTTATCATGGCATGGCTACTGCATATGGTAATTTTCATCGAGTAATTAACTGTGGCTCCTCTACTCATTTTTCTTGGAATTCTTCCTTGCTATTTTGTTTGTGAAAATTTTCTTAAACTCCTCATGTTATGTTTACAGATGGCTCGAAGTCTATGTTGTTGATATGGATGCGAGTTTTTTCTTACCCTCTATCTCTCGTGCCATGTGCTCCTACATTTCCTTTGATTTTTTTATGTTTGTTAAAATGTTATACTCTCTAAAATTCTTAATTGATCAACTGCTCCTCTTTAATGATAGACATCTTCTCAAAGCTTTAGTAGTAATCACATCAGGGACGATGTCCACGTTCGCTTCCACGACTGCATGCTGCTAGAACGAGTACTACCTCGGCCTCTGATGGCTCTACAGATGTGCAAGTGAAGGATTCCATGTTTAACTGGGAGAGACATGCGTGGCTAATTCCATAGAGGGTGAAGATATTCCGCATATGAGCACTTGGCCGATTGATTTGAAACGTAGAGAGGATGAAGGCCGTTCAGAATCCTTCCTGAGAGAATAACATCCAACTCTTTGGTAACATCTACCGATCTGGTGGAAGAGAAGTAATTAAGATGATGACCAATATCTTCATGACGTTGTAATAGATGTCAAGAGGCCGGTCTCTTACTACTAAGACAAAAGCTTATCCATGATATTATACAAGCAAACACAATTTTGTTCATGGGCATACAACTCCCTTCATTTTTTTCCCACATGGCATTCGTGTTAGACTGAAACATGTACTTGAAGGCGACTTGAGGCTCCATGTTGCCCCACAACTAGTGTCAAATCTGGTTGTTGCTAGTGGCCCAGGTGGGGTCATCTTTTGATTTTGCTGGCAGAATGCTGGTGATGTACTTGAGTTTGTTAGGAGATTTGGGTATGTGTAGACTACATTCATCTCTAGCAAGTAATTGGTGCCATTCAGTTTAGCAACCGATATGGTAGTTGTGTCATTATAAATGATATCAGGTGCCTAAGCTGCTTTATTGGGAAATATAATAGCAAGAAGCAAATACCATGATGTAATGTAGTCAATGTTTTAGACGGCAAAAAGCGGTAAGCGTGTGGAGAACACCTTGTAGCTGCTTCAGCGCCAAGCAGACAGTTAAGCGAGTGAATTTTGAAATAGTAGGTTCTAATTTCCTATATATATATATATATATATATATATATATGTAAATTTACACACATGTATATAAATTATATATATCTAGGAACTTCTATACGTATCTAAACACCCTACAAAACAATATAAATCATTCAAATATTTTATAATAGAACTGTAAAACAATAATCCAATCTAAAAATCCCTGTGTTGTTGATGTGTTTGCAGAAGATACATCACAGCTGATCTTTTCGGTCAGGACATTCGCAATACTTCCAATATGGGTCACTTGACATAGCATTGGGAACGACATTTGGTGTATTTTCAGGATTTGGAGCCACACTTAAAATCATCAACCATCAAACAAAGTAATACAAAATAAGTGTAAATACATGATACACCAACAATAATGGCTTTTAAAAGCGCCTGATGGGCTGGGCCGCTTAAGTGGCCCCTATGCCCATTTTTCAATTCACTGAACGTAGTAAAGAGAAAGGTAGGCTACTAATGTATAAGCACATTAGATGAAAGGGACAAATACACTATTTTTTCCTTCCCATGTGGTTCCCCTAACACGCTGGTTGAACATTGCTTTGTCTTCTAATTGCAAGACGATGTTTTTATCACAACGCATAGTCTCGTGATCTACTCTTACTGTGTGATCTCTTCTGGTAGAGTTTTCTCTTTACTTGTATTTTTTCTTCCAATATTGCTACTTTCTAAGTATATCCTTATAAGAGAGCAGTCACAATCTTTTGTTTTTAGTTGTCTTTTTTGAATAAAAAAAGGAAATACATCGTATGAAAGAGATCTGAGGAGAAACTTAGATCATGTTAGGGTGATTAGGAAACCCTCTCTTTAACAACGAAGCTAGTTGGATTAACTGAGAGGGGCTACTATTCCTCTAGCATCTACCTTAGCAGTCGTGCCGACTGAGTTTCCTTTGGGAAACTCGGTCGGCACATGCGTCTGTTTGGGTATTTATAAATATCCCAAAGTGAGGCGTAATTTGCTCCAATTCATATGTTACATGTTTGAGCTTATATACAAGCCATACAATTGATACAAGTGATTTACATGAAAGATTGATAGAGAATTCTATATGTTTTTCATTCTTGGATTTGTTGTGCGTGACTTGACTTGAATCTCCAACTCTAGGTTTGTGATTTGGGGCGGTTGGGGAGTGTCTATTAATATGAGTAATCTCAACAGAAATATTAGACATACATGAATGACATGATGAAGTCGTCATCAAAATATGGACAATGCAACCTTTGAACCTCCAACTCTAGGTTTGCGAATTAGGGCAATTTGGGGAGTGTCTACCAATATGAAATAATCTCAATTGAAATATTAGAGATACCTAAATGTAATGATGAAGTCATCATCAAAATATGGACAATGCAGCCTTTTGGGTCAACAACGTCCAATTGCACCTCTCTTCTAGGTGCACGTCTTAAGTACGTTGGAGGTTTTTCTCATCGATTGAGGGACCAAAAAGAGAGGAAGGAACTACATCTTCAATTTGCGACATGACCTACAACCACTGAAAGACGGATAGAGGTGTCATTTTTAAGATCTTTACATAGTCTAGGCACATGGTTATTCGGTTACATAGGAGCAACTAAGTACACGAACCCAATTTGACACGTTTAGTGTCTATCAAATTTCTAAAAAACAAGAGAGAACGCTGAACAAGGGAGAGAAGTAAAAATAAATTTCGAAGACAATCTAGGAAGTATTGCCCTTCCGTACATATCCAATATGGACGCATGAAGTGTTTTTTATTGGAACATGGTCCTAGTTGTTTAGCATGATGAATACTCATGTTTGATTTTGTCAGATGTTTCTCACTGAATGATATGCTTATCCATCACCATCAATAATTCATGTTTCTCATACGTGTTTGTAACTTTGCTTCCTCTTTTTTACAGTTAATATGATTAAATATGGTTTTTATTAAATTTACTTAGCATGTTTATGATATTTCCGGTTTGTTTATATTCCTATATTTAACACAATCTGACTCTCAGAAGGAGTCATAGTTAATATTTTTGAGCGTAGATACCTCCATAGTATCTGAGACTTGGTTGGCCTAGGTTGGTTTGCCATGTTTGAGCCATCACTTCTCTTCAACGTGGTTACCTCTTGCAATAAGACATATTATCTAGAACCAAAAGATTCTCCACATCCATGCCTACTACCTCTAGTAGTGCAGTCATGTCCCCTATGAGAGGGTTTGCCACGACCATTTCCTCCCCTAGCAAGAAGAATATAATCAGATGGAGGTACATTGGATGGAGCATAACACGTAGAGACGTTATAGCCATTTGGGGATTGTTAAATAATTTACTTGGTATTGGACAATCAAAACAATATCAATACCTCTCTTTATATAGGATTGGAGAGAGAGGTTAAGTACATAGATAACCAATATGTGACTAAACTGAAAAAGGAAAAATAACATACAACATAAGTATATCTTAACACCCCCTCAAGCTGGAATATATATATGTTGATCATGCCCATCTTGTCCACCACACTAGTAAATTTTGAGACCGGAAATGATTTTGTGAAAGTATCAACAAGTTGCTTCTCAACCAGAATATGAAGAAGAGGAAGGCCTAAATTAACATGGGAAGAGCTTCAAAAGAGAGATTTTATATCTCTACATCTCGACCAGAATATGACCCATGATAGAGCTGAATGGAAAAGAAGGATCCATGTAGCCGACCCCAACATAGTTGGGATTGAGGCTTAGTTGATGATGATGATGATGATCGACAAGTTGCTTCTCGGTCTTGATATTGGGAGTAGAGATGCGTCTCAATAAAATTGCCTCTCTCACAAAATGACAATCTACCTCAACGTATTTGGTCTGGTCATGAAAAGTCTGATTGCTAGTAACGAAGATGCCTTATTCTCACAAAACATAGGCATAGGTTGATCATCAGTAACATGAAATTCTTTCATAATAGTTTGAACCTACACAAGTTCACCAGTAATGTGCGCCGTGGCTCTATATTCAGTTTCTGCACTCGAGTACGCTACAATTGTCTGCTTCTCCATATGACTAGATTTCCTCCAATAAAAGTCGAATATGTAGAAGTTGACTTTCTATCAAATTTATGCATAATTTAAGTGTATCTAGTGATCTTAAAGTGTGTGTCTTTATGGAGAAATTCTTTTCCTAGAGAACTTTTCATATATTTGATTGTATGACAGACCTTCTCAGTGAAGGACCCATGCTCGAAACACACCGAAGACAATCTGTGAAAATGGCAATTCACGCTGATTGGATGCGGGAGGGGGATGTCCGAACCACCCTCTCAGGCCCCGAGAGTTTATCATGCCGGGGTGGGTTCTCAGGTTAACGAAAAAAGACACCTTCTCAATGACATTATCAAGGCTTATCCAGATATTTACTAATAAATCCCACATCAGAATAAATTTCAGCTCCAGTTACAATGAAGTGTATCCGTTTTTCAACGAATCTTCTGTATTGCTTGTTTTCAGGACATGTAATAGACTATCTTGATCCCAATTTGTATTGGGATCAAGTGGATTATTGACCGGCTTAGCTCCTAGAATACGACTCTCTTGTACAAGATCAAGAACATATTTGTGCTGAGATAAACAAATGCGAAAGGAGGAACATGATACTTTAATCCCCTCAATAACCAATTTTGCCGAGATATATGGTAATGAAATGTTTCCCTAGACATTCTTTAGTGACTTGATTCCAATCGTAGTCACTACCAAAAAGTATCATATCATGAACATCCACAATCTAGATGAAAAACCTAGAAGCAATATCTTTTATGAAAACTAATGGTAAGAATATGAATGTATGAAGATAAATTGATTAAGAATTTGACTTATGAAATCACGCCCTTGGGCTATATTTTTCAAGCCATAAATTTCCTTACAAGTGTAGAAACTTTGGTACACTCCTCTTGAGCAAAAAACCAGGAGGTTGCTCCATACAGACCTTGTAACGTCCTAGAAACCAATGACATAATATATCAACTTGGTTTTTGAGGGTTATCGAATTTCAAGTATCAAGACCAATTAAAGATACAACCCAAAAACTATATTATATTAATAACATAGTCATTTACACAGGCATTTCCATTTGTCCCATAGGTCTAGCAAAACTACAAAAAATGAAAACTAAACATGGTCTTGTTATTACTTGCATGATCTTTCAAGATAGTCTACGACAAAATACATGCATACACCTGCATCCACATAATCAACCTATGGCAATAAAGGTTTGCCATAGTCCAAATGGGAGAAAGAGGGTTAGACAATTGTCTAAATATGGCCAATAGAAAATAAAAGTATTGTAACAAGACACTTTTCTTATCTCACCAAGTTACATTCTTAATCATTTAATCAGATGACAACTATATCAAAAGAAAATAGACTGATATTGAAAAGCATAATGAAACATAATTCATAGATAGTTGTATTTGTGAATTTCTTTTATAAATATTAATAAGTGGGAGACCTTATTCCATAAGCGAGCTTAACTACAACTCTCAGAGAAGGTGTCAATTCACATTGTGAAACTGGCCTGCGACCACAATAAACTTGCTTAACCAAGACTTTAGTCCATTAGGGTCACCAAAATACTTATAAGTACCTTGGCACACCCCCAACCATTCGTGCACACTGCATGCTCTATACAATGAATCAGATTACCACATGTAGCCACTGATCGCCTTTCCAAGATCGGAAGAGGGTGCTCCTTGCACAAAATGCCACTTGGAGTATCTTTAGTTAGCATGCTTAATCTTTATGGGAGATTATTTCCCATTACTAACATGATCATGCCTGACTCTACATGACCAACCCAAGTGTGGGCCTGAGTATGGTAGAGCGTTATGCTTATCCATCCCTGAATCCAAAGGACTTAAATCCGGATCCCAAATGTATCAAATCCCCCGCCAAGACATGCAAACTCTGTTATCAACACATCTCCCAATATAAGGTTTAGAATTAAAAGGATATCATCAGAGATACACAACTCAATATGATGGCTAGTCAAAGTTAATGAGGTCAAAAGGGAACAATGAATCAATGAATCGCTAGTTGAGTATTTCACTATGACACTTAAAATGTAACTTGTGGGATTGTGGTTTTGAATCAGACAAATTATGTCCAGAAGCGTGCTAGAGGTTAGGGAGTCCCCCCCGTACGAATAGGGAACCAATTAAATAACCTTTCCTCTTTACTGGCTATAGGCACCAGTGAAACGGGCTCCTAGTCACCTTAGAAATGTCTGATGGAATTCCACTTTCTAGCAAATATCCACATGACTCAAATAATAAGGAGAAATAAAGGAAATCAAATGAGAATAGAACTAGAATGCACAAAGGCATGCTTAATTATCATCTAGAATCTTAACTCGATGTAAGATCTTAGTGTAAGGAAAGGAAGTCCATTGATATTCATATCTAGCTTATTAAAAAAATGTTGTATATAGTATATAATTTATCCATTCTTTACAAAGCATATGCCAAACCATGCAAATCATGCTTTTCATTGATGTTTTTTTTTTGGAATACGAGAGAACCGCCCCCGTAGAAGCGCCACTTTTCATTGATGTTGATATCATTGATCATGATAAGAATTGAATACCATACTAAACAATATTAAACCATATTAAACCTTACTTTTCATTGATGTTTATATCATGGATTATGATAAGGAGTGAAGATTATACTTAACTATACTACACCATAATAAACCCTACTTTTCGTTAGTGGTGATACAAAACATTAAGTCAAGAAGTGAAGACCATACAAAATCATACTTCCCATTGATTCTTACATAAGAGACTATTACAAGGAGTGAGGACCATACCTTCTCCTGAAGTGTGATGTTGCAATAGGTTAAAGATAGAGAGAGAAGATCAATTTCTAAGAGTATTTTGACAAAATTTCTGCTTACAATAGATTCTTATCAAAAGAGAGATGGCCTAAGATCAAGGAGAGAGAATTAGCATTTCAAAATGATATTTAGGGATCACATGTAGGGATCAAACCTTAGGAGGTGATACACTATGCTGCCAGAGTAACTCTCCTATACAACATCTTCTCCTAGAACTTCTCTATAGTGTTGGAAAGGTTTACAGTTTCTAAAGAGAGGGAAAGGGTTGTCTTTGAGGAATAAAAAGGAGCAAGGGGACATTTTCTTTCATAGAAGGACGATAGCTTTGGAATATGAATTAAGTTGAGTGGAGTTGGCTTCTGTAGTAGAAACACCCCGCCTCTATACCAAAGAAGAAGGGTTCGCTCGCGGGGGCTCTGGCGTGAGCGACGTGGCTAGGGCTTCTTCGCGTGTGGTGGCTGGCTTGGGGGAGGGGGCTCCGGCCGTCGGTGGGCGCCGCCTCGCTCCCCCAGGCCTCTCCTCGCCCGGCGGCGCATAGGATTTGGCTACAGGAGTCGGGCATCGTCAAATCGTGGCTCTCGGCGGATCCCCTTGACTCCAGCGTTGGGGCTTCAGGTCCTTCCGGCCCTGTTTTTCCGTAGCGCTGGTGAGAGGCTATTCGGTTTTGGCCGGCGATTGGGGACCAAGCGGTGTTTTGGTGTGCCCCAAGCGTGAGCGGTTTGTCTATCCTCTTCCTGCTACCAAGTTCTACGGTGCCGGGCTCCTCCTCCCTATCTTCTTTTTCCTTTTCGTGCTTTAGTTTAGTTGTTTGTTATTGGCCGGTGGCTGTACTCAGTCTGGTTTCTCACCGTCTAATCGGTGTTTGTTACTCGTCGTTTCATCGGCGTTTTGTGTCTCTCCTTCGTGAGAGTGTCGTTGCTTCTAGTCTCGGCTAGAGCTCGGATTTTGATTCAGATTAGATATGTTGCTTTACTGTATGTCTCCGCGTGTAGAGGTGAACTCCCGTTGGATCACAGGTATTAGACTGCCCTTTGTCTGCAGATCTATGCTTGTGTTGAAGGAATCTCTTAACGGAAGCTGGTTATATCAGCATCGAAGAAAAGAGATCAATGCAGAAATGTCTTATTCGCATTCCAATATGAGTTTTTGTAAGATTATGGGTGTGTCCATGATCGTTGTATGCTGTGATGGTTGTTCTCCCTCTTTATGTAGATGCCGTATGGCTAAGTGATGTATTTAATCTGTTTTGCTCTCAAAAAAAAAAGTTGAGTGGAGTTGGCTTCTGTTTATAGGGATGTGGGAGGGTAGCATGAATGCATATGGATGACACATGGGTATATGTGTGTCATCAAAAGGGATATGATTTGTGGTTTTAGTGACACATGGATGCGTATGTGTCCTCTAAAGAGAGAATTCGTGGTTATATGACACAATGGATGCATATGTGTCATTTTAAGATATCTATCAAAGATTAGTTGACACATGTTAGGATATGTGTCAAACATTAGAATGTGCTAGGTGTTTAAAAGAGGAGCATGATACGGAGCTTCTTGCTTTACCAAGTGTATTTGCTCAAGATACCTACTTACTTGCTAGCCAGCTACATGCTTGCCTCCATAAGCAACTTGCTTGCTACCCAACTACCTGCTTGTGTGCTTACCCACGAAATTATTATTTTTCAAAATTTGACAAAAAGTACCGTAATTATATTTTTAATATATAAAAAGTTTAAAATCAATCATAATAGATTATTTTAATATTAAAATCGAATATACTAACAAATTCTGAAAGAAGATTATTTTTACAACTTACCCTAAAGAAGATTTTTTTTTTGATCAAAATTCAGAATATTACAGACCACCTCCTGCATGTCCTTATATAAGAAGGCGTTCTTGTCATCTAGTCGAAACAAGGGCCAATCACGATTAACACCAACAGAGATAAGAACACAAACATAATTCAAACACACAACATGAATTAGAATGTTTCAAAATAATTAACCTCATAAGCAGTGAAATGAAAATTGGGCTGAACGGCCGCTTAAGCGATTGCTTAATCTGCCAAGCACCTCGGGCGCTTAAAATTGGCCCTAATTGCCGATTAATTGGATCTGCCAAAATTGCCCTTTTTCCCCCGCTTTTCCCGTTTAATTGACCCCTTAGAGGGGTCAAAAAATCGCTCGCTTAGACCCATATTTTTTGAAGCGCGTGCTGTTGGGCCACAAAATTCTGTATTTCCTTTTTGTATGTGACTTTCTTTATTAATTATGTTATAAAGTATTGTAACTATGGTTTTGTTAGTCTATTAATAGAAAGTTTACTTCTAGTGTATGAAGTACTAATCAATTGATGATAGCTATAGCTATTACCTATAAATTAGAATGCTACGCTAAGAATTATTAACTTGGATGATATAGTTAAATGTTAAAAATCGATTTAATTTATGTATACACTAGAATGCATACATTGTTTGAAGGTACTGCTGTAATGTATGACTAATTGATGATATGTAAATATAAGTTAGTAAGGTATCCATGATTGATGTAAAATGGAGGTCTGAAATGTATAAATGCCTCAGGCTGGGAGTACATTTAAGTTGTTAAGTATATTGTTTACTATATTATAGCTATAATCATTGTTTTATAGTTGTGTTATAAACTATTTGGATGTTTTACACGGCTGTAAGGTGTTTATATACGTATAAATTTTTTTGAATATCTATTTATTTACATCTATTATGTAATTTGTATAAAGCTAAATAGAAAACTAAAACCCATTTTCCCAAAAATTGTCTGCTTTCTGTTTAACCAGTTACAAGGTGCTGTCCGCATGCTTACTGCTTAAAACTTTTGAAAACACTGCTCATAAGTTTGTGTATATCGTTTGTAACAAAGCGGGCTTTCAACTGTTCAATAAGAACATCCGATTCGTCTTAAACAATAAAAACCCATCGACAACCAACTAGAGAGAAGTGAGCATCAGGATCAACAAACTCCCATGTACATTGGTCAGTTAGGGCACTCATTTTAGCTCCGATCGCTTGACACCAACCATGATGTTGTAGAGCTTGAGTTTAGTCTTAGATATAGATGCGACATGCATACATAAAACAAGCTAGGCTAGAGCCAAGACTAACAATGGAACAATAGCTACTAATGGATAGTAATGTGCTAGAGCAAACCAATTTTCGTAAGCCAATGGGAAGATCCAAATCAGATGAGAGAGAATTTACCTAAGGTGTATTCGGAGCTGTCGGCAAAGAGGGAGGATTGGTTACATGAGAGACAATGGATTGAGTAGTAGCATGTATTATGCACTGATATACTAGAAGAGGCTTATTTGCTTGTTGTACTGGTGTACTTATCGGTATCCAACACTAACTGGAACAAGGAGTGGAGCATCAAGTGTACTTATCGGTCTCCAGCCCTAACTGGAACATGGAGTGGAGCATCAAGCCGATGATCCATGGACAAAGAGGAACCTTAGCAAAAATATGAAGAATTCTCAAAGAAGACCACATCAACACCAATCTATCATCGCTTAGTAACTAGATCATGACGCTTATACCCTTTCTGTGTTTTGGAGTATGCTAAGAAAATGAATATTATGGAGCGTTAGCTTTGTTGTGCCTGGACGAAGGTAACGAACAATGTTTTAAAATGCGCAAAGCGGGAAGTGAGAGTCGGGACCCTGTAATTCGGAAAAGCAGGTAATTAAGTTTTTTATATATAATTGTGTATCTTGAACTGTTATACATAGTTTGTATGTCTATTACTATGTAGTATGAATTGTGATGTTTCATATGAAATTTACACTTGAACCCATCTATAGGTCGACCTATATTGTTATTTCACATCAAAAGTTCAAAACAAGTCTCAACATTACTAGGTATATATTTTGGACCAGTTTATTAGTCAAATATACATATTCCATCGTCTAAATCTCAATATCGAAAGGCAATAATTGCTAGAGTACTAAGATTTGATACCTATTCAATCTCAAAAACTTGTAATTGTAATAAGCATACTATAAAAAATTAGTAAGTATTACTACTTAGAAGGTAACATGTGTGATAAGTAGTAGGATTTAGTCCATATTGTCTAGTAAGTCTGCATCAATATATGTAAATAGTAAAAATGCTTCGTAACTGTCAGAAAGTAAAAGAAGCCTATTCAATATATTGATAAGAGGAACCCCCCTCCTTTATATAGGAGAAGAGGGAAGCTTACAAACTTTAAACTAAACCCTAATGGGCCAAGACACACTTGGGCCCATATACAAATAGACTCAATTAACTTAATTAGCTAAATTAACCAAACTCTCTAATACTCCAACTCAAGCCGAAACTTGGGAGAATCCCAAGTCAGCTTGCAAAGCAGACATACAGACTATAGATAAAGAAGCAGAACAAAAAGATAAACCAAGCCCTTACAAGAATTTCTCCCCCTCAGGATTACAATAAAACAGTCATCCCTCAAATACTCCCCCTGAAGTGGATAACCCAAAATAGGTGTGTAGTTAGGTCAAATCTGAAGTATGTGCAAGTCGTAAACAAGTAGCAGAAGCTTCTTGATCAAAAGGATGTGGCATCTGGAGCAGTAGTAAACAACAACAAGGCATCAAAGTGTTCATCACAGTCGCTATCTTTGCAGTCCAAAGAGTGCTGGTTCACAATAGAAAAAGGCCAAAGAGTGCTGGTTCACAGTCACAGTAGTAGTCAACGTGCAAAGAAAGCAAAGACAAGTTAGGAGTCCACATGCACAAGGCACAGACAAGCCAGAGAGTGTTGGCACACAGAAGTAGAATGTCAACGTGTGCAAAGCACGAACAAGTAAAGAGTCAACATGCGCAAAGCATGTTAATGTCAACGTTCAAATAAAAATGAACAAAAAGTAGAAAGTAGAGTCGACGTAGCTGGATAGAAGACCATCAACTTGAGAAAGCAAGCAGTAGACATGAAGCTCCAGATATTAAGCTCTCCAAGAAGCATATATCAGTAACCATTAATAGTAGAAATCCACAAGTTCTTTAAGAAGTGCATAAAGATCCACAAAAATATAAGGCAGCCGACTATAATATTCCTTTCCTTTATCTCATCTCTCCTCTATTTCTCCCCTCCACATCAACCACAGAAGGAATGAAGAGTGGTTGGGGTGGACAATGATAAAGAAACGTCCTAGAAAAATAAGTCGCAGTACTGTCGGGGGCTTTCGAGGGTGCTACCCCCTAATTAGGGGGTCCCGCTGCCCCTCAGCGGGCGAGAGTCGAGGGGACCCCCCCCTTACGGGGGCTCGGCGGCAACGCTCCTGCAAAAAAGGTCTACAACTTTTTTTGAAGATGTGTTAATATATGTCATATTTATTCTATTTTGTAATTTTTATATTCTGCTGGACCTCTATGTAAATTATCCAGTTTCTCTTATGAATAAAAAGGGAGAAGGCCTATTGCCTCTCGCAACGCTGCACTGTACATTGCATTGCGGCTCCTCATTTCACATGGTATCTCAGAGCAAGGGATCCGAGCCTAACCCTAACCGAGCGCCACCCCCCTCTCCTCCTTCACCCAGCCCCGCCGCCGTCGGCTAGCAGCAGCTGCGGGCGCCGCCAGCCGCCGGTCGGCCGGCTAGGCTCCCCCAGCCGCTGTGCCGCCGCCTCCAAGGGGAGGACAGCCGCCGCAGGCCCAAGGCGGGCGCAACAACCGCCTCCCGGGCCAAGCACCGCAGTCACAGTCCCCCTATCTCCTCTCTCCGGATCGTCGGATCCTTCGGTTGATCCAACAGATTTCTAAATCCCAAACCGGAGGGTCCGTCGGTACGTAGGAATTTCCTAATCACATCTCCTCCATGTGTGATTAGGGAATTTCAGTTGGGGGCTGTGGATGTGTCAGATACACATCTAATTCTTCTGTGACGTGACGTGTATCTCCCCGTCACACATATCTTCTTGTGACGCGTATCAATCTGTCACTCTTCTTCTCGTTAAATCATGGAGGACACCAATGCATCTACCATCTATAATGAGATGTCTCCTATCCCCTCCATCAAGCTGAACAGGAACAACTACCTCTTATGGATGAATGCGGTCCATACTGTATTGGAGTCACGCGACAAGGCGAGACATGTTGATTCTGATCCTCCTGCGTCTACTGACAAAGGCTATGTTGAATGGAAGCACCATAACAGTCTGGTGAAGACTTGGTTGTGGGGAAGCATGGAACCTGTGATTGCCTCGAGATTCATGTTCTACACTACTGCCAAAGAGATCTGGGATGCTGTAAAGAAATACTATTCTCTAGAGAAGAATGCGCTTCGTCAGTTCATGATATATGACCGCCTCTTTACAAAACGACATGGAGACAAACCTTTAGAAGAATACTTTGGGGTGATCCAAGGTATTGCACAAGAGTTGAGTTTCTACCATCCAGTGACCATCCAGGAGCAAGTCAAAGACAGAGATGACTTGATTACATCAAAATTTTTGTCTGGTCTGAGTTCTTCGTACAGTTCAGCACACAGTGTTATTCTAGCTTCTGATAAACTTCCCAGCTTGGAAGAGGCTTATTCAAGGATTTTACAGGCCAACTTTGAACCTGTTGATCCTACCGCAGTCTCATCTCAGGGAGATTCTCATGCTTCTACATCTGCTGCAGTGAGAGGACGGACAGGTATGGGCCGAGGACGTGGAACTCGCCTAAATGCACCTTCTGCGACAAGCCTGGACACACTGCTGAGAAATGTTGGAAGAAGCATGGTTGACCTGCTGCACCACCTGTGGGAGCAGCAAACTATGCTACCACTACTAAGTCTACTGAATCTCCTACTTCGAGTTTTGGTCCTTCTGGCATCACACTCACCAAGGAGGAATATGATAGATTTATTCTGCTACTCAACATCTGAGCTTGGGATCATCATCTTCAGCCAACTTGGCGTCCACCACTGGTAATCAGGCTAACTCTTTATTGGCTTCTGGTTCTACTTCATCATGGGTCGTTGACACTGGAGCGTCACAACATATGACTGGTATGAGGAGACTTATTCACTCCATGGACTCATATATTCCTCACAAATCTATAACAATAGCAGATGGTTCAATGAGGAGAGTGTTAGCCAGTGGATCTGTTTCTCTGACTCCTGGAATTGATCTTAAATCTGTACATTATGTGCCTACCTTTCCTTTTAATCTTCTGTCTGTTGCTAAGTTGATTGATACTGTGAAATGTACGATAAACTTTTGAACCTTCTTGTTTTGTATTACAGGATCTCAAGAGTATGAGGACGATTGGTGGGTGGCCTAGGAAAGGTGATCTCTACCTCTTCCACGGTTACAGTTTGCCTAGCCAGGTTTCTGCTCCTGCTCCAACTGTCTTGTTGAGCGGCTCTCCCTTACTGTGGCACTACAGATATGGACATCCTTCATTAGAGATCCTGAGAAAGTTAGAACCATAATTGTCTCAAGTATCATCTCTAGAGTGTCAGTCCTGTCAACTGGGAAAATATCATAGGATGTCTTATCCCAGTCGTGTCAATAAACGGGCATCATGTCCTTTTGAGTTGGTCCATAGTGATGTTTGGCGTCCTATAAAAGACCATAGTTATAATGGTTTTCATTATTTTATCTCCTTTGTGGATGACTTTTTGCGTATGACTTGGATTTATTTGTTGAAAAGTCGAGAGTGTGCTATCTATTGTCAAGCATTTTCATCAAGAAATAAAAGTTCAATTTGATTGCAATATTAAAGTTCTTCAATCTGATAATTCTTTGGAGTATGTTCAAAATGCTATGGCTGATTTTTGTAGTTATGTTGGGATATGATACATCAGACATCCTGTCCTCACACCTCTCAGCAGAATGGGGTAGCAGAGAGGAAAAATTGTCATCTTCTTGATATCACCAGGACAATCATGTTTCAATTTAATGTTCCTAAGCGGTTCTGGTCTGACGCTCTCCTTACTGCGTGTTTCCTTATCAACAGACAACCTTCTTCTGTGCTTTAAGGACATACTCCTTTCTGTGTCTTATGTCCTAAGGATCAACCCTTTCTTGTTCCACTTAGAGTGTTTGGCTTGTACTTCTTTTGTCCACAATTTTGATCCTAAGGCTGATAAGTTATCTCCTAGGTCAATTAGGACTCTGTTTCTTGGGTACTCCAACACTAGCAAAGGGTACAAATGTTATTGTCCAAGTCTTCGTCGTATGTTTGTGTCTAGAGATGTGACCTTTCATGAATCCACTCCATATTTCTCGAGTGTTCCCAGTAAGGGGGAACAATTATGTGAGAGTGCCACCATCAGATGCTAGTGAGAGAGTGCCACCACCACATCAGAGTGAGAGAGTGCCACCTATCATTCCTGACTATACTATCATTCAGGAAGAGCAGCTAGCAGATGGTCCACAAATTCAACAATATTCACATGTTTATAGCAGACGAGGCAGACAAGATCTAGAGGAGGTAGCGACTCCAGTCTCTGAGCCCTCCCCATCTTGCTCTACTTAAGGGATTCCTGATGAACCATCTGACCTTGATGTTCCCATTGCTGTTCACAAAGGTACCCGTTCCTGTACTATTCAACATCCTATTACAAATGTATGTTGTTTGTCCAAGTTATCTCAGCAGGCTCGCTCATTTGCTCTTGGGATTGATTCTGTGGTCATTCCAAGAAATCCTCTTGATGCTATGAAGGATATTGGCTGGAAATAGGCTATGCATGTTGAGATGTCTGCTCTGTTACAGAACAACACCTGGGAACTTGTTGACTTACCTCCAGATAAAAATGTTGTGGGATGCAGATGGGTATTTACAGTAAAACATAATCCAGATGGTTCTGTGGAGAGAGTGAAAGCTAGACTGGTAGCAAAGGGGTACACTCAGACATATGAGGTTGATTCAATGTTTTAAAAAACGTTAAGCGGTAACTGTGCGGACAACACCTTGTAACTGGTTAAGCGGTAAGCGGCCGATTAAGCGGCCGATTTTTTAAAAAACGGGTTTTAATTTCCTCTATAATTTTATACAAAATTACATATATATGTATATAAATACTAATACTCTTTGAAACTTTTATATATATCTAAAGATTCTAAACACTCTACCCAACAGTAAAAACACCCAATTAGTTTATAAGATAGCTATAAGACAATAATTATAGCCATAATATAATAAATAATAGATTGGACATAGATAAAATACCCCACATACATGATTCAGAAATATTTTTGCATCACATGTTTACATAGTTAAGCAGTAAACAATAGACTCATTATTGGATACCTTTCTAACTTATTGTTATATGTGCATATCATCAATTAGTCATACATTACAGCTGTACAATTAACTAAAGTATGCATTCTAAAATTAGATAATAGTTACATATATTTTACTTGTATAAATTACACTTTACAACAGTACCCTATTATCCCAACTTGCATACAGTAAACAATAGACTCATTATTGGATACCTTTCTAACTTATTGTTATATGTGCATATCATCAATTAGTCATACATTACAGCAGTACAATTAACTAAAGTATGCATTCTAAAATTAGATAATAGTTACATTACATATATTTTACTTGTATAAATTACACTTTACAACAGTACCCTATTATCCCAACTTGCATACAAGTATGCATTCTATTAGACTAGGCTTATCATAGGATATTTAAGTTTAATATATTATAGTCAGTAATACTTGGGGCCATATAGTTTATATAAAGTTACATGTGTACAGCAAAATTTACAAAAAACGGCCAAAAAACGGGAAAAAAACGGAAAAAACGGGTAAAAAAGGGAAAAAACGGCCGATTAATTACAAAAAAAGTTAACCGGCGATTTTAGCAAAAATCGAACAGGCTGGGTGTCTGGCCGATTAATCGGCCGCTCAGCCCGTTTTTCATTTCACTGGGTTGATTTCTTTAAGACCTTATCACCAGTGGCTCGTCTGAATTCTGTGCGTATTCTTATTTCTCTGGCTACTACATTTGACTGGCCTCTATTTCAACTCGATATAAAGAATACATTTCTTCATGGTGATCTACAAGAGGTATACATGGAGCAACCACTTGGTTTTGTTGCTCAGGGGGAGTGTCAGAAGGTGTGTAGGTTGAAGAAAGCCATCTATGGATTGGAACAATCTCCTAGAGCTTGGTTTGACAAGTTCAGTGATGTTGTGCTAAAGATGGGCTTTTCTCATTCTGTCATTGATCACTCTTTATTTTATTCTACTTCTTTTGGTGGATCTGTTATTATTGCTGTGTATGTTGATGATATTGTTATCACTGGCAGTGATTCCACAAGCATATCTCGTGTGAAAGAAGGCTTGTAGGGGCACTTTCACATAAAGGATCTTGGAAAATTGAGATACTTTCTCGACATTAAAGTACTTAGATCTCATGCAGGTACCAATTTGTCTCAGAGAAAATATGTGCTGGACTTACTACAGGAAACATGTATGAGTGAGTCCAAGCCTGTGTCTACTCCTATGAACTATCATGTGAAGGAGATGACCAATGATACTGATTATCCAGATCCGGGATATTACAGGAAAGTTGTGGGTAAATTGATATATCTGACAGTCACATGCCCTGACATTTCCTTTGCTGTAGGAGTGGTGAGTCAGCATATGAGCTCTCCACAACAGTCTCATTGGACATCTGTCTGCCGTATTCTGAGATATCTGAAAGGTGCACCTGGTAAGGGAATCACCTATTATAGGCCGAAGATTCCTGTATCCACACTTTCTCTTACTGGTTATGCAAATGCAGATTGGGTTGGTAATTTGAATGACAGGAGGTCTACGTCTGGATATTGCACATTTCTGGGGAATCATCTTATTACCTGGAAAAGCAAAAAGCAAAATGTTGTGGCAAGATCTGGCACGGAAGCTGAGTATAGAGCAATGGCACATGCATGTTGTGAGTTGCAATGGGTTCAATCTGTACTTTCTAAATTAAAGATTTTTGTCTTGTCTCCTATAGAACTTATAGAAATACTGTGTTCTGTGTTATTTTCTGTGTTATTTTCTTATACTGCTCTTTTATTTTAGTCCCATATTGCCTGCTTGTATGTATGACTCAACTCTCTATAGCTATATAAGAGAGTACCCTGTACACCTTTTTACTCACTGAATAAACAACTCTTTTTCACTCTATATGGTATCAAGAGCAGGTTACCCTTTTCCCCACCCATAAGCCCACCCATGACGTAAGCCCGTCGCCCCCCACCAACCCCCCCTCTCCCACCGCTGCCCACCACCACCTTTCCCAGGCGCCGCCCTCCCCTGCCGCCTCTTCCCCTCCACCCGCCGCTGCCCCCCCCCCCCACCGCGCCGCCGCCCCCCCTCCCCCCCAACGCCGCCGCCCCCCCCCTCCTACCCCCCGCCGCCGACCCTTCCCCCTCCTATCCTTTCACGCCGCCACCCTCCTGCGCGCACCCTCCCTTCCCGTCAACACCTCCCGTCGCCGCCTCCTCTCCTCGACAAACCACCACCCCACCACCTTCTCCCGTCTTTGGGTCCCTCCGCTTCCGGTCGGCTGTCACTGGTTTTTTACCTCTCCTTTCGGTCTCCGTTCGGGTGCTCGTCGGATCTACATTCGGACACCCACTGGCTGGTTAAGTTGAGAGTCTCTCTGTCTCACCGTTCTCTCTGCCTGCCTCATGTTGGAACATTTAGTTTTCCTCATGACGGCGTAGGTTTCTCTATGCATACTCTGCCCGATACGAGTCTTCTGGTCTGACACGTCAGATCTGTGCTGCTGTTATCTGCCCTTTGTGGGTTTCTACTCTGATCTGCTTCTGCGCCGCCCGCCTCCGGTCTCTCTACGTTACCACAGTGAAGCTCGACGGTGGCTCCAACTACCATCTCTGGTCGGCGTCCTTTATGCTATATGTCAAAGCACAAGGCTGGTATCACCATCTTACGGCTGAGCCTCCTGCTACTCCTACTGCTGATTCAGATGACAAAGTCAGACAAAGTTATGCGCAATGGTCCAAGGATGATTCCGGCGTCGTCTTGGGTCCTCAACAGTACCGAGCCTCGAATTAGCCAATCTCTTCTCTGCCTTCATGATGCGAAGGCTATGTGGGATCAACTGTCCCATGTTTATTCCCATCAGGAGAATCCAAAGCGCGTTTTTGAAATCTTCAAAACCTTGGCGAAAAAGGAGTTCTCCACTGACACCTCTATTGATGACTTCTACAACCAATGCTCGACACTGTGGAATGAGTTTGAACTCTACCACCCCTTGACGGCGGACATCAAAATTGCTCAAAAACAACGCAACGAACTGCAACTGGTGCAGTTCTTGGCTGCACTTCCTGCCTCCTTTTCTGGTGTGGTTGACCAGATACTGTCCAGCGACCCGCTACCGACTCTTCGGGATGTTCTCAAAAGAGTCCAACGTCTGCCGTCCATGACTCCCACTTCTGTGATTGAGCATCCTGCGCTTATTGCTCGCTCTGCTGATTCTGGCCGGGGCCGTGGTCGCAGTCGTGGCCGTGGCGGTCGCCCTCCTCCCGCAGGAGGCCGTGGTTCTTCTGGACGTGGTGCTCCTCCCGGCCCTCGCTATTGCAACTGGTGTGGCCAGGACAATCATACTGAAGATCGTTGTTGGATTAAGCACGGCAAGCCGGCTTGGGCTAACCAGGCTGCTACAGAACCTGCTGCTGACACACCTACTGCTCCAGCTAACACCGACTGGTTACGTTCAGAGTTCGAGAAGATGTTCCAGGAACGTCTTGCACAGATGCCATCCTCGTCTACTTCAGGACCCTCTGCCATGCTTGCCTCTCCATCATCTGGTAACAAACAGTGGTGCATTGACTCAGGTGCATCCACTCTAATGGCTGGTGATTTTTACCTTTTTTCGAGTCTCAATAAAACTGCTCCTATATCTTCTGTTACTGTTGCAAATGGATCCAAAACTGCTGTTCATGACATTGACACGGTTCCGCTTTCGCCAAAATTGCACTTGAATTCTGTTTTATATATTCCAAAGTTTCCTGTTAATTTATTGTCCGTCAGTAAGGTGATTAAACAACTCAAGTGCTCTATTAAATTTGATCCTTCTGGCTGTGTTTTGAAGGATCTCCGCACGAAGACGAGGATTGGTTCGGGCCGTGAAGGACCAGATGGGCTGTATTATTTGGATGGACCTCCTACTGCTGCGGCTCTGCTATCTACTTCAGTCACAGGATTACAGTGGCATTTTCGCCTGGGTCATCCATCTGCTGCCAAACTAAAGCATTTATTTCCTACTTTATCTGAGAATAATTTTTCCTGTGAAACTTGTGTTTTGGGCAAACAAACTCGGTCTGTTTTTCCAGCTAAGAAAATTATTGCCTCTAAAGAAATCTTTGATTTGGTTCATGCTGATATTTGGGGACCATGCTCTGTATCCAGTCACTCTGGTGTGAAATATTTTATGACCTTTATTGATGATTATTCTCGCACCACATGGTTGTTTTTGTTTAAAGGTCGGGATACTGTGTTAGATACTATTCGCAACTTCTTTGCTGAAATTCACTCAATTTAATCGACCTATTAAAATTTTTCGTACTGATAATGCTCTGGAATTCGTGCAACAATCTGTTACATCTTTTTGTGCTTCCCGAGGGACCATACATCAGACTTCTTGCCCTTACACTCCTCAACAAAATGGCGTTGCTGAAAGAAAAAACCGCCATCTTCTTGAGGTTGCTCGCACCCTTCTTCTACACTATAAAGTACCCCAACACTTCTGGCCTGAAGCTGTCTCTACAACATGCTATCTTATCAATCACATGCTTTCTTCTGTTTTGAAAAATCAGGTTCCCTACACCATTTTGTTTCCTGATAAACCCTTATTTTCTCTGCCTCGCATTTTTGGGAGTACCTGTTTTGTGAAAATTCTTCGTCCTGGCCTCACTAAACTTGATGCTCGATCGGTCAAATGTGTGTTTTTGGGATATTCCCGTACTCAGAAAGGTTACCGCTGTTTTGATCCTATATAAAAACAGTGGTTGGTTAGTGCGGATGTGACCTTTTTTGAGCATATGGCTTATTTTTCTACGTCTGGTGAAAAATTGTCGGATGACATTATGGCTACCACACCGTTACCTTTAGTTGTTGAAGAACCTCCGGCTCCTGATATGCCTCAAGAACAACCATTGCAAGTCTATCAGCGCAGGTCAAAGAACGTTAATGCGTCTGAAGCCCCGGTCGAACCAAATCCTGCGTCTGCGGTTGATCCACCATCCACTGAGGTATTTTCTGACCTGGATCTTCCTATCAGTTTACGGAAAGGCGTTCGCTCCTGTACTCAACATCCTATCAGTAATTTCTGTTTGTCTGACAATCGGTAGCTTTGCTTGTTTTACTTCTGCTTTGTCTGCTGTGACAATTCCTAAATCAGCTCAAGAGGCACTTTGCCATCCTGCCTGGAAACATGCTATGGAGCAAGAAATGCATGCCCTTTGTGATCAACAGACTTGGGATCTGGTTGATCGTCCTCCTTGCCAAACTGTTGGATGCCGCTGGATTTTTACTATCAAATATCAACTGGATGGTACCATTGAACGCCTGAAGGCCAGATTAGTTACAAGAGGATATACTCAAACATATGTGGTTGATTATTTTGAAACCTTTTCTCCTATCGCCTGCTTAAATTCTGTCCGTATTCTAATATCTGTTGTTGTGAATAAAGACTGGCCTTTGTTTCAACTTGATGTCAAAAATGCCTTTCTATATGGCGATCTACAGGAGGAGGTCTACATGGAGCAACCTCCGGGTTTTGTTGCTCAGGGGGAGTCTGCTTCTAAAATCTGCAAACTCAGAAAGGCGATATATGGTCTGAAACAAAGTCCACGAGCATGGTTTGACAAGCTCAGTCAGATCTTGATTACCTTTGGCTTTCGACGTTCACAATCTGATCATTCTGTATTTATTCGTAAAACTGCAGCAGGACTTGTCATACTTATTGTATATGTTGATGATATTGTCTTATCTGGCAGTGACAGTGCAGGGATACAAGCAACCAAAAAGTATTTAGCACAACACTACATCACCAAAGACCTAGGGAAACTACGATATTTTCTAGGTATTGAGGTTGCTAGATCTTCTGCAGGACTATGCTTGTCACAGAGAAAATATGTTCTTCATCTCTTACAAGAGACTGGTATGCTGGGCTGCAAGCCAGCCAACACTCCTCTGGATCCCAATATGGATTGGGATGATGATACTTCTCCTCATGCTGATCACCACCAGTTCAGGAGACTGGTTGGCAAGCTTATCTACTTGACTGTCACTAGAGCTGATCTGGCAGCTGCTGTTGGATTCATAAGCCGGTATCTTGATAAACCCCGACAATGCCACTGGGATGCTATCTGTCACATCTTACGATATCTCAAAAGCTCTCCAGGGAAAGGACTTCTGTATAAAAAGCATGGCCACTGCAATTTATCTGGTTTTTCTGATTCTGACTATGCAGGAAGTCGATCTGACAGAAAGTCTACATCTGGATATTGCACTTTTGTGGGAGGAAATCTGGTTACTTGGCGCAGCAAAAAGCAGACAGTTGTTGCCCGGTCAAGTGCAGAGGCAGAATATAGAGCTATGGCTCATACTGCATGTGAGCTCCTATGGGTTCGTGGCCTTCTGAACGAATTTGATATCACATCTTCTAGCCCTATTCCTATGCTTTGCGACAATAAGACGTCCATTTTCATTGCGAGCAACCCCACCTTTCATGAAAGAACCAAGCATATTGAGGTTGACTGCCATTTTGTTCGGGAGAAAGTCTTATCTGGACACATCTGCACTCTATATCTCAGTACCGAGAAACAGCTTGCAGACATCTTCACTAAAGTTCTACCTAAAGCTCGCTTCCAGACTCTGATTGACAAGCTGGGCTTATTCGACATCTACGCTCCAGCTTGAGGGGGAATATAGAAATACTGTGTTCTGTGTTATTTTCTGTGTTATTTTCTTATACTGCTCTTTTGTTTTAGTCCCATATTGCCTGCTTGTATGTATGACTCAACTCTCTATAGCTATATAAGAGAGTACCCTGTACACCTTTTTACTCACTGAATAAAAAACTCTTTTCCACTCTATAGAACTCAGATGTGACAATCAAGCAGCCATCTACATTGCCAAGAACCCAGTCTTCCATGAGCGTACTAAGCACTATGGTTCAGGAAAGCGGTATGCGGTGTACGGGCGGAAAGGGTACAACATAGAGTATATGCGGTATGCGGGAGTATATACGGGAGTATATGCAGTTTTGGATTTTTTATTTTAATAAACTAATTATATACAAAACAATATAACGAGATCATAAATTAAAATATATAGAGTAGGCACGTACATCTATTTACTTATAAACATATTAATATGCATGTATGATGTATGATATGCTTATATATGTATATATGTCTATATATAGAATGTGTTTGTAATATATGTACAAATACTAAAATGTAGGTAAATCCATGTACAAATATATGTATAGTGTGTATAAATGTGAATAATTCAAAATGTATATATACATGCACAAATATGTGATTGAATATTTAGGTATATTGTATATGTATCTATACATGTTAATATATCAAAAGGTATTCGAATAAATGTACAAATGTGTGTGGAAAATTTTTATATGTATTACAATGTATACATATAATTCAATGACTATATATCTCAATTTATATATATAATGAAATGTGTGTATATATATGCATGTATGTACGAAATGCATGAACATTAGTTGTGGGCTTTTCGAAAAGCAGAGTTTAATCGGCCGCTTAATCGGCCAAGCGGGAGTATATGCGGCCCATGACCGCTTGGTGGACCAATTAGTAATATGCGGTGCGGTAGGATGACTGAATAGGTATTTGCGGGAGTATATGCGGTCGTGCAGACCGATTTCCCGAACAGTGCTAAGCACATAGAGGTTGACTGCCACTTTATCATAGACCAGATCAAGAATGGAATTGTCGTGACTCCACATGTCAAGTCTGAAGATCAACTTGCAGATATTCTTACGAAGCTGTTGAGTCCAGCGGCCTTTCAGAGTTTTTGCAACAAGCTGGGCCTACACGATGTGTACACTCCAGTTTGAGGGGGAGTGTTAATATATGTCATATTTATTCAATTTTGTAATTTCTATATCCTGCTAGACCTCTATGTAAATTATCTAGTTTCTCTTATTAATAAAAAGGGAGAAGGCCTATTGCGTCTCCCAACGCTGCACTGCACATTGCATTGTGGCTCCACATTTCACAAAGAGAAATCAAGCGCAAATTTTCAAAAATTAATACCAAGACAGCAAGAAATCTCCAAATTTCCAAGAATTTATTCTTGCCATCAAACATAACTGTAGCGTGATGGCACAATGGTAGCCAGGTAGAGAGGATCCTTCCACAAATCATGATTCTCAAGTGAGGTCACAGGAAGACGAATGAAAGTATCTTTGTGTTGTTAGACATTTTCCGTGAGTAGAGCAAGCAAGAAAAGCCGACACATGGAGTAGACAAGCCCGCAGCCTCAAGGAAAGCCGTCGCGGTGTCGACGCTAAGCAAGGTGGCTTTCTTCATTGTAGCAACTTCGGAAGGTAGGGACTTCTCTGTGTCCTGGATTTCAATGAGTATCATAGAGTAGGAGTATGCAAATGCTATGTTGGTGAGGGCTTGGAATGTCTCCCAGGTTTCACCGAGCGGAGAGAGGGCTCCAGGGCTGACGACGAGCATCCATTGCGTGCTTGTTCTCGCCTTCTTGGCTAGATGAGGCCGATTGTGGAGTACGAGACTGACATGACGGTAGTCGTGGAGCGTCAGGGGTGGGTTCTAGATAGGGATGGCAAGCTGCTGTTGGATGTCTTTAGGGATATCAATGAGCACAGGGCCAGGCCTGCCAGAGGTGGCAAGGAAGAAAGCCTCACGAACGATGCATGGGATGTCATCTACTGAGAGGACGAGGTAATTGTGTTTGCTGATTGAGCAGGTGACCTCTACAATGGGCGTCTCCTGATATGCATCCATGCTAATCATCAAGGCCAATAATGGCGACCAGGGGGATGTTGTCGAGGAGGGCGTCAACAAGGCCAAAGACGAGGTTGGTGGCACCAGGGCCAGAGGTGGCAATGCAGATCCAAGAGTGTCCAGTGGTGCGTGCGTATCCTCAACGAAAAAAATCTCCCCTTGCTTGTGGCGGAACATGTGGTTGATAATGGAAGGAGATTGGGTGAGCACCTGGTGGATCTCCATGGACGCGCCATCGGATACGCGAAGACGTCAGTGACGCCCTCCCGCTCCAAGGACTCCACCAGGATGTCCGCACCCTTGTGAGGCTCATGACGCTGGGGAATTAGCAATAGGCAGCCGATGGTGATGTCGTAAGGGTGTTGTAGGCAACAAATGCGAGTGGATAGTAGCGAATACAAGTGTGCCTAGAGCAAGGCATCAGACTTGTAGCAAAGCTGACCCAATGACATATAAGAATCGTTAGCATCACTCGAAATGCCCCGTACCAGTAACTTTCAAGCACGTAGGAGGCTGCAGGGTGGGGAGAGGCCTGTGGAGGACGGCCTGTACGACTTCCCTTAGGCCAACGACAACATCTTCATGATGATGATGATGCCTAGTGGGTGCCCCTAAGCCAGCGGTGGCGACTATCAACATGCCTTTGATCACCGGAGACCCTTAGGAAGAGCCACTAGAGTGACAGTGGAGGCGACCAGTGGTCCCTGAACGGTTGACGACTCTTGAGGAATCTAGCCAGCATCCAACATGCCTATCCCAACATGGCAAGGCAGAGCCAGAAGGCAACATTGGAGACCGTTGTAGGGCAGAGGGAGGGGCATTGTGAAACAAAGGAGGGGAAAAGGAGGAGCAGGAGTGGTGTTATGTCTGCTTTGATATCATGATAATCAGGTAATCAGAAAAGTAATTGCAATTAGATGATTAGAAGAGTACAATATGTATGTCCTTATATAGGATGAAGATGTAACATGAAAAAGGTAAAGTAAGCAATATGGGACTAATCCCAAACACTTAACAACTGTAAATATCTTAATAAGCAGTGAGGAGCGTAATGCCGATATCTTCATAAAGATTCTTCCAAAGACCAGATTTTTGGCTATAGTTGACAAGGTGGGCATGATTGACATGTACACTCCAGCTTGAGAGGGAGTATTGAGTATATTTGGTTTATTTCTTTTATCTCCTATTTATTCTTAGTGCCATATTGTATATCGCGGTATTTGTACATGTCTCTTGTCCTATATGAGGGGAGGTATTGTATTAGCTTTATTCATTGAATACCAAGTTATTCTACTAACAGTTATAATATGCGGCCTTTATATCCGGTCTGTTTGACTAGATGTAAACTGGTGCTGTCATTAGACCAGATTGATCGTTCCATGGGTGTGGTTGTTTTTTTTTTGAATGTTGCTTATCTATTTGAACCTTAGATCTAGATTCCTAATTAAGAAAGTGAAACCAAATTATTCTTGGGACTTTTTAAGGCTTGGCCATCTGTGACAAAGGGATTTGGAGAGTAGGAGTATTTATGAAAACATGATCTCAAAGTATCAACCGCTTAACCTCTGTTTCTGTTTGCTATGTCGTAGAAATGTTGTTTGTATTTCTGTTGGATTATATCTTTGACATGGCTTATATTATCGGAACATTCGCCACCCCCCCCCCCCCCCCCCCCCCCCCACACACACACACACACACACATGATTGAGATACTGATGACTACAGACTAAGAATGCTTCCTTATAACTCAAATGTGGTGTGAGTCCGATGACAGATCTCACCCCAATTTTCATTATTTTGCTTTTGTAAAAATTTACTTGAACAATGGTCTTTCATGTTATTTTCATCTTTACTGTTTGTGTTTGTGATAAATTTCATTTATACTATTCTGTTGATATTTTTATGTAGGCTGCCTGTGATGAGGAGGTTGATAAGCTTGAAAGAACGTTTATTCTGCTTCTACTGGCAACAGCTAATCCTGATAGCAGCAGGGAGGTATTATATGTGGTTTAATTTTACTTAGTCAATTAATTCTAGACTTTCTTAGCCTTGAAAAAAAATTCTAGACTATCTTCAATAGTCATGGTTTTTGTTTGGTTTGAACGTGCTTTAAATTAGCTTTGTTTCTATATAGTTTTGACGCGTTAAATGAGGTGGAATATCAAATCCATCATTTGCTAGATCTAACCCTTTCCTGTTCTTTTGGTCTTCCTCATTTTGTTGTAGTGCTGTTTCCAGTAGGACACTTGAACACATAAAATTTGAGCCTTCTTTGGTTGTAGCTTAATCTTCTCATGAAAACACACCTTAATGAATACTTCTGCAATCTATTGTTCTATGTAGCATACTCATTTACAGTATGATTGTTGATGGGGATGACCAATAAATCTCAACAAATTCATGCCACCTGTTTCTTTTCTGATCGTCACACATGGCCAATATCAAGCTAATAATAGTATATATAAGTAAAGAGTGATGAAGATAAAAGAAGACCAGTTCGAATATCAAATTGTTCAATTTGAAAACTTTCAATGCTAAACAAGCTTTTCAA
Source organism: Alisma plantago-aquatica (assembly GCA_963693085.1). NCBI lineage: Eukaryota > Viridiplantae > Streptophyta > Magnoliopsida > Alismatales > Alismataceae > Alisma > Alisma plantago-aquatica. The sequence continues at coordinate 136,462,003 of OY856412.1, forward strand.
GCAGTTGGCTGATGTTGTTAAACAGAAAAAGTGTAGCATACCCCTAGTTTCAGTTGTAATTCGGTTATAAGAAAGGTGTAACATTTCCTATCAACGTGTTTCATTAAAGCAATCTACATGTTTGCTTACTGCCTCCATGGCATGAGCACCCTTATTTGGCTTGTTACTGTGTTGGAGGTACTCTGGAATCCAAATATTATGAACTCACAGAAGCCAAAATTATAGTAAAATTGCATGGAATTTTATGTCTTCACTGTTTATTAAAATCCATTCTAGTTGCAAAACATGGACAATGATTGATAAGAAATTTTTGACATTTATACTTGACATGAAAAGTACAGAAGCATCACAAAATAATGTGAACCACTTTTATACCTTCAACATACATTTACCAGTCATAAAATACATTTAATAATACAACAACATTTGTATAATATTTTTAATAGTAAGACCACAAAATACCTTCTGAACCCTTTCTTGGTTCCTAAAGAAAATGTGTTTTCTTTGCAACTTGTTAAGTGTATCTAGCATTTTTTGTTGTAAATGTTATAAATATCCTCTGTGAGACTCGCTTATGTAAATTGGATAACACAATAAAGTTGCACGGTAAAGAACCAGGAATGAACACACATTTCCACAAGCAAGTGAAATTTCATGTAGATTTTTCAATTACACCAGGAGCTGATATTTAAATATGACATGTTCTGATACATGTAGTGTTACCAAGACATTATCAAGTATGTTTTTGCTAAAGTATCTAAGCATAGCATACTAGTTCCGAGATCTTGTGTGCTAGATTGTTGGATGGTTTTGAGATACTCCTTTCGCTAGCTGCTGGGTGGATCTTCCATCTGAAGAAATTTCTCCTGCTGTAGCACAATTTCATCCATCATTACTCTCTTCTGTGCCTCCGAACACCATTACTATAAGAAACAGTGAAAATACATGACTAAACAAAGATTCCTCAAACTAACTTTGTTGATTCATATTGTCAATTCTTGTTTGCTCTAACTCAATTTCCCTTAATCTGTGTAGACTTGGCATGGTTGTCTAGGTGACAAAGCACCAGAGCCTAGGTGGCCTTCAAAAAAATAAAATCTGTATAGTTTTCCAGTATATATACATACTTGCCATGATTTTCTGAACATTCCCCCCTCCTCATATACTCATAGGCTACAGTTATATATGTAGGTATGTACATATTTATGGTTGATGCCACCATATACATATATTTTATTGCAAAAGACATAACCAATTACTTTTCTAATAAATTCAAATATGCAATAAAGTCAACAACAAGAAAAGAATTACTACAACTTTCAAAAAAATAAAAGAAAATAATTACTATTAAATTATGCTTTAGAGTATCATCAAATTTTAAGCTAGATATTACATCATTATTTCGTTTTATCAAATCTGAAACACGGTAGGTTGCTGAAATTAGAGATTGATTACTTACTAATAAATTGGCATGTATACATTACTGAATTGTGGACGTGTTCTAAATAACTGATATGACTAGGTTTTAAGACCAAATCACACTGGTTATCATTTAAGCATTTATTTAATATATTGTTATCAACCTACAATGATTACATATTTCATGAATACTAGTATTTGTATACTGATCCTATAAAATATATATATATATATATATATATATATATATATATATATATATTTGTGTGTGTGTGTGTGTATATATATATGATGGATATATATATATATGATGGATATATATGATGGATATATATATATATATCCATCATATATATATATATATATATATATATATATATATATATATATATATATATATATATATATATATATATAGTCAGGCTAGAATACACTCGAGTATACAGATTACGCCGTACATCTCAATAGTGTTTGCCTATCTAGACCTTGTCTTTCCAAAATCCAATCCATTGATCTTCATGGTTACAATAATAATAGGCCACATACAAAATTTGAGCTCATTTGGATGAGTATAAGTCACTCATACAAGGACAAAAAAATCGACGCACAAAACTAATTTGAAATGCATGATTCTTTCATCCTTTAGATACATGACCTATAAGTATCCAAATGAGATAAAATTTATTATGTAGTATGATCTTAAGATATTTAAGAAGATCAACGGTTTAGAATTTTCAAAAAGTTACTACATCTTTAAATATGACTGAGGTGTACGGTGCCTCCGGTACACTCGAGTATACACTAGCCTGACTCTCTCTCTCTCTAGACTATTTTTTTGTAAAATGTAAACCATTGATCTTCATTGTTATACTATAATTAGGCTACATGCAAATTTTGAGCTCATTTGGATAAGTCACTCATCTGAGGGCAGCAAAATCGACACACGAAACTAATTTGAAATGCATAATTTTTGTGGTCTTCATAACATGACCTATAAATGTCCAAATGGGCTCAAATTTTATATATGAGCTATTCACATGATGTTTAAGAAGATTTAAAAAAAATATTGCATCATGGAAAACTACTTGAGTGTATTCTGCTCCGGATACACTCAAGTGTATCCTAGCCTGACTCTATATATATATATAGAGCCGATCCACTACGGCCTGCGCTCCATGCAGTCCGACTCCCCTATCCGATTTCCCCTCGCTTTTCCCGTATTCTTCTGGTTTCGCGCGACTTGGAAACCAACTTTCTGGTCGCGACGCTTCATTTCCCGGTGGTGAACAGTAACTCCGACGGTGAACAGTACACGGCGTGAACAGTAACTCCGTGCGTGAACAGTACGTCGGAGTGAACAATATTTTCTACACCCTTAGCAACAACAACAATTTTCTAGAAAAGCTGACATAGAAGTAGTCCGCCTGCGTAAGAGCGGTGGAGCAGGAGACGTCCAGAAGCGGCTGGCTAGAGGGAGAGAGAAGAAATGTAAGAGAGGGAGGGTTGGCAATTAGGGAGTAGGAGAGGAACTATGCTTTGATACCGTGCTACATTCCAAACCATGGAAAAAAGGCACGCCGTGAGGCGCTAGAGGCGTACGCCTCGAGGCGAGGTGCACTCAAGGACGCCTTGAGGCGTAAGCCTCACTTGAAATCCGAGAGGCGATCGCCTCATATTCTGCAAGGTGCAAAGGCGTTGAGGTGCAATTGAGGCACTAGCCTTAGTATGCCACCTAAAGTAGAGGCCTCTTGGTCCATTTGGACTGCATACGAGCCTAGCCCAATGGGTTTTCCACTAGCCCTTTTGATGCAAATGAAAAAAAGAGCAAACCAAGGTTAAAATACTACTGTTTGGGTACAACTTTTACTGTATTATTTGCCATTTGTTCAAATTTAGATTATAAACAACTAATGTTATATGATTTCTTTATGTAGTTCTCAAATTGTATAACTTGCATTCTGTACATATTTTCTTATATATATAAATATATTAATATATATAAATACAGGAATGCCTCGGTACATTCTGAGGCTTACACCTCGACTGTCTCGGGGCTTACGCCTCGCCTCGTTGAGACAAAAATGCCTCGACGTGCCTCACGCCTTTTTCAACCTTGGTCGAATCCCTGTTACGGTGGTCATCAAATACATAGTACAACTATACCCTTTGTAGGCAAGGGTAATAGCAACATCTGAGAAAATAAGAAAACATCAATGTATAAAGAGTATTTGCGTTTAAGTCCTCTAATAATTTGATTTAAACATCAAGATAAATAATAGTCAAAATAAAATCCATCAGCACACCCTTAGACCCACATAATTAACCCAAGGTGGAAAATTATACCCTCTGTAGGCAAGGGTAATAGCAACATCTGAGAAAATAAGAAAACATCAATGTATAAAGAGTATTTGCGTTTAAGTCCTCTAATAATTTGATTTAAACATCAAGATAAATAATAGTCAAAATAAAATCCATCAGCACATCCTTAGACCCACATAATTAACCCAAGGTGGAAAATTAGGTGAGGCGTAGGGCAAAACATGCTCTTGTAGGTTGCCTTTCCGCCTTGTTAGGCATGTAGCCATACACCTTAACAAGTACACATTTAGTGAAAAATTTGTTAGTTTGTGACGTTAAATTATAATTGATTAACTAGTCTACGACGAAGGACATGTGATGCTGCATCATCATGAATGTACAAGTTAGAGAATTGACTTGTTTTACTAAATAAAATACATGATTCATAGGACATGCGGTTGATGTATGCGGTTTATAGGTTCACTATATGTTTTGTGTCATAATTAACTCTTGTTTCATGACCCAACTTTTTTTTTATCTAGACATACCCTTGTGAAGTGAATGGTACATGGATGGTTTACTAACACCTAAGGATAAGGAGTGGTAATGAATGCTCTGGTTAAGATATAGCTACCTAGTTTAGCTGGAAGCTAGAAGTTGAGGTTGTTTGGCTAACCCTAAGTTTGGAAAGAAGATGTGTTTTGGCTAACACTCGGATGTAATAAGATATGTTGAACAAGTTAATGGATGTTTGGGTGGCCAGTTTAGTCCTTGATGTAGTAAAAGGATGGTGATAGAACTAACAGTACGTCAGTCGTTTAGTAGCGCCTTTTGAAAAAAGGTCTCAACGGGGGTGGATGCTTGAATCATTGTCATGTAGCCAGAAAGATATATTTTTAATGTCAGATCGTCACCAAATTGAACTTTCATCACAAAATATTATAATTTTTGCTTGATATCCCCTTCCCTTACTCACTTACAAATCGTAGTGAATACGTTCATAAGTTATAGCTTGCATTTGTCAGTGACCTTGATATTTTAACACGTCGCTTCATGTGACAATCCTACCTCAACCGAACATGAATTAATTTGTAGTCCCATGCATTCCTGGCATTTCATATGTTCTTTCATGCTAAACGAGGAGAAAATTTACTTTATTTTGTATCGGTTTAGTTTATTTCCGGAATTTTAGTTTTGAATTATTTTTGATTGTCAATCTTGTCATTTCTCCCCCTAAGATTATGTGATATAAGGTGTTATTGTGTATGTTATTAGGATTGTTAACTCGTGTCTCTCCTTTTGGTAGGTTTTGAAGAAGTCTGTTGCAGATTATGAAAGAAGTTTTGAGCCATCAAGTCATGTCCGTTTGTACTTTTGATCCCACTTTACTAGTATATGGTATAATTTTATTTGGTACATCCATTTGCATATGCTGTTAATTGGAAACTATTTGATTGCCTTGTAGGTTTTTATGTCTCACGAACAACTTCATAAGCAATACTGTGAAGGAGTTAAGGCAGAACCTTATCACAGTGTGTTCCGTAATTCTTCAGTGAAAAATATTGTTCCAGATCCAGATCTACCTCCTGGTTATGACGTGGACTCACCTGAGTATGGCTTATGTATACGCCTGAAGTTATTACTTGTATCGTTTTTGTGCTGTAGCTAATTATAAATCGAATCAGACTCACTTCAATTTAATGCTTGACGTTGGAACCATCGGGTGTTTGAGAGACTAATGCCTGTTTGAGATAACTGGAATTTTCTCTTTTTGTTTACTCTGGTCTTTTCCTAGGTTGGAACCTAAGGTTTCTTTTTCCTGTATTACTGTTTTGGTTGTCCCCCTTTTCCTTAACAAAAAATACCCTGTATTGCATGTCCCCAAGATAAAAGCACTATGATGTCCATCTAATAGGCACCCATAACTAGTGGAGTTACCATGTATGTCCAACTGTCCAGTTGCTTCCTGGCAACTGTCCACCCACCTCTGTGGAATTTGCTTATACATATGTTTTTCTTCTGTGCTATCATTTGTGTTGTGATGTAAAATTGTAAACATCCTATGCAGAACCTGTCTTCTGCAGTATTAATTGTTCTACTGTTCTTAAACCTTTCATCTTATGAAGTGGCATTTGATGTCAATTTACTTGGGTTTTTAGTGAAAAACTGACAGATAGAAAATTGATTGTCAGATTTATGAGTGACTGGGATAGACTATGGAAAGCCAGGCTCTTTAAGTAGTTGCTTGAGCGAGAACAACTTACATGAAGCATGTGCCATGCTCTTTTATTCTGATATTGCACTAACTGCGCAATAGCAGTATGATTCTTGCTTTTCCAGGACAATACTTGTCCATACAAAGTATACAGTATACACAAAGTGACGGATTTATCAACATCTGTCAATACTACTACTAAGCCAATATGCATCACTAAATCTGAAAGACCTGTACTTTTGGATTTTTATTTTCTTACATAATACCTACCCCTGGTCCTTTGTTAGAGGCAACCTGAAATACAGTAGCAGCATCAAGATGTCCCTATGATTTCACACCATAAATTGGTGAACTTTTTGCAAATAAAGTAATATGGGTTGTAGTTATCTCGATGTTTAACTTACCAATGAGATACCTATATGCCCAAGGTCCTCCAAGAAAGCCCCTTGTCCAGTGTTAACTTGAGTTTCATAGGTACATCACTTGGTTGTGTAGCTTAGCACGCCAATCTCTTCAAGTAGGCCAAGAGCATACCTTCTTGGATATATGAGTAAGAGGACCTCATTAATCATGCAACTACAAGACTAAGGAAGAAGTACTTTAAATAAACCCAAATTCTTACCTTGAAAATGTTTGTGCAAGAATACTTTAATTTTGAAATACCTTCTTGCTAGTCACCGGTAAATCAATAATCTCATCAACATATCAATAAAAAATGCAATGTAGTGAGCGTGACTTTGGAAAATAGAATGATCGACATTGCATCTCTCAAGACACTTTCATAATGTGTGTGCCACTGAAAGAACCAAACTGAGCTCAAGGAAATTGGTTAAATCTATACAATGACTTAAATCTGCTCAAGCCATGGTTTCAAAAAGCGGTATGGATGCGTTCGGAGAGGTCACCTTGTAGAGTATATGCGGTATGCAGGAGTATATGCGTTTTTGGAATTTTTTATTATTATTAAATATTATATGTATATATATTTAGCCGACCCCAACATAGTTGGGATTGAGGCTTAGATGATGATGATGATGATTATATGTATATATATTTATCATAAATATACATTTAATTTGTACAGTTGTGTATCTAAATAGTACAATTACAAAAATAATGGACGCAATAATGCAAATATGCAATCATCACAACTTAAATAAATGCAAACATGCACTATGATCTGAATCTAAACAAACATATATGAATGTAAATGTAAAAAAGAAGAAATGGAAACTTGTCTATCTGAAAATCGGGGATTAAGCGACCCTTTACGCGGTCGTGTGACCGATTATGCGGCCTGGTCCGCTTTTGAGGAGGGATTTGCAGTATGCGTTCGGAAGGTGATCCACATAAGCGGCCGCACAGAGCACTTTTTAAAACACTGGCTCAAGTAGAGCAAATTTTGGGATGTTGTTAAATAAATTAAAGCTTGGTTTATTTAAGTAATAGTCAAAGTGCAAAATAGCGATAAGGAAGAAATTGTCCGATTTTGATAACATTTTCGTGACCATAGAAACAAAAATTTCAACAAATTTCGATAAAAATTTCCACAGATGCATTCCTGGCGTTTCAACGACTAAAAGATCAAATTGTTTTTTGAAATTTTACTAGAACGATATACTAGTGTAGATCTATCAAATATACAATATTATTTCATATTGGATATGTGGGGGATGGGTGGGGCTCCACATGTGTGAGTGAAGGAAGTTGAACTATTTTGATGGTGATTTTGAGGTCAAATTAAATGACAAAATAAATGAATTAAGTCATTATAGTTTCCAAGCACAATATATAGACTTAAAGACACAAATTTATGGAAACACAACATGATCTTAGGATGGTAGGACCTCAAGGTAGGATGAAAGGACGTAGTACATAAACCAAAGAATGAGCGCCAATTTTGTCAAAAAATTTCGATTTCGATGGGTTCTGGTACCGAAACGTGCGATTGTGTCGATTTCGATAGTTTCGATGAATTTTGCCAAATTTTGATGATTTCGATGAATTTCGTCAAATTTCGTGAAAATTTCGATAATTGCAATCCTTGTTATTGTTGTTTTTTGAAGAGGAGCGAAGGGGGATTGGGGTTATTTCACCATTTAGTACTCATACATAGTATATACTTATCGTATATCATAATTGCATCACATTTCCCTAATATTTGCTATTCAAATTATTAAATACTTATGCAATGCATGCCTTTTTTTGTTTCTACAATGTGGACTATAGAGATACGTTGTGTTTTGTTGAGTGTCATGTGCCTAGCATGTGCCTCACTTATGTTTTTACTTCAGAATTCTAGTCCTATATTGCTCACCTCTGCTTTAGTCTCTACTCTCTTCTATTATATAAGAGATTGTATTGTACACCTGTTAAATCATGTAATACACAATTCTTATTCTCTCAATATGGTATCAAGAGAAGGTCCGGTTCCCGAGTTACAAATTCCCACCCTGCCCTATGCCCTAGCTTCTCCCTCCGCCGCTGCCACCCCCCACCCTCCTCTTCCCGCCGTCGCCTACCACCACCTACCGCCGCCCCTCTCCCTCCCCTAAGCCCGTCGCCGCCCACCTGCACCTGCCCACTTCTCCTGCTATCCTCCTCTCTTGCTTCCTCCCTCTCATTTTCGTACGAGCAATCTTCCGGACAGCCATAGCTACCACACATTAAGAGTCTCTCGTCTCACTGGGTTTCTCTGCCTGCGCCTCATGACGGAATATTGATCTTCCTCATGATGACGTAGTTTCCTTTATCAGTCTGTCTGCCCGACACAGGTCTCTTCTGATCTGATGCGTCAGATCTCTGGTGCTGCTACTGCCCCTTAGCGGGTTCCCTATCTACTAATTGCTGCTGCGTCGCCTACTTCATTGCTACTCTGTCTCTGCTCCTCATGGCTTCTGTTGAGCCTCCTCATTCTCTGTGCGTTACTAGTGTCAAGCTTGATGGCTCTAACTACCATCTTTGGTCGACGTCCTTCGTCCTCTATGTCAAGGCACAAGGCCGGCACTCACATCTTACTACCGATCTTCCTGCCGCTCCTGCTGCTACTACGGATGAAAAGACCAAACAAATCTATGCATAATGGTCCAAAGACGACTCTGGTGTTATGTCTTGGCTTCTTAATAGCACCGAGCCGTGGCTCAGTCAGTCTTTGTTATGCCTTCATGATGCTAAGGTGATGTGGGACCAACTCTCCCATGTCTATTCACATCAGCAAAATCCTAAATGTGTTTTTGAAATTTTCAAAAACCTGGCCAAGGAGTTTTCTTTTGACACTTCTATCGATGACTTCTATAACCAGTGCTCTGCTCTTTGGAATGAGTACGAAATCTACCATCCCTTGACGGCCAACATCAAAGAAGCCCAGAAGTAACACAATGAACTACAACTGGTCCAGTTTCTGCCTACCCTTCCTGCATCTTTCTCTGGCGTGGTCGATCGGATTCTACCCAGTGACCCCCTGCCTACTCTTCACGATGTTCTTAAGCGAGTTCAAAGACTTCCGTCAATGACCTCCAATCCTGTTATTGAGCATCCTGCTCTAGCTGTTTGCACTACTGACTCTGGACGTGGCCGCGGTCGAGGCCGTGGCCATGGCGGCTCCTCTACTGCTCCTGGTCGAGGCCAAGCTATTGGGCCTCACTTCCGCAACTGGTGTGGTCGTGATAATCACAACGAAGATAGATGCTGGATCAAGCATGGTAAACCAGCCTGGGCTAACCAAGCATCTACAGAAACTGCAACTGATACCGCATCCGACCAACAATCTACTCCACCGTCTACTGAATGGCTTCGTTCGGAGTTTGAGAAGTTTTTCTAGGAGCGCATGACTCAGCTACCTTCAACATCTACTCCGGGTTCCTCCGCCATGCTTGCTTCTCCTTCTGCTGGTAACAATAAATAGTGTATTGATTTTGGGGCGTCTGTCCATATGGCTGGCGACATCCAATTGTTTTCTGCTCTGTCTAAAACCACTAATATTCCATCCGTCACTGTTGAAATGGCTCTAAGACTCCTGTTCATGGCATCGACACTGTTCCTCTTTCTCGAAAGTTGCATATCCAGTCTGTTTTATACATACCACAGTTTCCTGTTAATTTATTATCTATTAGTAAAACTGTAAAACAACTTTAGTGCTCTATTAAATTTGATCCCTCTGGTTGTGTTTTGAAGGATCTCTCCACGAAGACGAGGATTGGTTCGGGCCATGAAGGACCAGATGGACTCTACTATTTGGATGGACCGCCTGTAGCATCAACTCTTCTGTCTACATCAGTTACATGACTTCAGTGGCACTACCGACTTGGTCACCCGTCTACAACAAAGCTGAAACATTTATTTCCCGCATTATCTAAAAACACTTTTTCTTGTGCTTCTTGTGTTTTGGGAAAACAAACGCGGTCTGTATTTCCCGCAAAAAAAAATGGTTCTAAGGCTCTTTTTGATATTGTTCATGCGGACATATGGGGTCCATGTTATGTTCCCGGTCACTCCGGTGTTAATTTTTTTTGACCTTTATTGATGATTATTCCCGTGCTACTTGGCTTTATTTACTCAAAGATCGCAACACTGTTTTGGACAATATCAATATCTTCTTTTCTGAAATACAAGCCCAGTTCAATAAACCAATTAAGATTTTCCATACCGATAATTCCCTAGAATTTATGCAAAAATCTGTCACATCTTTTTGTTCTATTCGTGGCACCATCCATCAAACCACTTGTCCTTTACTCCACAACATAATTGCATTGCTGAACGGTAAAATCACCACTTATTGGAGGTTGCTCACACTCTTCTTCTTCATTATAAAGTCCCTCACCGGTTCTGGCCTGAGGTCGTTTCTACGACATGCTATCTTATAAACCGTATGCCTTTCTTTGTTTTACACAATCGTATCCCTTACACCATTCTGTTTCCTAATGTACCTCTGCTCTCTATTCCTCATATTTTTGGGTGTACCTGTTTTGTCAAAAATTTACGCCCAAGGATGATGAAGCTTGATCCTCGATCCACTAAATGCATCTTTTTGGGATATTGTAGAACCCAGAAAGGTTACCACTGCTTTGATCCGGTTCTCAAGCAATGGTTTGTCAGTGTGGATGCGATCTTTTTTGAGCATATCCTATTTCTCTGATGATGGGGCAACACTCTCCAGTGATATGTTAGCAGCCACGCCTCTACCTGATGTTGTTGTGGATTTGCCTTCTTCAGACCAGCCTGCAGATCACCCTTTGCAAGTATACAAACAACGGCCAAAGCCAAGCGCTCCTTCCATGGCCCCTCCACAACCAATTCCTCCGTCTGCGGATGATCATACAACCACTGAGGTAACTTCTGACTTGCAGCTTCCTATTAGTCTGCACAAAGGTGTTTACTTCTGTACTAAACATCTTATCAGTCATTTCTGCTGTTCTGCTAATCTGCATAATAATTTTGCATGCTTCACTTCTGCAATTTCTGCCGTCACTATTCCAAAGACTGCTGAAAAAGCTCTGGTAATTCCTACATGGCAACAGGCGATGAATTAGGAAATGCATGCACTATGTGGTCGCAAGACATGAGAACTTGTGGATCGCCCTCCTTCATGCCCTACCGTTGGCTGTCGCTGGGTCTTCACCATTAAGTATCAACCTGATGGAACAATTGAGCGACTGAAAGCTCGGCTTGTGGCAAAATGGTACACACAAACATATGGTGTTGACTATTTTGAGACCACCTCTCCTGTTGCACGATTTAATTCTGTTCAAATTCTGGTTTCTGTTGCTATTAACAAAGGCTGGCCCCTCATTCAGTTAGATGTTAAAAATGCATTTCCTTATGGAGATCTATAGGAGGAAGTTTACATGGTGCAACCACCCGATTTCGTTGCTCAGGGGGAGTCTGCCTCAAAAGTCTATAAACTGAAAAAGGCCATCTACGGTCTCAAACAGAGCCCACGTGCTTGGTTTGACAAACTCAGTCAGATCTTAGTCACTTTTGGCTTTCGTCGTTCCCACTCAGATCATTATGTCTTTATCCGCAAAACAGTGGCTTAGCTAGTCATTCTTGTTGTTTATGTTTACGATATTATTTTATCTGCAGTGATACCTTGGGTATACAGGCAGCTAAAACCTACTTAGAAAAGCATTTTGTCACTAAAGGTCTCGGAAAGCTGAGATATTTCATAGGTATTGATGTTTCCAGATCATCTGTAGGGCTGTCTGTCTCTCAACGAAAATATGTGCTTGATCTCTTACAGGAAACTGGTATGCTTGGCTGTAAACCAGCCAACACTCCTCTTAACCCTAATATGGATTGGGACGATGAAAATTCTCCAGTTCAGAAGGTTGGTAGGCAAGCTCATTTATCTGACGGTCACAAGAGCTGACCTCACTGCTGCCGTAGGATTCATCAACATGTATCTTGATAAACTTCGACAATGTCATTGGGATACTATATGTCACATTCTGAGCTATCTTAAAAGCTCTCCAGGCAAAGGCTTGTTCTATAAGAAGCATGTCCACTGTAATCTCTCTGGTTCTTCTGACTCTGACTATGCAGGAAGTCGCTCTGATCGTAAGTCCACGTTGGGCTATTGTACATTTGTGGGCGGAAATCTTGTTACCTGGCGAAGTAAAAAGCAGACTGTCGTAGCCCGATCCAGTGCAAAGGCATAATACCGAGCCATGGCTCATACTGCATGTGAACTTCTGTGGGTCTAGAGTGTTTTCCAAGAGTTCGACATATCCTATTCCGGCCCTATACCGATGTTTTGTGACAACAAGGCCTCCATTTTTATTGCGAGCAACCCCACTTTTCATGAGAGGACAAAACATATTGAGGTCGACTGTCACTTTGTTTGAGAAACAGTTCTTTCTGGCCGGATTTGCACTCCATATCTCAGCACTGAAAAGTAAGTAGTAGACATCTTCATTAAGATTCTTCCAAAAGCTCATTTTTAGACTCTAGTTGACAAGCTGGGCATGTTCGACATCTATGCTCCAGCTTGAGGGGGAGTATAGAGATATGTTGTGTTTTGTTGAGTGTCATGTGCCGAGCACGTGCCTCACTTATGTTTTTACTTCAGTAGTCTAGTCCCATATTGCTCACCTCTACTTTAGTCTCTACTCTCTTCTGTTATATGAGAGACTGTATTGTACACCTGTTAAATCATCCAATACACAATTCCCATTCTCTCTATATGGACGACATGTATCCTAGTGGTGGTTTATTAGATAATGAGGGTGCAAGGAAGCAACCACACCAACAAATAATAATTTAGCTTGGAAATATTGCACTATTGTTCTTGGGACCAATGAAATGATTGATTATGGAGTCACTATCAATAACAAACTATCAACCCAAGTAAAATGTCTGCTGATGCCCTACGTATATAATATTTGATATTATAACACAAATAAGTACATGAATGTATATAGCTCATACGTGCAAAATTGCGTAACTTAATTCCTACCATAGAATTAAATGTCCGATTTCGATGTCGTGTCTGATGGCCCAGAAAAAGAAAATTTTTGAAATTTCGCACTAAATTTTGATATTTACGACCCTAACGATTTTGACCACCAAATAAGCGAATTAAATCATGAAAATTTACCAGGATGATTTCATATTGGATATGTGGGGGGGGGTCTCCCACATTTGTAAGTGAAGGAAGCTGAACAATTTCGACATAATTTCGATGGCAATTTCGATGGCAAAATGAAGGAATTAAGTTTTGAAATTCTGCAAACACAAAGTCTAGACATAAACACACTAGATTATATAATAAATTTATATGTTTAGAGGTTAGGGTGGGATCCATGTCTTGATGAGTGAGTGCACAAATGAACAGAAATGTCAAGTCTGCTAGACAGTTAGAGACTAAGTCTATTACAAACTTACAAATTTCAAGTTTAAACAACTACTACTAGACTTTAAAACTTACAGTTATTTACAATTTACAACCTACAAGTTACAAGTACAACTTGCAAGCTTACAAATTACAACTTATAATATATAATTATAAAATAAAACAAATTAACAACTAACAAACTCACACTATGATGTTTCATAAGTCTTGCGTAGTAGTAAACTAGGAGTCCAACAATCCTAGTTGAAGCTTGAGTGTCGTGGTGGTTCTCCTTGTGGTGGTTGACCATACCTATCCTCATTGTCAAGTCTGTTAGACTGTAAATGAGTGGGATCCATGTCTTAATGAGTGAGTGCACAAATGAACAGAATTGTCAAGTCCGTTAGACTGTAAACAACTTACAAACCCACAATTTACCACTTAGACCTTAAAACTTACAGTTGCAAGTTACAAACTTACATGTTACAACTTATATAAGTCTAGCGTTAAAATTTAGTTAGGTTACACGGATCATGTATACATAGATCAAAGAAAATGCATTATTTTTAAGTCATTTTATGTATAAATATCGAAGAAAATGCGTACATGCGTTTCGATGTCCGATTGGAAAAAAATCAAAATTTCGATCGAAATTTTGTTCCATAATTCCTACATTTTCTCATCGAAACCCGTCATCGAAATCCTCAAGAAACAAGACAATTCCCTTACCTCCCACATGAGGGACCACCCCCAACCTACCCCCAATCACATTTTATTGCATAAAACGAAGCATTTAGGTGTAGAGATCACACCTGCAAAATTTCATAAATTAATTCGTTCGTTTTGACGTCGAAACGAGCACGGTTGCATCTATCGAAATTTTCATCGAAATTTCAAAAAATTTCGGTTTCCATGTTGTAGAAACGACATCGAAATTGGATACCACGTTCCTTGACATAAACAATGCTGCGGTGGTATGTGAGTGAGTATTTAGGAAGCATGAAACAACTATGGTTTATATATCTAGTTGAACCATGATGGTTGCCATCCTCCTTGTTAAGTATACCTATTAACATATTGGCTCCAGTTTATTTTGTTTTATTCAAGCATAAATGTGTCTCAATATTAATCTCTGTATGCCTACTAGTGATAAAATGCATACTCATGGATTAACTCAAGCTTTGTTCTTGGTCGTGTGCTTTTGTAGCTATAGCAGGAAACCATGTAGTTAGAGGTGTGATTGATAATACAAACAAAATTTCTCAGTGGTCATGCTAATTTTACACACTATAATTACAGGGTGTGCCAATCCAATACATTGATTTGATTAAAGGCATGTATAATAGTTCTACTGCAAGTGTGAAGACTCCTGGAGGAGAGAGTTCGTTCTTGTGATGGATGAGTTGACAAAGAATGTTCAAGATGATATTCCTTGGTGTATGTTATTTTGCTGATGATATTGTATTGATTGATGAAACTAAAGATGGATTGAATGATAAAATTGAACTTTAGAGAAAGGCATTGGAATCAAATGGATTCATGATTAGTAGGAGAAAAACTCAGTATATGCATTGCAATTTCAGCCAATCTCGCAGTGTGAATGGTGGGGCCAAGTTGGACGGAGTAGACATACCAAAATGTGATAAATTCCGTTACTTGGGTTCTATTATTCAAATAGATGGGGTGCCCAAAATGACGTTTGTCACAGGATCACAGCAGAATGGTTGAAATGGAGGACTGCAACTAGAGTATTATGTTATGGGAAGATCCCTCAGATAAAAAAAAGTTTTATAGAACTGCTATACGGCCAGTCATGCTCTATGGGAGTGAATGTTGGGCGGTGAAGAAACAAGGTCTCAACAAGATGAACGTGGATGAAATGCGTATGCTGAGATGGATGTGTGGGAAGACAAGAAAAGATCGCTTGAGAAATGACTATATCAGGAATAAAGTGGGGGTGGCGAGCATTGAGGACAAGTTGCGCGAGGGCCGACTCAGATGGTATGGACATGTGCAACGCAAATCGACTAATGTGCCTATACGAAGTAATGCTATTGAGTCAAGCACATTTAATAGAAGAAGAGGAAGGCCTAAATTAACATGGGAAGAGCTTATAAAGAGAGATTTTAAATCTCTACATCTACAGAATATGACCCTTGATAAAGCGGAATGGAAACGAAGGATCCACCCAACATAGTTGAGACTGAGGCTTAGATGATGATAATGATGATGATAATTATAGATCATGTTTCCTCAAAAATGAAAGCTAGCGGGTCATCATAGCTATAGATATAGCTCCCACACCCATTTTTAAATATTTCCTTCGTTGATCTTTATACAAGCAGAAGAAACAGGAGAGAGAGGTAGAATTAGGCTAGGAAGAAAAGAATCATAACTTAGGTTGTCCCTAAAAAACCCAAGGAGTCATATAGTAAGATCTGCGCACCCCGTTTCTCAAAATAATACCTATTTTTTTAGAAATTTTGCTGAAATGTGGACGAAATGGGGCTTTTTTCATCGAAATTTACCTAATCTTGTCAAAATTTGAAAAAAACCATCAAAATTTATTTTTTCGGGCAAAATTTCCTACGTACAGACGTAAGACCATCAATGTTCGATTGCTGTTGGCATCGAAATAATTGGCTAAATTTTGCCAATTTCGACTTAATTTTGAACATTGGTTTGAACTAATGATCCCTTATGACATCCTTTTTGGTTTTTCATATATACTAGTGACAAAACCTTAAGGTTGCTCAATATCAATCTATTTAGTCAAATCACCATAAAGGAGGCTTTTCTATGTCCAACGAGTAAAATGACAAATGTGGTTGCCAAGGGCAACGACATCTAATAAGATGCCGTTTTGGCTAATGGAGAGAGTGTAGGCGTATTCTTCTTACACTCCCATGTACATGTTTGCTAAGAATCGAGATTTGAGTCATCAATGTTTCCGTCCAGACCAAATTTATTTTAAAAACTCTCCTACAATTAACCACAAATTTCCATGGTGGAGATAGAATATTTTTTTCTTCTGAAATGCATACTTCTTGGGGCGCCCAACTAGTCGGCGACCAGTCGACCGATCGTTTATAGGGGGAGTGACTAGACCAACACCCACATTTGGGCACCCGTTTGCTGTTCACTCCGCCTGTCTGGTCGACGGGTTGGCCACCAGGTCGACATCTTAATCAGGCGGGCCCGACTGAGTTAGTTATTTCTTTTCACTGTTAAGTACTGTAGAAGCCAATATGTTGCCTCCCAATGACATTGCCCAATTACTACTACTACTATTAATACTGCCGTTGCTACTACTGCACTACTACTATCACTACTACTAGTACTACTTTACATATACATATCATACATACTCTCACTATATATACATACATATATATATACATATATGTATATATATATATATATATATATATATATATAGAGAGAGAGAGAGAGAGAGAGAGAGAGAGAGAGAGGCTAGAATACACTCGAGTGTACAGATCGCACGGATACACTCAAGTGTGTTTGCATATCAAGACTATTTTTTGCAAGATGTAAACCATTGATCTTCATTGTCATACTATAGTTATGCTACATACAAATTTTGAGCCCATTTGGATGAGTGTAAGTCACTCATCCGAGGGCAACAAAATTGACGCACGAAACTAATTTGAAATGCATAATTTTTGCGGTCTTTATAACATGACCTATAAATGTTCAAATGTGCTCAAATTTTTTATATGAGTTATTCACAAGATGATTAAGAAGATCAACGGATTAGATTTTTGAAAAAAACATTGCATCATGAAAAACAACTTGAGTGTATTCTGGTCCGAATACACTCGAGTGTATTCTAGCCTCACTCTCTCTCTCTCTCTGTCTTTATATATATATATATATATATATATATATATATATATATATATATATGCCCGCAAGGGTGTGGCTCATTGGTGATCAGACCGTGAATGCATGCAGAGGTCTTAGGTTCGAATCCTCACAGGGACGAATAAACTGGGATTTATGTCTGACATGGTTTGTGCCGGAACTAATGGGTTGCACACTTGGTTTACCATACTCCTCCTGTGTCGGGCCTTCACAGGTTAATGAGGGGTCGCGGAGAGGAAGTCTCCTTGATGACTCATATATATATATATATATATATATATATATATATATATATATATATATATACAAAGTCAGGCTAGAATACACTCGAGTGTATTCGGAGCAGAATACACTCAAGTAGTTTTTCATGATGCAATATTTTTTTCAAAAATCTTATCCGTTGATCTTCTTAATCATCTTGTGAATAAATCATATAAAAAGTTTGAGCACATTTGGACATTTATAGGTCATATTATAAAGATCGTAAAAATTATGCATTTCAAATTTTTTTCGTGCGTCGATTTTGTTGCCCTCGGATGAGTGACTTACACTCATCCAACTGGGCTCAAAATTTGTATGTAGCCTAATTATAGTATGATAATGAAGATCAATGGTTTACATCTTGCAAAAAATAGTTTTGATATGCAAACACACTTGAGTGTATACATGCGATCTGTACACTCGAGTGTATTCTAGCCGAACTCATATAGAGTCAGGATAGAATACACTCGAGTGTATTCGGAGCAGAATACACTCGAGTAATTTTTTATGATGCAATATTTTTTTTTCAAAAATCTAATCCGTTGATCTTAAACATCTTGTTAATAGCTCATACGCAAAATTTGAGCACATTTGGACATTTATAGGTCATGTTATAAAGACCGCAAAAATTATGCATTTCAAATTACTTTCGCGCGTCGATTTTGTTGCCCTTGGATGAGTGACTTACACTCATCCAAATGGGCTCAAAATTTGTCTGTAACCTAGTTATAGTATGACGGTGAAGATCAATGGTTTACATTTTGCAGAAAATAGTCTAGATATGTAAACACACTTGAGTGTATTCGTGCGATCTGTACACTCGAGTGTATTTCAGCCTGTCTCTGTCTCTCTCTCTCTCTCTCTCTATATATATATATATATATATATATCGACACTGACGCCAAAGTGAAAGAATTAAATTATGAAATGTTACATTTGTAATCTCCACACCTCAATTATTGTTTTATGCAACAAAATTGTGTATACGGTATGGGGGGTTCATCATGTGGGGGTAAGGATTTGATCTATTTCTTGTGGATTTAAATGACAATGAAGGAATTATAATTTGAAATTTTACCAGCACAATCCTTAAACTTTGTGAAAGCGGTGAGTACTATTAATGTGATCTGGATAATTACATAACCCTCTCTTTATACGACAAGTGAGAAGAAGTAAAATAGATATGGGATAAAATTAAAGAGAGTAAAATAACAAGACATGATATAAAACTAATATGTCAAGCTCCCCCTCAAGCTAGAGCCTAGATATCTTGCATGCCCAACTTGTCCACTATTGTAGCAAATTTAGTCTTTGAAAGATGCTTGGTGAAGATGTTAACAATCTGATCATTAGTCTAGATAGGAGTAGAAATATGTCCAGACATAATGACTTCTCTAACCAAGTGAGCATCCACTTCTATGTGTTTGGTGCGCTCGTGGAAGATAGGATTGCTAGCAATGAAGATAGAAGCTTTATTATCACACTACATAGAAATAGGTCCAACAACACAAATGATGGATTCTTTTAGTAGTCCTTGCACCCACATTAATTCATGTTAATATATCTCTTTATATTCAATTATTTGTAATTTCTATATATTGCTGGACCTCTATGTAATTTTTCCAATTTCTATTAATAAAAGGGTGAGAGGTCTTGAACCCTCACACACGCTGCATTTCAAACAACTTTGCGACATACATTTACATGGTACTAGAGCAAGGTTGCTAGGGTTCATCCGGGCGACCGCCACCTCTCTCTCTCCTCTCCAACACGCCGCCGCCCGCCACAAGACCAGCCGCCGGCGCTGCCCCTCCCGGGCAGCACTCAGCGCCACCGCCCAAGGCTAGCTGTCGGCGCCACCCCTCTCAGGCAGCACTCAACGCCGCCGCCAGCTAGGAGCGGCAACAACAGCCGCCGCCCAAGGCCGGGCGTCGTAGCCGCCGACCCAGGGTAGGCACCCCGGCCACCAGCAGCCCCCGGTTCCTCCAGTTGCTTCCGAAGGCAGCGTCTACGCAAAACGGCTCATTAAAATTTCATATCGGAGGCTCCGTTCGTACGTAGGAAATTCTTAATCACATCTCCATGCGTGATTAGGGAATTTTTGTTTGGGGGCTGTGGATACGTCAGACACGCATCTCATCATTTGACGTGATGTGTATCTCCCTGTCACTCGATCCTTTCGGTGACGTGTATCTCTTCGTCGCCGTCAATCCTTTCTGTGACGTGTATCTCTCTGTCACCCTATCTCTCCGTTGAATCATGGAGGACACCAATGCATCTACCATCTACAACGAGATGTCACCTATCCCCTCCATCAAGCTTAACGAGAAGAATTATCTCTTGTGGATGAATGCTGTCCATACAGTGTTAGAATCCCGAGATAAGGCAAGACATGTTGATTCTGATCCTCCTGCTTCTACTGACAAAGGCTATGCTGAATGGAAGCGTCATAATAGTATGGTGAAGACATGGCTATGGGGAGCATGGAACCTAGTATTGCTGCTAGGTTCATGTTCTATACTACTGCCGAAGACATATTGGATGCAGTGAAGAAGCATTACTCATGAAAAAAATGCTCTTCGTCAGTTTATGATATATGATCGCCTCTTCACAGAGCGACAGGGAGACAAGCCTTTAGAAGAATATTTCAGAGTGATCCAAGGTATTTGTTCAAGAACTGAGCTTCTATCGTCCAGTGACTGTCCAAGAACAAGTCAAAGACAGAGATGACTTGATTACTGCAAAGTTTCTATCTGGCCTGAGTTCGTCATGCAGTTTAGCCCGAAGTGTCATCCTCGCTTCTGACAAACTTCTCAGTCTGGAAGATGCCTACTCGAGAATTTTACAATCAAATTTTGAACCAGTTGATTCTACAACATTCTCGCCTTCTGGAGAGTCTCATGCAACTGTAGCCGCTGTAGTTTGAGGAGGCCGTACAGGTATGGGCAGAGAACGTGGAGCACGTCCTAAGTGCACCTTCTGTGACAAACCTGGACACACTGTTGAGAAATGCTGGAAGAAGCATGGTAGACGTGCTGCACCACCTGTGGGGGCAACAAACTATGCGAGTTTTGCTGAGTCTTTTGAGCCGCGTGCATCAAGTTCTGGTTCTTCTGGCATCACACTCACAAAGGAAGAATATGATATATTTATTCTGGCTACACAACATCTGAGTGTGGGATCTTCCTCAGCAAATCTGGCATCTACCAATGGTAATCAGGCTACCTCTTTACTGGCTTCTGGTTCAACTTCTTCATGGGTTTTTATTCTGGAGCGTCACAGCATATGACTGGTATGAGGAGACTACTTCATTCCATTGACTCACATATTCCTAACAAATCTGTGATTACAACAGATGGTTCAGTGAGAAGAGTGTGAGCAAGTGGATCTGTCTCTCTGAATCCTAAATTTTTTCTTAAATCTGTTCACTATGTGCCTGTTTTTCCTTTTAATCTTCACTCTGTTGCAAAATTAATCGATACTGTGAACTGTACAGTGACATTTGGGCCTTCTTGCTTTGTATTACAGGATCTCAAGAGTATGGGGACGATTGGTGGGGGGCCTAGGAAAGGTGATCTCTACCTCTTCCGTGGTGACAGTCTACTTCGCCAAGTATCTGCTCCTGCTCTAGCTATCCGTCTGAGTGGTTCTCCCTTACTGTGACACTATAGGATATGGACATCCGTCGTTGGAGAGCTTGAGGAAGATAGAACCTGAGTTATCCCAAATGTCTTCATTAGAGTGTCAGTCTTGTCAACTAGGAAAACATCATGGACTGTCTTACCCCAGTCGTGTCAATAAACGGGCGTCTTGTCCCTTTAAGTTAGTCCACAGTGATGTTTGGGGTCCTGTAAAGACCAAGTCATAATGGTTTTTGCTATTTTATTTCCTTTGTGGATGATTTTTCTCGCATGGCATGGATTTATTTGTTAAAGAGTCGAGAGTGTGTTATCCATTGTCAAGCATTTTCATCAACAAATAAAAGTTCAATTTGATTGCAATATTAAAATTCTTCAATCTGATAATGCCTAGGAATATGTTCAAAGTGCTATGGCTGAGTTTTGTAGTTCTGTTGGGATGATTCATCGTACGCCTTGTCCTCACACCCCTCAACAAATTGGGGTAGCTGAGCGGAAAAATTGTCACCTTCTTGATATTACCAGGACCATTATGTTTCAGTTCAATGTCCCTAAGAGGTTCTGGTCTGATGCTTTACTTACTGCCTGTTTCCTGATCAATAGGCAACCCTCTTCGGTGCTTCAAGGACGTACTCTATTTTTTGTCTTACGTCCCAAGGATCAACCTTTCCTTGTTCCTCTCAGAGTGTTTGGTTGTGCGTCTTTTGTCCACAATTATGACCCTAAGGCTGATAAGTTATCCCCTAGGTCTATTAGGACTCTTTTTCTCGGGTACTCCAACACTAGCAAAGGATACAAGTGCTATTGTCCCAGTCTCCGTTGTAAGTTTGTGTCTCGGGATGTAACTTTCCATGAATCCACACCATATTTCTCGAGTGTTCCCAGTAAGGGGGAGCAATTGCGTGAAAGTGAGAGAGTGCCACCATCACATCGGTGAGAGAGTGCCACCTATCATACTTGGCTATACTGTAATTCAGGATGAGCAGCCAACAAATGATACATCAATTCAACAATATCCACATGTTTACAGCAGACGAGGCAGGCAGGATCCATAGGAGGTAGCGTCTCTGGTCTCTGAGCCTTCCCCATCTTCCTATACTCAAGAGATTTCTGCAGAACCATCTAACCTTGATGTTCCCATTGCTGTTTGCAAAGGTACTCGTTCCTATACTATTCGACACCCTATTGCAAATGTGTGTTGTTTTGTCGAAATTATCTAAGCAGGCCCGATCATTTGCTCTTGGGATTGATTCTGTGGTCATTCCAAGAACTGATCTTGATGCTATGAAAGATATTGGCTGGAAATAGACAATGCATATAGAAATGTCTGCTCTTCTACAATACAACACATGGGATCTTATTGACTTACCTCTAGGTAAAAATGTTGTGGGCTGTAGATGGTATTCACAGTAAAACATAATCCAAATGGTTTAGTTAAGAGGTTGAAGGCTAGACTAGTGGCAAAGGGTTACACTTAGACATATGGAGTTGATTTCTTTGAGACCTTTTCTCCAGTGGCTCGTCTGAATTCAGGATTCTTATTTCTCTGGCTACTACTTTTGACTGGCCTCTATTTCAGCTTGATGTAAAGAATGCCTTTCTCCATGGTGATCTACAGGAAGAGGTGTACATGGAGCAACCTCCTGGTTTTGTTGCTCAGGGGGAGTGTCAAAAAGTGTGTAGATTGAAGAATGCCATCTATGGATTGAAGCAATCTCCTAGAGCTTGGTTTGATAAGTTCAGTGATGTCGTACGAAAGATGGGCTTCTCTCGTTCTGTGACTGATCACTCCTTATTTTATTCTAGCTCTTCTAGTGGATCCATTATTATTGCTGTATATGTTGATGATATATTATCACTGGTAGTGATTCTACATGCATATCACGTGTGAAGGAAGGATTGCAAAGGCACTTTCATACAAAGGATCTGGGCAAACTGAGATATTTTCTAGGCATTGAAGTACTTAGATCTCATGCAGCTACTAATTTGTCCTAGAGCAATTATGTGCTGCTTTTACAACAGGAAGCTGACATGAGCGAATCCATGGCGATGTCACTCCTATGGACTATCATGCGAAGGAGATGACTGATGATATTGATTATCCAGATCCAGGATACTACAGGAAAATTGCTGGTAAATTAATATATATGATAGTTACTCGCCCTGACATTTCCTTTGTTGTAGGAGTGGTGAGTCATCATATGAGCTCACCACAATAGGCACACTGGATGACAGTCTGTCATATTCTGAGATATCTGAAGGGTGCACCCTGTAAGGGGATCACCTACTATAGACCCAAGACTCTGGTGTCTACTCTTATTCATACTGGTTATGCAGATGCAGACTGGGCTGGTAATCTGAATGACAGGAGCTACTTCTGGGTATTGCACGTTTGTAGGAAATCACCTTATCACATGGAAAAGCAAAAAGCAGAATGTTGTGGCTTGATCAAGCACGGAGGCTGAGTATCGAGCAATGGCTCATGCCTGTTGTGAGTTGCAGTGGGTTCAATCTGTGCTTTTTGAGCTAAAGATTCCTGTTTCGTCTCCCATAGAGCTCAAATGTGACAATGAGGCTGCTATCTACATTGCCAAGAATCCAGTCTTCCATGAACGCACTAAGCATGTAAAGGTTGAATGCCACTTCATCAGAGATCAGATCAAGAATGATACTGTTGTGACTTCGCACGTCAAATCTGAAGATCAACTTGCAGATGTCCTCATAAAGCCATTGAGTCCAGCAACATTTCAGAGCTTTTGCAAAAGCTGGGCATACACGATGTATACACTCCAGCTTGAGGGGGAGTGTTAATATATCTCTTTATATTCTATTATTTATAATTTCTATATATTGCTGGACCTCTATGTAATTTCTCCGCTTTCTATTAATAAAAGGGTGAGAGGTCTTGAACCCTCACACATGCTGCATTTGCAAGCAGCTTTGCGGCATACGTTCACAATTCACATGTAGTTTGTACTTATCTTCAACACTCGATCAGACACCAACATTTTTTTTTACTTTGCCATGTATTGAGATATCCTCCCACAAATCTACTCAAACCAGTGGTAGTTTTGCAGTCAATTCTGCTGCTAGCATAGTCATAACCAGAGTAACCAATAAGTTTGCAGTGCTCATGTCACCTATATGGCAGACATTTCCCAGGAGATTTTTTGAGATACTTGAGAATATGACAGACAACATCCCAATGACACTGTCGAGGTTTGTCCAGGTACCTATTGACAAGTCCTACTTTAGAAGAAATATGAGCTCTACTAAAGTTAAATAGATCACTTACCAACTAGTCTTCTATATTGTTGGTTGTCAGGATATGGAGAAGAAGAGTCATCGTCCAGATTTGTTTTGGGATCAAGAGGAAGACTGGTCAGTTTAGTTTTTAGCATACCAATTTCCTTCAAGAGATCATAAACATACTATTGTGATAGGCAGATCTCAAAAGAAGAATATGAAACCTCAATGCCCAGAAAGTATCGAAGTTTCCATGAAACTTTGGTAATAAAATGTTTTTCCAGATACCCCTTAGTGTCTTGTATGCCTTCTTGATCACTACCTGACATAATAATATCATTGACATACACTATCAGAATTACAAGTCTAGAATTAGTAGGGGCTCCGGGCGGTGCGGGCGAAGAGACGATCAACTGCCTTAGCGCATGGGGGCCAAGGTGGATGGAGCTGACCCTTGCAACACCCAATGGCGACAAACAACACCACACAAGAGTGATGAGGACAACACCTATCACTCGATGCTCTCACAGCGGAAAAAAAGGTTTTGCCAAAGGTAGCGAAGTCACTTGAAAAGGATGAGGGGTATGAGGGGGCTGAGAACATGATTGAGACACATGACTAGAAACAGGGTGGCGTTGATGTGAAAGAGGAACGGAAGAGACGGTCGATCATGAAAATAAAATAAAAGGAAAGGAGCCCAAGTAGAAAAGGAGATAGGAAAGGAATCAAGGAAAAGGCAAACAAGAAAACAAAACGAATTGAAAAGATAAGTAACACAACGAAAACAAGGAATGAAGAAAACAAGAAATGACAGAGAGTTAGAAATAAAAGAAGCAAAAAAGAAAAAGGGAATTTGAAGGGAAGGGAAAAAAGAAAGTGAGGAGATTTGGAAATCAAATGAGAAGGGGTGGGGAGAATAGAAATGGAGCAAACAGAAGAGAAGAAGAAAAAAGATAAACTAAAAAAGAAACTAAAGTTGAGCTGACAAACAAAGAAAAAAATAATGAAAATTGACGTCGCTAAAAGCTAAAAAGGGAGAAATGTTGCCTTAGAGAGAGAAAAAAGAAAACCAGGGAAATAAAGATATTGCCTTGGAAGGCAAAAGAACAAAAAAGTAAAGGACGAGGGGGCGGGGGGTAAAACCTGCTCCACTAATAGGTCATGAAGATTGAACAAATGCCTGGCGGGCGGTCAAGCCAAGGAGTGACGTCCACTTACAGCAGGCGGATGAGTTTTCTCTCTCTCTTCTAGGATTGGGTTTGGATTACTGCTCCAACACCAAGTAGAATGGAAGCAAGACTAGTTTGAGATAATTAACAAGTGATTACAAGGCTTATATAAAGAAAAGTCTAGACAAGGCAACATTCCTATACTCCCCAATATAAATAGGAGTCTAACAATAATCTTTTATTCTTTGGCGTTGCTCAACATGATCTGGCTATCATAGCTCAAAATCATCAAGGCAGGTTCATTCAGACTATGATGCACTGAGTATTATATGATAGTGGCTGATAATGCTCTCTATCAAGGCTGCAAATATTTGATCGAGTATTAATCGATGTCATGTCTTGCTACGACCTGCTAACCCACTATCTTATTCAATATAGTTTTTTTGCTAGCCGTTATTTAACTACCTGGGAATGATTTCTATCTTGTCTTAAGAGGCGTAATGTTAGAAAATTAGGATTGCCATAAAAACGTGTCTATCATATCCATATTGTTTTCTAATCCATATGGCACATTGGATGATAAGTATTTTGGTCTTCTTTCCTATATGGTACATTGCTCAGCCACAAATAAATCTTTACTCTAATCAGTGTCTGCCACTTACACCTAACCGAAGTCTGATTTTGTATCTTCCGGGCTTGTGTGCCAGGTCTTCCATAATTTGAATTTTCAGGTTTTATGCAAATGAGATCTTTTAACACTATTCAGGTTTTCATTGAAATATATTCACTGTACTCGTATTGTTCAGGTTTGACTTCCCATCTAGAATTGGTTCGGGAGACAGAGAGCAGGCGGTTACTGGTATGCTTCAGAATTTATCTTTGGAAGGGTTGGATCCACAATGGATTAGGCCACTTCCACCTAGGCTTCCAGTTTTAGATGGGGAGGTAAGCCCACATTTTCTCAATTAATGAAATTTGAAATTATTTTATGTATGAACTAATATACAAGATTTATTTTTATAGCTTTTCTGGATCAACCTTGACAATGACCATGACCTTTTGTGGGATTATGGAATGTGTGCCGATACTAGCCGAGGATCGGCAATCAGGGATCTGATTGGAAATGCATTGAAGGGTCCGCTGGCGCCTACACAACAAGAGGTTTCTTTCCCTCTTGCTTTTACTTTTCAACTTAGTAAACTGGAGATTGGTAGATAATTTTGATATTTCATTCTGTATGTATACTAGGGATGACTGGGTTCTTCTCACACCATGGGCAGATCATACAAGTTATGTTCCATTCAAAATCTATACACGGAAAAGGAGACAGTCTAAGAAGTGACTTTAGCCTCTAATAAACTACATTTATTCTAGTCGATATTAATCACAATTCCATAATGTGTAGTAAACATTCTACATAAGAGGTAGAAAACGAGCTATTGCATATGAAATCAATGTCACAAAAGCTAGAAAGCTAGCTTATTTACATGTACCATTAGTGCTGCACAGTTGCTGGACGGATAACCAATCAACTGTGGGTATAAATTATCAGAAGGCAAACCATTCAGAGAAAATTCCAGCTATTCAAGAGGAAAACAAGTGAAAGATATACTTTGCTACAGTGGTACTCATATGATGATAACTGTAGAGCATCAGAATGCTGCTGCTAGAAATGGGTGTTGACATGTCCTTTGAATTTTCTGTCATCTTAACAATACTGAAGTAGACTGCCAATGTAGGAAAAGTTGCAGGAGGAAAGATTGTCGGTCGCCAATTTGATGAAACATGTCATGACCTTACCTGATGCATGCTTCAAATTCTGACCGGAAATTTGAATTTTGGTCTGGAATTTCGTTTTCAGTGAGGACCAAGAAACAAATCACATAATCACTAACTTGGCCATGCATTTCACGAAACTCTGACAATAATTTCAAAATTCTGATAATTTTGATATATCTGCCTTCTTTGGGCACATATATTTTACAAAGTTTTCGCAATATTAATGAGTTTCATACCTTAATTTAGAGAAGCAGTATGTTGACTGTTGTGTTTGTTGTTAGCTGACTGCGAGAGTAGCTATTGCTTTGGGAGGTCTTCAAGCTCGGATATAAGGCATGTTCGCACCAACCCCACCTATATCTACCATCATCTTCCACTTTATACCCCTTACATCAATATTTACAAGAATTAATTTTAAAATAGGCAAATTTTAAGTTGAAGATCAACTCAAATAGGAGGATTTATAGTTAAATATCTACATCTACCAAGTAATGCCATTTTGTGCTACAGTCTACACATAATGCTATAAACATCCTTATAACACAAGTAAATTACAAACATACCAGCAATATGAAATTTAGGAATCATATTTTTTATCTGCTTTCCTGAACTCATACCCACTTCAAGTTGTAACTTGTAACAGTCAAGGATATGGAAGATTTCACACTCTTAACTTATTTGTGGCCACTATTATAGTAATACTGTTAGTTCTACACAGACTTGGTAGTTCCTTCACTTACATAAAGACCCCCTTTATGTACAAGTTTTCCCCTTCATATTCAATTATACGAAGTTATGCTTAAATTAGTGTATCTATGTCTAGAAAACATTTTTCATTGTTGTTTACAATTGTTAATATATATGCCTTTATTGAGTGTTTTGTTAATTTACTGTTATATATGGACCTCACTGTAAATGTTCTTTTAGTATAAATACAAGGGTACACACATTGTGTAACCCTAAGCTCTCTATTTCACGTGTTCTTTTACATGGCACTAGAGCAGGACTGATCCAAGTCCTCCCTCACCCGACGCCGCCGTCCCCTCCCACCCAACCCTCTCTCTCTCTCTTCTCCCCCCTTCCCCCGGCCAGGCACCGCCTGCCGGCAGCAGCTAGCAGGCCAGCCGGCCGCAGCCTGCAGACAGCTGCAGCGCCGGGGCTGCACGCCGCCGGGGCATGTAGGCCGCCGGGGTTGCTTCACCCGCTTGGTTCAGGGCTCCGTCTGCCCGCGGGTTTGATTTCTGCCTGAAGACCACCGTCGGATCTGTTTTTTGCCTGCCTGCCCATGTGATCGGTTGAGTCACTGGGTTCCTTGCTACGCTCCGGTGTAGCCCGTATGTGAAGAGGTCCTTCTGATCCGTAGCTCTGTGCCTGCTGCTGCCTACCTGAAGACGTAGGCAACCTTCTACTGCCTGTTAATGCCTGCCTGTCACTTTGCCAGTTCGTCTGCCTCTACCTCATGGCGTCTACCCATGAAGATCTGCGCCGTCAAATGACAACTATGAAGCTGGATGGGAGAAACTACCAGCACTGGTGTGCTCTATGCAGATATATGTCAAATCACAAGGAAAAATGTCGCACTTGACGCGAGATCCACCACCGGTGCCTCCTGCAATAGTCGACTCAACAAATGTGAAAGCTTATGATGGCTGGGTGAAAGACAACTCCACACTCATGACATGGATTCTGAATAGTAGTGAGACCAAGATTAGCGTCACACTCTTATACCTGTAGACGGCGAAGCAGATGTGGGATCAGCTTGCCAACACTTATTCACACAGGCAGAATGCCAAGAAGGTGTTTGATATCAACAAGCAGCTCAGCCGCCTGCGGTTCTCTAGATCCGATCTGACGGATTACTTCTCTGCTTTCAAGGGACTGTGGGGGGAATTGGAAGCCTACCATCCCTTGTCTACTGATTTGACTACTATGCAACGACAGCGACAGGAGTTGCAAGTAGTCCAGTTCCTCTGTGGCCTACCTGATTCCTATGCCGGGGTGGTGGATCAGATTCTCGCCAGTGATCCGCTGCCTACTCTACAGACTGCCTTTTAGAGACTACAACGCTTACCTGCATCGTTATCTGAGACTCCTGCTAATACGGGTGATACTACTGCTTTTGCTGTGATGTCTGGTCGTGGTCGTGGACGTGGTCGCTCGCATGACGCTCGTCCTCCTCTTGATGCTGGCAGGGGGAGGAACTCTTCAGGTCGTGGAGCATCTTCTGGACCTGCTACTGATGCTGCTCGTCCTCAGACTGGCCAACGCTTCTGCAACTTCTGTGGCTGGTCTAACCATGTTGAAGAAAAGTGCTGGGAGAAATACGGCAAACCAGCTTGGGCCAATGCGGCCACTGAGGCTACTACATCTTCTGAGGTGTCTACCCAGCCTGATGTCCCGAGTACTACTGCTGACTTCATTCGTGCTGAGGTCGAGCGCCTGTTGCTGGAGCGTACTGGCTCGTCATCTACTACCACCACCACTGGAGCACATGCTGCGACATACTCTGGTTGTGACACTGCCTTCCTTACTGCACCATCCTCTACTACTGATAATACAAAATGGGTCATAGATTCGGGTGCGTCTTCTCATATTTCTGGGAATCGGTCGTTGTTCAGAAGTTCATCTAGACCGACTACTAATTCGTCTGTTATGCTTGCTGATGGCTCCAAGTTTGCCGTTTGGGGGATTGGAGACATTGTGTCTGGTATTGTGCTGAAATCTGCTCTATATGTGCCTCGTTTTCCGCTGAATTTATTATCTGTTAGCAAGACTTTGCGTAACCTGAACTGTAGCCTGACTTTAGTGCCTGGTTCATGTGTTTTTCAGGACCTTCGCACGAGGATGAAGATTGGTGGGGGGCATGAAGGATCTGATGGCTTGTATTACCTGGACAATCTGAAAAGAGTGGACAATGTGGCTCTGGCTTCTGCAGTATCTTCTTCAGTATCGGCTTCACAGTGGCACAACAAACTTGGGCACCCTTCATCTGAGAAATTGCGTCATATTGTATCTGATGTAGGAAAAAATGTGTTTCAATGTGAATCGTGTCAGTTAGGCAAACAGACTAGGGCTGCTTATCCTAAACGTTCTCAGATTAGTAGTAAAAATGTTTTTGATCTTGTTCATGCTGATGTATGGGGTCCATGTCATGTCCCTAGTCTATCTGGCAACAAATATTTTTTTCCTGTTCATTGATGATTTTTCTCGGGCCACGTGGTTATTTCTTCTGAAAAGTCGATCAGAAGTTCTGTCCACAATTAAATCTTTTTTTGCTGAGATGAAAACACAATACTCTATGCCTGTTAAAATTTTTAGAACGGATAATGCACTTGAATTTGTTCAAAAAGATGTTGAGTTGTTCTGTAAATCCGTTGGCACTATACACCAGACTTCTTGTATATACACACCTCAGTAGAATGGCATTGCTGAAAGAAAGAATAGACACTTACTAGAGGTTGCTAGAACTATAATGTTGCATGCTAATGTACCTCGAGGATTCTGGCCAGAAGCCATCTTGACTGCCTGTTTTCTAATAAACCGGATGCCTTCTTCGGTAATTGGAAATAAAATACCTGTGCAAATTCTGAATCCTGATAAACCTTTATTTACTGTACCTCCTCGCATATTTGGCTCTACATGCTTTGTAAAGTTGCTTGGCCCAACGCATGATAAACTATCTCCACGTGCTGAAAAATGTATTTTTTTGGGGTATTCTCGTACACAGAAAGGATACAGATGCTATAACCCAACTATTAAGAGATGGTTCACAAGCAGCGATGTTGTCTTTTTTGAGGGTACACCATACTATACTCAAGGAGATAGTCTTCAGTCTGAGCTTATTGCTTCTCAGCTGCCTATTACTAGTGACTGTGTTTCTGATGCCACTACTTCTATACAACCGACACCTCCTCTTATTGTTTATCAGCGCAGGAACAGATCTCAACCTGCACAAGACCCCCCCCCCCCCAATCCAAGCCAATCTTCTCCTCCAGAAGGTTCTGCGTCACCTGAGGTAATCTCTGATCTTGATGTACCTATTGCTCTTAGGAAGGGCACTCGTTCCTGCACTATCCACAATATTGCTAACTATGTATCTACTGATCATTTAAGTGTTCATGTTAGCAACTTTGTCACTGCATTATCTGCTATTGCCATCCCAAAGACTGTACAAGATGCCTTGTAAAGTACAACTTGGACTACTGCTATGAAGGAGGAAATGCTTGCTCTTTCTGACAAACAGACTTCGGAGTTGGTGGATCCATCTCCTTAGTGTAAGCCTATAGGCTGCAGATGGGTTTATGCTGTCAAATATCAACCAGATGGTACAGTAGAACGTCTGAAGGCACGTCTTGTTGCTAAAGGATATACACAGAGCTATGGTATTGATTACTTTGAAACCTTTTCACCCGTTGCCCGTCTTAATTCTGTCAGAGTTCTCTTATCTGTTGCTGTTAATCTTGACTGGCCTCTAGTAAAACTGGATGTTAAAAATGCTTTCTTATATGGTGATCTGCAAGAGGAGGTCTATATGGAGCAACCTCCTGGGTTTGTTGCTCAGGGGGAGTCACATAAAGTCTGCAGGCTGAGGAAATCTATCTATGGGCTCAAACAGAGTCCTCGTGCTTGGTTTGATAAGTTAAGCAAAATTTTGACGGCCTTTGGTTTTCTGAGGTCACAGGTTGATCATTCTGTCTTTATGAAAAAGACTTCCTCTGGCATTGTGATACTTATTGTATATGTTGATGATATAATTCTATCTGGCAGTGATTCTGTTGCTATTCAGGACACTAAAGCCCATCTCTACAAGCACTTTGCTACTAAAGATCTGGGAAAACTACACTATTTTTTGGGCATAGAAGTGTCTAGAACCTCTAATGTTCTTGTTCCATCTCAAAGGAAATATGTACTGGATCTGTTACAGGAAACTGGTATGCTTGGTGCACGGCCAGCTGACACGCCTCTAGATCTCAATGTTAATTGGGATGATGATTCTTCTCCGCTGTTTGCTGATAACAAGAAATACAGGAGATTGATTGGTAAGATGATATATCTGACGGTAACTAGAGCTGACATATCTACTGCTGTGGGCCTTCTTAGCAGGTACTTGGATAAAGCCAGACAGTGTCACTGGGATGCTCTATGTAACATTTTGCGATATCTAAAGAAGTCACCTGGCAAGGGCGTCCATTACAGGAAAAATGGACATTGTTCTCTAGAAGGCTATTCTGATTTTGACTATACAGGGAGCAAGATTGACAGGAAATCCACTTCTGGCTACTGCACATATGTAGGGGGTAATCTTGTCACCTGGCGCAACAAGAAACAAAATGTTGTTGCTAGACCTAGTGCTGAAGCTGAATATAGGGCCATGGCCCATACTGCCTGTGAACTTCTGTGGGTGCAGTCTCTTCTACAAAACTTTGGTATTGAGTCGTCTTCTGCTATTCCGATGCACTGTGATAACAAAGCTCTTATTTTCATTGCCAGCAATCATGTATATCACGAGCGCACAAAACATATTGAGGTTGACTGCCACTTCATCAGGGAAGCTATTCTATCTGGGAAAATTTGACATATTCACAAAACTGCTGGCAAAGAAGCACTTCTGTTCTCTGGTGGACAAGTTGGGCATGATTGCCATCTATGCTCCAACTTGAGGGGGAGTGTTAATATATATGCCTTTATTGCGTGTTTTGTTAATTTACTGTTTTATATGGACCTCACTATAAATGTTCTTTTAGTATAAATACAAGGGTACACACATTGTGTAACCCTAAGCTCTCCATTTCACGTGTTCTTTTACAACAATCACTACTGTAATATCCTCAATCCTTCACAACTTTAACCATTCCTTTACTCACGTAAAGAGCCCACCACCATCTCCAATATATCCCCTTCATATTAATTAATGCAACTATGCTTTAATTATGGTAAGTCAGTCCTACATTTTAATGCTGAAATTACTAGTAGTAGTATACGGCGTATAATAGTATATACTAAAGTTTGTGATCCCCAAGTTCCCTCTGACACATGAAGGACCTGCCCACATAATCCATATAAAATATTATTGTGTAAATAAGCAATTATCAAGATGGTACTAAACATTCTACGTATGGAAATTAAGCCATTGCGTTGATCATGTCTACGGTTGTTAATGTCCAAACCAAGTAAACATCCATGTTCCATCTTGTTGCCTACTTGTCGATCCATGTTGGTGACTTTGACCTAGTTGTCGAGATAAATGATCAATCTAGTTTCAAAAAGTCCCTCTTGTGGACAATACTTGCATTTATTGTTACATAGTGAACATTTAAAAAACCTTGACAAGAAGATATTATTGCTTAAAGGACCTCCCCACATAGTCGATATTATTGCATAAATAAGTAGTTATCACCATGGTACTAAACATTCTCCACATATGGAAATTAAACCTTTGTGTTGTTCATGTCTTCGGTTTTTAATGTCAAAACCAAGTAAACTTCCATGTTCCATCTTGTTGCCTACTTGTCGACTCATGTCAGCGACTTTGGCTTAGTTGTTAAGATAACAAATCGACCTAGTTTTAGAAAGTCCCTATTGTGGACAATACTTGCAGTTTTTGCTGCATAAATAGTGAAGACATTGATACCAATTTGCAAAAATCTGCATCCATCATCCCCAACCGAACTGAATCGAATTTAAAATTCACCCATTACCATCCACACTATAGTTATTATGTGGAAATGGTTTTTTCTTGTCGGGGGGCCAGAGATCACGGATCTTCGCTAGTCCGTATCACTTCCCTGCTTCATCTACGTTCCTTCCTCCTTTTCTCTGCCTGCAACTGACAACTGCTCAATGGAAGGAGGCATGCACGAGATGGCTACACATGCAACGGACCTGGCCAATGACTGATGGAAGTGAGGATAACTTGTCTCTTCGTGAGATAGAATGCGCAACTGCCCCAGCCCTGCCGCTGCTCCATTGCATTCCACCAACGGTGGATGTCTTCCCTACATCCTCCAGAAACAGCAACACGCCGTCAGCCTCTTAGATGTGGGGTCTATGGCAATAGGGTGACACTGGGGTCAACATGATTGGGTGGTGTTGGGGGCCAGCCTCCGGTGCCAGAACAAGGACGAAACAATGGAATGATACTCTAATGAGTCTAGGTGGTGATGCATGAGTCATTGGCAAAGCTGGTGTTTGAGGGTGGCGGCCGGTGGAGGGGCCGAGAGGCGTCATCTTTTCCTGCCCAAGGAAAGCTGACATGGAGGTCCACGTGGCCGTAGCTATGGTGGCCGGTGGAGGGGCCGAGAGGCGTCGTCTTTTCCTCCCCAAGGAAAGCTGACATGGAGGTGTCCACGTGGCTGTAGGGATGGTGGCCGGTGGAGGAGACTGGGCGTGGTCTTATCCTCTGTTCAGCTTCCCAAGGAAAGTCAACACGGTGGTGTCCACGTCGCCATGTGTTGGCATCTTCGGAGGCGACAACGAGATGTCTTCATAGACTTGTATGTGACCATCAAACCATGGATGATCTTCGGCTTCGGAGGTGGTGCAACGGTGGGTGCTCGTCAGCTGGCCATCACAATGTCGTCGATGAGAGACCACTTTGCCTATTCTGGGCGTGCAATTTTCCAGCCGTAGAGATCACTAAAGCAATGCAGATCAGCTTTTGTTAGGCACATAATACTTTAGTTTGGGTTCTTGTGGATATCCATACTGCTGAATGCTTGTTATGCATCATCCGCTCCAGATCTAATTGTTTGAGATGGGCGCCCAGAAAAACGGTTCGGATGCATATTGTTCGGCTCGGTGATGGTTTTCTGGATAATTCTGCTATCCCTAAGAGAACACTTAAAGAACATTGGCAAGAAACCATTCTTGACCTTGAGGTAACCATTTTCTTAGTGTTTTAGCTAAGTGTTGTAGATCTATTCCTCTTCTGTATCTACATGTTTTACAAGATTTGGTTAGACCTGGAATCATTTAGCGTCTTCTATTTCATCCCCTTTTCCCAAAATTCAATTTTTTTTACTAATGTTCTTTAATCTAACTTATTCCTACGATGATTTAACTAGAAATGTGAGTTCAAGACATTTCATACTGAATAACATACACAGATTTTTTTTAATTATTGAAATTGAATGTTTATATAAAATTCACTCACAATCTCAATATTTTAGCTAATTTTGCATCGAAGTTTTACTCCACTCTTTGAAGTTTTCTCAAAATTTTCTCAATCTTTCATTTTCACACCTGATGAGGTCGACAACCTGTTGAATGCTTACAAAATTTGGTAGGCCAATATGTTCATTTCACCATCATAATTGGCTTTAAAATGTTGATCAAAACAATTCAGTTCCTTTACTCAGGCATGTAGGAATGCCATGCCCATATCTATATATGCTATCTTAAAATAAAACATGTGTATTCATGTCTGTACATCATTATGGCAACATTTCTGGACTTAATTCCTTTATTACAATGTTGAAATCGTGTGTCAAAATGGTATGTCGATGTCAAAATATGAGTTGAAGTTTCTATTAAATTTTCTATGATGTTCTGCTTCTATACCAAGCGACGTCAAATCAGAATTTTAATATATGACCTGATGTTGATTAAATGATTCGAGTGGTCATGAGTAAGAGATTCCAAGATATCAAAGTTTTGAGTTTAAGTAAATACATTTTTATGTGATTATTCAACTAATCTTATGAATGCAATCAATCCACGAAGCAAAACCCAAAGAAGAAATTAAGTGATAGGGTTGCATGATATTAGATTCTAGTATTATAATTGGATCTTTAAATATATTAGCACAAATGCTTAATTGCAATCTGAACCCAAAGTTTGGTGAGTCATGCATTAAAATAATCTAACACCCAACAATTTTGTGTATGTCTAATTCATACTCGCACAAAAAAGATTATACACAAGGCGTCTAAATGCGTGAGCAAAGCAAAATTTACACAACCAAAATTTTTAGGTTAATAGAAAGTAGAAAAAATGTAGGTCTCTATATCGATGATAATTGTCACGACCTAGCATGAAATTGATCGAAAATTTATAGAGATCAAGGTTGAAAGAATAGAAGACATTACAACTTCGAGCTAACTGCAAATGTTAATACCACGGTGCAAGACTTCGACTTCATGTCGAATTCGCCAGTTGTGGAAGTGGAAGTTTGTGGAAACTTCGAGGATGTTTTGAGGAAGTTTAGATGCAAACTTCCATAGATTTTGATGCCTGTTTTTGAAAAAAAAATGATGTAAATTTGAAGAAAACTTTGATTAAAAAACTTCTAATTATGCTATAACTCTATCTTACATGTGAATTAAACACAAAAACATGATTCACGTCTTTTCGAGACCTACAACTTAGGTTGATAATGTAATGTGTACTTGTAGTTGCAAGTGTCAAATGTGAAATACAAATATAGAAATACATCCCACCATACGTCCTCCATACAATATAGAGTCAAATAGTAATTACAACATCTTCCCTAACAAAGAGTGGCAGCCAACAAACATAGGAATTTATATTAGAAGTTGTGAAGAGGGTTGGAGGTGCCACGTATGCCTTAGATGGCCTTAAGGGCACTGGTTAGGATTGATGTTCTGGGTCGTATTAACTTCGCAAAGCATCGACAACTTCGAGGATGTTGGGACGAAAACACATTTTAAATATCTAACTTCGTTGACAAGGGGGGAAACTTTGGCCCGAAGTTTGGACCAATTCGATATAGTGGTGCTTCGACATCGCCTGGGGTGGAAGTTGGACACTTCGGAGAATACAATTAGTTTTGTTAATGCAATTATTCCATGAAAAATAGCGCAAAACGCAAAAGAGTTATGACATTAAATTCCACCATCAAAAATGGATTTTGAACATGGAACATATTGATTCAATTTATCACCAATACTACATTGAAATCCAAAGATTCCAAACCCAAAGCTTGGTAAATAACATGCATGAAAGAATCTTTTTATAGCAAGTTGGTAGATGGCTAAGCACACTTGTAAAAAACTGATGTGTTTGCACAATTACAAAAGACTTCACGACCAAGGAAATCAAACCGTGATTCTGAAAAGTGGTCTGCAATATACATGCAGCGAGGGTGCCTGCTTGCCACCTAGAGTACAAAACATATATGGGAATTGGTATTAAAAATCACTGGCATTGGGAGAAATGTCGTCCATTTTGTCGGTGTCAAGAGTCGGCGATATCGAATCCATTAAAACATTCCCATTCAACAACATCCTTGACAATTCGGGCCTTGTTGGCTCATGTCTATACAAAAATTCACCAACATCCTCGACATCAGTCGAAGTGGGCGACATTCTTCTGCTGTTTTTGGAGAGTTTGCTCTGTGAGGGGGAAAAGTGTTGGAGCTTGAGATAAGGTAATTTTGATGTTATCGTTTATTATTCGAAGCTAATAGTATTAGATCTACCCCCTCTCTGCTAGATCCACCGTATATTTACACCATTTTTATGTAATTTGTTTACTGCCATAACTTTATATGTTGAAGAACAATGACCTCGATAGGTATCTCCTACTTCAGAATTCCAGTTTGAACAATGGCCAAGCCACACATGTACCAAACGTACATGCAAGACAAGAGAGCGTAAGCAACAACTGATATGCTTACACAACTACACAAGAGTTCACCACGTGTTATCATTCTGTTTTTATCAAGACTACCACTTTTGGAATTATTGTTCTTATTGTATATGTGGATGATATCATTATATCTGGTAGTGATACCACCAGGATTGCTGATACAAAGAAGTATCTTATGCAACACTTTGTAACCAAAGACCTTGGACGTCTTCGGTATTTTCTTGGCATTGAGGTAGCTTATAACAAAAATGGAGTATCTCTATCACTAAGGAAGTATACTTTAAACTTATTATCTAAAACTGGAATGTTGGGCTGTCGACCTGCTGTCTCACCTATGGATCAGGCACCACATGATCTATGGGCTGAGTCCACTCATTTCTTAGAAGATAAATATTGCTCTAAGCGACTAGTTGGTAAACTTCTGTATCTCACCGTCACCAGACCAAATATATGATTTTGCTGTAGGCGTTCTTAGTCAATTTATGGATTGCCCTCGGCAATGTCACTGGGAGGGCTGCCTGTCGTGTCCTGAAATATATGAAGAACACACCTGAACAGGGGTTATTTTATAAAAGAAATGGACACCTTGATGTTATTGGATATTCTGATGCTGATTATGCAGGCAAGGAAGAAAATGTCCGATTTTGAGGCCGTTTCGGTGGCCACAGAAATAGAAATTTCGACAGAAATTTCGATAATTGTGTTCCTAGCGTTTCGACGGAAAAATTAACAAATTAATCTATGAAATTTACCAAAATTATCTACTAGTGAAGGTCTACTCAAATATGTAATAGTACTTCATATTGGATATGTGGGGGGGTGGGGTCTCGTCATTTGTGAGTGAATAACCCGGAACTGTTTCGATGGGCATGTTAATGGGGAATTTTGATGTCAATTTTCAATGATGAAATCAATGAATTAAGTCACTATAGTTTGCAAGCACAATATATAGACTTAAAGACACAAAACTGCGAATTTTTTTTCTCTAGGTAGTGCATAGTATATGAAAAAGTGAAGAAAAAAATCGATGATATGCCTGTTTTGAGAGATTCCTCAGTCCATTTCGATGTCCGATTGCCAGCGACACAGATAAAATTGGGGAAATTTTGACAATATCGTCGACGTTTTGAACATTGTATGCAGGATGCAAGTCTGACAGGAGATCCACTTCTGGTTACTGTACTTTCGTAGGAGGTAATCTGGTTACTTGGAAGAGCAAGAAACAAAACGTCGTTGCCAGATCTAGTCCTGAGTCTGAGTATCGTGTAATGGCACATACTACTTGTGAACTATTATTGATGAAATCTATTCTTGCAGACTTTGGGTTTCCTATCACCTATGTTATCTCGATGTATTGCGATAACTCGGTTGCTACCTTCATTGCAAGCAATCCTGTATTCCATGAGAGGACCAAGCTTATGAAGTCGACTACCATTTTCTTCGAGATGCGGTACTGGATAAGAAGATTACTACTCCTTTCCTGCCATCACATGAGCAAACTGCAGATATATTTACTAAGCCTCTCTATGGAAAGCGAGTTGAGGAACCATGTTGCAAGTTGGGCATGATTGACATCTACGCTCCAACTTGAGGGCGAGTATTGAGATATATTACTGCATTTACTGTTTAAGTGTATTTTTGTTTAAGTTCTTTCTTTATTCTGTAACATGGGCCTTTGTATAAAGAGGCCCATTAGGGTTTTCAACTCGATTCCTTGTACAACCTCCTATTTATAGGAGTGAGTTTTCTCTTTTGCGAATATAGAAAACACGACTACTTTCACAGTTTTGATACAATCTCATTATGGGAGCTGAAAATCCAGGGACTTCCGGTACACTAGTCTACAATGATCAATCAATTTCTATGAAGCTCACCTCATAGAATGATTTTTTCTTTTTTTAACTAGAAGTGAGGTTGCTATTTTATTCATCTTGCCCTCCTCGTGCAAGCAAACTATCATTAAACCGAATTACATGAGATCTAGCTACTAAGCACTTGACAAACCTAATAATTAGCACTACTGGCTCTATCAACCTCCACTAGATGGAGAACCTCTCTAGGTGGGTAAGCGCGGATCTCAACATCCACCAGATTTTTCAGGTGTAGCTTGTCCAAACCATCTGCAACGAATTGGAAGCTCTGCCTAGGTGGCAAATATCTACTTTCCAATCCCTAACTAACAAACCAATAATCCGCGACTGCCACGGCTTAAGGGCGGAGAACTTTCCTTGCATGGTCATGCTGCTATCTGTTTCTATTATAACCTGTTTCCATCCTTCCCCCCAAGCATGACATAACACCCTGTGGATGGCTGCTAGTTTAGCTTCTACCATGGAATTTACCTCCAACTTCCATTGCATTCAATCTAGTCTTATATTTCACATGGTATCAGAGCGGTGAACAGTAACAACGACGTGAACAGTAACGACATCGTGAATAGTAACTTCGACGATGAACAGTACGCGACGTGAACTGTAGTTCCTGTGTGAATAGAGCGCGTTCGCTCCTGAGGGAAACCTAGCCGCCGCCCCTCCTCCCTCCTTTCCGGCGCACACGCAGCCCTAGCCGTCACCGCTCGTCTTTTCCAGAGA
This sequence comes from Alisma plantago-aquatica, assembly GCA_963693085.1. Classification (NCBI taxonomy): domain Eukaryota; kingdom Viridiplantae; phylum Streptophyta; class Magnoliopsida; order Alismatales; family Alismataceae; genus Alisma; species Alisma plantago-aquatica. The sequence continues at coordinate 136,502,940 of OY856412.1, forward strand.
GCAACTGAGGGGAAGAAACCCCGCCTGCGGGCGGCCGCCTTAGCCATGGCTTAGGCCGGCCGCCCGCCAGGCACATCCCGACCTCCATGGCTTCTCATTCTCTTTCTTAAAGATTTAATTTTTCTTTCTGTACGCCGGCTATCTCTGTCCCAGTGCATTCAACAGCCATAACCGTCGGCCCCCAAGCAGCCATCTCTACGCCTTCGCCGCCTATCGACGCCACTATCACATCTAGCAGCAGCCATCATCGCCATCAAGCAACAATCAGCTGTCGGCAACCTGCTACCCCCCGTCCAGAAAGATCTTAGTACTACCGACGTCAACTCGGTAGTACTGAGTTCTGCACAGGCCATCTCCTGACGTCGTCAACATTAGCCTTAATCGTCGCTCGTGGAGAGGCTCCGCCCTTGGCTCCGCATGCATCCTCTTGGCATGCAATATCTCCGGAGCCGTACAGGAGACCCTTGGTCATCTCGTCCGTTACGACCAAGTGCTACATCAACCGAGTGACATAATCTGGCCATTTTTTGCTATATCCCGCAAGCTGCTGCTCTTCATCACCTTCCCGGCTATCTTCATCACTCCACCATCACCTCTCATCTATGTCTACTCCCAGTTATTAATTCCCCCCGTATTCATTATGCCTATTCGGATCCTTAATCGGTTATATCTTTGCTAATCAGATCCATGTTTTAGCCTAATCGGATTTTTCGGACTAGATCCATCTATTTTTCTATCCGGATCTTACATTGACCCATTTAGCATATTCTCTCCGGTTATCGGTTTCATTCTCCTCATATTACACATCTTCATATTTACAAAATTCTCTCAAATCCACCAATTCCTTTCCCACCCATCCATATCATGTGTGTATCCCTTTCCACAGGACGTGGGGGTCATATATCCATTTCTCCACACCAAACACTCACTCTCGACGTATTTGGTGTGCGGGGGGGGGGGATAGAGAGGAGAGGAAGAGATGAGAAGAGAGAGAGAGAATATGTATGAGAGAGAGTATGAGAAGAGATGATATATGTATTCAGGCTATATATGTTCCAGGCTATTATCGTCATGGAGCTTCGCATTGTTCAGCACATCCGTTCTCTACTTCCAGACAACACTGAAGGATCTTCATTCAGTGTTAACACCGAGCTATCCACGTTCGTACCGCGTTATGTACATCAGGTGTTGATAGTGTACTTCTTCAGCTGCATTTACATGTGACAGATGGGTGCTTCTTCAGATTTTCAGAAGCTCAGCAAGCCTGCTAATCTACTTCTGCAAGGTTGATTCATCCAGTTTATCTTCACCGAGTTGCTTCATCACGTCTTCTCCGAGCCGCATCTGCGATTTCAACATCACCTGTTGCTGATCTACTTGGGACTTTCCTTGATGGATGATATCTCCTTTCCTGTCAAGCCCCAAAGGTTCACACTACAAAGTTATGGTACCTGCATCGTATCACCATCATATCGTCCGTTCATGTTCGTGCCATGTTATGCACGTCTTCTCAGACAATTCGAAGATTCCGCTACTGCTACATCTACATTGGGCATCCGCGTTCGTGCCGCGTTAAGTACGTAATCCAATGAAGTTGTCGTAGTCGTGGTATTGATGATCGTCTGCTCCAAGTGGCGAATTACTGATGCAGTATTCATGTTCCATTCTTCAGATGTTCTTCATTCCAGATCCACTCCAAAGACCTTCTTCAAAGCTCGAGGATCTCCAGCTTGCAGAATACAATTTCAAAGAAGAGAGGCATTGTCAACACATGGTTCAGGGGGAGTATTAATTAAGGGGGAGTATCCATTTTTGTATGGAGAGTGATATTTATCTTTTATCTTTCATTTATCATTTCTTTTATCGTTTTATCGAGTCTTGTAACCTCCAAGCTTGAGACGTGTTTCACCTATGCTCCAGCTTGAGGGGGAGCGTTAGAGAGTCTATATTAGCCTATTTAGTTAATAGGTTAATTAGTTAGTGGGCCTTTAGTGTCTCGGCCCATTTAGATTACTTGGGACACAAGTCTCAGGGTTTCTCCCTTGCTCCTATATATAGGATAGGGGTGTCCAATCTTGTACTCATCTAATCCCATTACATTCCATTCAATACAATCTTATTTTTTCACAGCCCCCACGACACACCAACGTTCGTCCTTGTCCCTTGCCACCCATGTGATAGCCACATTATGTCTCCTTACTGCCGTGTCTGTTTTGATCTTCGTCCACCCCTCCCGTAGTCTTAACCATCTTTCTCCAGCTACCTGTCCCTATTGGTTATGCGTCTTAAGTCTTAACCATAGCTGTCCAAGCCTTCTTTATATTTTTTGATATCATTGTTGATTTTCATTGTCTGGTGTCTCGCTGTCGAAGCTTTGGAATTGGACACCTCATTACGAGCTAACCAAATCCTCCAGCATGTCACCATGAAGCTCTGCTTGTGGTCCTCTCCCTTCTTCATGTTGCTTGAGATCTACCCTTCTCAGCTGGCGGTAAAGAACCAATCAGGTTTGTCGAGCTTGTCCATCATCATCCAAGCTTGTTGAGCCTTGCTACAATCACAGATAACGTGCAGGGTGGATTTGTATTCCAAACCACATCAAGGGTAGGTTGCATTATCCATCATCTTTCTCTTAATGAATGCGATCTATATTGTTGTTGAATATGGAAGGAGCATAGATATTACTCTCTCCTAGGAGGAGTATGACCGTCTTCTTCAGGCTGCTCAACAAATTTCTCTTGGTTCTTCCGCCAATCTTGTCTCGAATGCCGGTAACCAAGGGACATCACCTATTGCTTCCCACCCATCTTCTACGTGGGTGATGGGTTCAAGGGCTTTCCAGCATATGGCGGGCGGGTATATGATCCATGCTTCTTTCCTTAGATTCATATATCCTTCATTCTTATGTGACTCTAGCTGATGGATCCGTCAGACGAGTACAAACTTGTGGATCTGTACAAGCGTCATCTTCTTTGACTCTACAGTTTGTACATTATGTACCAAGCTTTCGTTTTAATCTAATGTTTGTAGCTACGTTCGTTGATTCCTTAAACTGCATGGTGATATTTGGGTCTTCCTTCTTTGTGTTACATGATCCCAAGAGCTAGAAGATGATTGGTGGGCGATCTTGGAAAGGTGATCTCTACTTCTTTTAGGGCGATTGCCTAGCTCGCCAGATCTCTTCCACCGTATCTACCGTCCTCAGTTGCTCTCCCTTACAATGGCATTGTCTCTGTGGACATCCCTCCTGTGTAGAGTCTTAAGAAGCTTGTTCCCTGCTTATCTTCGGTAAATTCTATCGAATGCCAGTCTTGTCAACTGGGCAAGCATCATCTGTTTCTTTCCTTGGTCGGACTATAAAACCCTCTAAGCGTCTTGTTGATCTTATACATAGTGATGTCTGGGGTCTAGTTAAAGAACCGAGTTACAATGGCTTGTCTTTCTTTCTTTAATTGATGATTTCTCCTAAATGACTTGGGTATACTTAAGTCTCGAGATGAAGTTTTGTTTGTCATCCAAATGTTTCATTAATTAATAAAAGTTCAGTTTGATACTCATAACAATTCTTTGTATTGGATAATGCCTTAGAGTATGTTCAAAAGACTGTCTGTAGTTTCTGTGATCCCGTTGGCATGATTCACCAAACAACTTGTCCTTGTACACCTCAACAAAATGGGGTTGCTGAGTGCATAAACCGTCATTTATTTGGTGTAGCCTGTACACTACTTTTTTCAGATGTTTATGCTAGAGAAGTTATGGTCTAATGCTCTTCTCACTGCTTGTTTCTTAATTAATGATTAGCCATCTTCTGTCTTGCATGGAGCCACCCCCTTTTCTGTTTTACTATCAGATGAGTAAGCTTTTCTTGTTCTGTGTCTTTGGTTGCGCTGTGTTTGTTCATGTATTTGATCCATGTATAGACAAGTTGTCTCCTCGCACCGACTGTACTGTCTTTTTGGGATATTCTCCCACACAAAAGGGGTACAAATGTTATTGTCCTTGTCTTCTCTGTATGTTTGTGGCGACTGACGTTACTTTTCATGAGTCCGCTCCGTTCTTTAGTGACTCCTTGTGCCAAGTGATGAGAGTGTGCTAGATACTACTACTATTATATTACCATCACCACCCTCTGCACCTCCACCTATTCAACCTTTTCCATTGATTTACACCAGGCGAGTAGGGCATCGCCCAGAAGTTGTAGCGACATCAGTCCATCATATTGACTCGTCATTGTCAGATACTCCTGAGGTACTTGTTCATGTTGAGCGTTCTCTTGATACTTCTGTTTCAGACTTGCACCTTCTAGTTACAATTCGTAAAGGTGTTCGGTCTTGCACAATACAACATCCTATCTCTAGTGTCTGGTGCTTATCCCATCTGTCACCAACAACACAGACGTTCACTTTTTATCTAGATGCTATAGTTGTTCCTTGCTCATATGCAGAAGCAGTCCTCATGATGGATGGTTCCAAGCCATGAATAATGAGATGGAAGCTCTTTACGAGAACTCCATCTAGGACTTGGTGGATCTTCCTCCTAGGAAGCATGTTGTAGGTTGCCACTGGGTGTAAACTGTTGTAGGCATGGTTTGATAAGTTTAGTGCTGCACTATTATAGTTTGTGTTCAGTCGGTCTTCTACTGATCATTTTTTATTAGCGTGCAAATCCTCCCGTGGCACTATAATTCTGGATGTATATGTGGAGAAAGATAGTCATCGAAGGTAATGATCTTATTGGTTGTGGCTACAAACGTAATTTCAGACAAAAAATTTGGGCAATCTTCATTATTTCCTTAGAATAGTGGTTCCACATTCCAAGAAGGCACAAATCTTTCTCAGTGAAAATATGTTCTGGACCTTCTTGTAGAGATAGGAACGACACATTGCAAACCAGTCTCCACGCCTATGGATTATCATACCAAGGCGGTTATTTCTGATGACAGTGATTTTCAGATCCAACAAAGTACATACGGATTGTGGGTAAGCTGATCTATTTGATGGTTACTTGTTCTAATATCTCCTATGCAGTGGGAGTTGTTAGCCAGTTCACGAGTGCATCTAAGATGTCGCACTGGATGGTGGTCACTCGGATCCTACATTATTGAAAGGGTCGCCAGAGAAAGGTCTCACTTATTTTACAAGGAAGGATTCCTCCTCCACTTCCTTGGAGCTTACTGGATATAGTGATGTTGATTGGGCAAGTGGTGCGGGAGATAGACAATCTACCTCAGGATATTGTGTTCCTTGGGTCACATTTAGTGACATGGAGGAACAAGAAACAAAATGTGGTAGCACGGTTCAATATAGAGATTGAATATCAAGCAATGACACTTGCTTGTTGTGAACTAGAGTGGGTTATATCCATATTGCCTGTAATGGGAGTGTCTGTTGAAAATCCAATCTCTACCATGTGTGATAATCATGCAGGCATTCACATTAAATAGCAATCTTGTGTTCCTTGAGAAGAGCAAGCACATCGAGGTGGACTGCCACTTTGTTCATGATCTAGTGCTCTCCAAGAAAATTTAGACTCATGTTTGAACTAGACAACAAGTTGCAGATATCTTCACCAAGCCCCTTATACCCATATGAGCTCCAAGCTGGGCATGCACAATGTGTACGCTCCAGCTTAAGGAGGTGTTAGAAAATATAAGCTAATCATGTAGTCTTTTCTTATTTGCTATCTTTATTGGGCATATATATATAGTCAGGCTAGAATACACTCGAGTGTATTCAGAGCAGAATACACTCAAGTAATTTTTCATGATGCAATATTTTTTTCAAAAATCTAATCCGTTGATCTTCTTAAACATCTTGTGAATAGCTCATACACAGAATTTGAGCATATTTGGGCATTTATAGGTCATGTTATAAAGACCGCAAAAATTTATGCATTTGAAATTAGTTTCGCGTGTCGATTTTGTTGCCCTTGGATGAGTGACTTACACTCATCCAAATGGACTCAAAATTTGTATGTAGCCTAGTTATAATATGTCGGTGAAGATCAATGGTTTACATTTTGCAAAAAATAGTCTTGATATGCAAACACACTTGAGTGTATTCGTGCGATCTGTACACTCGAGTGTATTCTAGCCTGACTATATATATATATATACACACACACACACACACTGCTATATATGCATAATACATACACACACACACACACTCACATATATGTGCCGACAAGGAGTGGTTCAAGTGGTCAAGCATGCTGTCCCCTAACAAAGGGACCCGGGTTCGAATCCTAGTTGCCGCCTTGATTTACCACCCTCCCGGGCGTTCGGCCTCCGCCACGGGCATGGGAGAGGGGGGGGGGAGAAATCTTTCTCTCTTAATCCCACATATATATACATATGTATAAACACACACACACGCACACATATATATACACACACATACATATACACACATATATACACACACATATGTGAGCATGTAATTATTATACACATATATACACACATGTACATATCTATCTGTTTTTTTGAAGGGATATACATATCTATCATGTATCTATATAAATGCATATACGTGTATATTCCTATTGCCTAATAACGACACAAACTTTGGATGTGTGATAGGGAGGTAAATCAAGGATGGTTATTTTTGGGCGTTTGTACTTGGGTAAATTTATTCGTTCCCTTAAACTAAACCACCTGACCATCCTTGCTAGGGGTGAGCATCGGTCCAGAGCCGGACCGGGGACCGACTTCGTAAGAATTTATGGATCGTAGACCGCGGACCGTCTCGAGGTAGGACCGGACCGTGGTAGGACCGCACCGTAATCAACCTTTTTTTACATGTTTTACAATTATATAACATTAATAGCAAACATTTACACTATTAATGCTTATATGCGTACTTTATTTGTACTTGTTACATAATATACCTACAAATATACATGAATTTTATATAAAAAGTCGGTCTGCGGTCCAGTCAACGGTCGGATCGGTTTTGGACCGGACCGAAGACCGAACTCACCAAAATATCTCGGACCAGACCAAACTCATAATGGACCGGACCGGATCAGACCGAAATGAGCAGTCCGGTCCGGTTTTGCGGTCTGGACCATTATTTTCTCACCCCTAATCCTTGCGCAGTTAATGTATGTATGTATGTATAGATAGACACACACACATATACATTGGGTTAAAAAAGAGTGAGATCTTAATTAGTGCAAATATGTTTACGAGCTCCTATATATAGGAGTAGAGAGAGAGGTTAAATGTTAAGGGGTACATGAATCAACGAGAAGTGGTCACTTAGTGCTCTTATGTCCCTCCTTTCCATCTTCATTGCACCATGTTTGATTAATGTGGAAAATTTGGAGTTCCATGAATGCTACACTGGTTGGCAAGAGTAGCAAGCATAATGGGTGTCCCCTCAATTTTGAGGATTTAGTTTTGACTGCATGATGTTTTGGCACAACCAAAGTATGTGTTGAGATCCAAGCTCATCACCATTTCTGAAAGTTTCGACTGCTTCTATTGATGGTGACCTTATCATGCTCAAGATGGAGTATATTGCCAAACCCAACCTTTGTGCTGGTTGCAAGTTGTTTAGGCATCAAGTTGCCTCAGAACTAATGTTCAAAGGAAGCAACATATTCGATATGAGAGGTGAAAGGTAGTCGTGTAACACAATGCTGAAAGTTGAAGTAATCAACCTCACTTCAATCATCCTCCTATTGATAATCCTAATGGTAATGAAGCTATACCTCTATCTTGTCTAAGTGAAGCTAATCAACATCTAACCTTCGGAATCCTAGTGCCTCCTAATAAGGAATTGAGCGGAGGGGCAATGATAGGTAATTGTTTGACCACTCTATTGTAAGAGCCTGATATGGCAAGTTTCCATCCACAACTCGGAACAATCAATAGTGGTGTTAGCCTTGGTTTGGAATTTGAGATTGTTAAAGTTATGCAACCATGCATGTATCGAGTTTTTGGATAACCAAGTTTGGTAGAATACTGGCATCTCCTTTAATTTTTAGTCGAGAATATAATATCTGGATAAGTAGGGGGTTGAGGATGCATTAGATGATGCTTGCAAGGTTAAGCTAAGGCCATGAGAAATCTAAAGAGATTCGGGAAAGAACTCTGAATAAAAGAAGGAATAGAAATCTAAATAACATCATGTTTCATTTTGTTTCATTCTAGATGAGTTTTTTGAAGCACCTGGAGATAATACACATATTCTTATTCTTTGGAAGTGGCCTATTTCATATCCAGTCACTTTGTTTCGGATCGACTTAAGTTGACTCGAGGTCTTTTCATGTGGCTTATTCATCTACCGTGAATTCATATTTTGTGTGAGGTTGATAGTTTTGGCTTGTTTATGGTTGTATCAACTACTAGTTTAAGGCTTGTCCTAGGTCTAGTGGTTTGTCTAGTTATTGTTGTTTCTGTTATGGCTTGCATGCCAAATCATGTATGCTCATGGGGTAATTTTTGTTTCCCCTTGTGGAACTTAGTTGTCTTAGATATGTCTTGGTTAATTTTATTGAGGGGCAATGTCTACATGTACTCAAAATTGGCCATCAATAGAAGTTTTAGGCTTCCTAAAAGGTGGTACATGGATCCACTTAAGTTTTTACATTTATAAATAAGATAAGTGTGAACGTATGCCACAAAGCTGCGTGCAATGCAGCTTGTGTGAGGGTTCAAGACCTCTCACCCTTTTATTAATAGAAACTGGAGAAATTACATAGAGATCCAACAATATATAGAAATTACAAATAATAGAATATAAAGAGATATTAACAATAATACATCATAAGTGGGCCTAAGCCCAATACGTAATAGATATTGTCAACACTCACCCTAAGCTGAAGAGTACACATCTCATAGTCTTAAGTCCCGACCTGTGACATAAGTACTAGTATAGGGCCGGAGGTAGTCGTTTGGTGAGAATAACAATCACTTGATCACTGATCTTCACATGAGGTGTGACATACATTCCCAAAGCATTCTTTGATGAGGTCGCAAAAAAGTGTTAGTCAACCTCAATATTATAATATGCTTGTGAAAAATCATGTTATTACCAAAATGAATAACTACTTGGTTATCACATTGGAGAGTAGCATGAGATAGGACATGGATTCCCAATTCAAGAAGAATGAATGGAAGCCATTGTAATCGCAATAGGCATCTGCCATTGCCTTATATCTAACCATCATGCTTGTTCTAGTAATTGTCCGTTTCTTGTTCCTCCACGCTACTTGATGTTTTCCAAGTAAGATGCAACAACCACAAGTGTTACGTCGGTCTTGAGCGTCACCTGCCCAATCAATGTTGACATTTCTAGAGACAAAGAGTCTTCTCTTCCTAAGGATGTTTATAGAGAAGGCCTTTTCTTAGAGAACTATTTTAGAATATCAGGTTGCCTCAACACTACTCTAGTGAGATTATAGGGGCAAGCTCATATACTGACCCACTACACCAACCACATGGGAAATGTCTGGCTTCTACACACAATAACATGCAGGCATCACAGTGCCTCATGGCTAGTGCATTGTTGCAGTGGGCTAGTGGGAGCAGTTTAACTAGCCGACACCCAATTAGCTTCTAACACGTAACCCTGTATACAACACCATGTGCACAAAGTAGAACCATATAGATCATTATTTTAGAAATCGGTATGTGCAACCACATATACTCCCACATACGCGTAGGGTCGGGTCTGGGATTTCCAGCCCTACCACACTGCACATGTCCAATCAGTCCAATAAGCGACATGCAGACGCTTGACCGATTAAGCGACCGATCAAACTCTGGTTTGCTAAAAGCCTACTACTTGCTCTAGTACATACATACATATATACATACATACATACTCAGCTGCAACCCAGACCAAAGAAGAAGACCACCATGTCTCTTGCTGATTACAGACCGATAGCATGTTGTAATGTCCACTACAAAATCATGACTTTCTTGCTGATCGACTGAAGACGGTTCTACCCATTCTTATCTCAGAACAACAAGGCGCTTTCATTACCGGAAGGAGTATAGCAGACTGCGGACTGCTTGCAGGGGAGTTCATGGCTGACTTCGGAGTTAAGAGGGGTCACAAGAAGATTAGTCTGAAGCTTGACATGTCTAAAGCCTTTGACAGTGTACGTTGGGATAAGCTATGGTGGATCATGGATCAACTAGGATTCAGAGATAGCTGGATTAAACTAATCAAGCAATGTGTATGTACTCCTAGTTTTTCAGTCCTGGTTAATGGCACCTCGAACGACATCTTCAAAAGCACTAATGGCCTACGCCAGGGAGATCCGCTATCACCTCTTTTATTCACCATCTTGATGGAATACTTCACCCAACTAATGAATGATGCTGAAGAAAAGAAAGAACTCAGAACTTACACAGTCCATAGGGCCAAAGTTTGGAGTCATCTAATCTTTGCCGATGATGTACTCATCTTCCTTGAAGCTAAGACACAATACCTAAACAACCTCAAAAAGATTCTTCTCAAGTTTGGTGAACAAACATAATTGCATATCAATCAACAAAAGTCACAACTATTCATCTCTGACAACTGTATTCACATGAAGGAAGCCATTGAAGAGGTCCTTGAGATCGAGAGCAGTCCCTTACCCACAAGATACCTGGGTTTCCCACTTGCAGGAGGCAAACTACAGGTTAAAGATTTCACAGACTGCACGGATAAACTTGAAGGCATGATAGCTCGATGGCCAATCACCAAAACCTCGATGGCAGGCAGAATCACGCTCACCAAATCAGCCATTGAAGGATTGCTAATATACTGGGTTCAACAAGGAGAAATTCCAAAAGCAGTACTCGATCGGATGGAGATGACAATATCAAACTTCATATGGGCTGGAGGCACCCACCCTATGAAGTATGCAAGACTTGCTCTCCCGAAAGGAGGAGTGGATCTCAAAACCCCTCAAGAAATCGTCAACTGGGCAACTGTTAAAAGAATTATTGCTTATAACCATGGTGTCTCTCCCTAGGCGAGGTGGATGAAAGGCAGGTACCCCAAAGGACTTGACTTCGTGCCAAACACTAGGGAGGGCTACTCAAGGGTGATTAACAGGATGTTAAAGATTTGGCAGCAAATAAAACACTTATTCTCTCAACACAGAGGCATCTGGAGACAAAATGACCCGAACATGGATATTTGGCACATAATTCGTAACAGAGGGGAAGGCAACTGCACCAGATACATATGGACAGAATATGAAATTCCTAAATGGTCTATTGGTCTATTTAGGGTGGCGAATGAAGCTCTGGCTACTTTGGACAAGCTCGAGAACTGGTACCCAGGAACCATCAATAAATGCTACTTTTGCGATGGAAAAGAAACTCATGAACATCTATTTAGAACCTGCTCATACGTCAAGGAGTTATGGAGATCGGTCAGCATCAACACTGGCTCCACCCTCATTCAACTGAGGAATCCAAATGAGATGATAATCTTGCTTGGAAAAGATACAGGCGCAAGGAAGAAGAAGTTACTGCTCCTCTACTCTGCCATAGTCTTTTTTATTTGGAAAGAAAGGAACAACAGAAAGCACAATGGTAAAAGCAAAAGTATAGATTCAATTACTAAAAAGATATGTAAAGCTTTCAAAAGTAGACTCAATGTATAGGGGGGAGTGAGCTACAAGTCTGCTTACTTGTAAGATGTATAGTAGCGTATGAGGGCCACTATGTAATTTGACCTAACTTTGTTAGGGACTTCGGAATAAAATTTACCCAATTCCGATACATACTCAGCTGCCGCCTTGATTTACCACCCTCTCGAACGTTCCGGCCTCCGTCACGAGCATGGGAGAGGGGGAGAGAATGCCTCTCTTAATACCATATATCGTCTCGAGTTCGAATCCCATCTTCCGCCTTGGTTTACCACTCTCCTGGATGCTCGACCTCCGCCATGGGTAGGGGAGAGGGAGAGAGATTGCCTCTCTTAATCCCGTACGTACATATATGGATATGCACATTCCATTTTATAAATAAATATGTAGTCATATATTCATATGTATAGCAGATTATAACACACATGTACATTTGTATGTATACCTTTTGATATATTCGTATGTATGCATATGTATATGACATACCTACATGTACACACAATGCACCACCCATGTTTGTACATTTATGTATGCATTTTGATTTATTCACATACATACACACTCTACACAAATATTAGTACATCTATCTGTATAAAATCTCAATACTTATATTACACCCACATTCCTTACTTATATACTTATATACAAATACATAAATATATAATACATGTACAGTAATATGTTTACATCGAAACATATATAATTGTATAGTATATACTCTATATTTATTATTTTATTAACTTAATATGCCATTTACTGAGTATATGTACCTAATTATATAAAGAACGTAAAAGTGCATATCCCCCGAATACTCCAGATATTGGTACCTTCTCTGCCCGTACACCGTATATCAATCTTCTAACAATGCTTTAAATATTAAATAGAGTGGACATGTTAGCTGTGCCCACATTGAGTCCAATCATGTTCAGGACAACCCAGCTGCCATGGGAAAGTGTCTGTGCTTCCTAGTTAAAAATCTAAAAAATATAAAAAAGCATAGGCACCCACAACTTATCTTTCTTTTCAACTGTGGTCTAAACTAAAAAGAACGAGATGTATATTATTATTGAATAAAAAAAAAGAATTAAGCTACTTGGTTATTGCTCATTAGTTTTTCCTGAATCCACACAACTCAGAAAATATTTGCACATCACAATAATTGAATTCAAGAATCATGTAGAATTTGAATAATTTTCTAATTAGTACTTTCTTTCTTATTCTATTGAACCTTGAAACATTTACAATTTATATTCTGAAGGATATTCACAGTAAATCAGAGTCTTTTCATGATAAATGGATTATTTGTTATAATTTTTGAAAATGCTCAAGTGGAAAACTAATAGGTTTGAGTACATAACTCAGAAGTATGATAATGAGTTTAGACCGTGAACACCAATGACTAATTTCTCAGGTGCCTGTTAAGATATCAAACTACTTTTTTGTGTACCCCAACTTGTTCAATCGTCTCGAACAAATTCAAAGAATGGTGAACTAATATGTACATATACAATAATACTAAAGTGACTTGAAAGTACTTCATATGACATGTACTAACGCCTAAAAGTCTATATAACAACTCTGTTTTAATGTGTGTCAAATTACTATTGACATGCTAACTTGAAAGTTTACTCATTCCGTTTATAATGTTATAAATCTTTAAATTCTCACTTACTATACATTGTAAGTAACAACTTCTAATCGCTAAACTATAAGAATTGTTTTAAGAAATCGAGGATGCCTAAGAATTTTAAAGGTTCTCCAGACTCCAAAGTTGATGCATAACAGAGCACTGGTGAATGTTAAATAGTGCATAATAAAATACTTGTTGCTGCGTTCATATGGTGATCATGGACGGAAAAGGGACCTTTGGGATCGGCAGTGGATGTTTTAAAAAATGTCCTATGTAATCACCTATGGCACCTAGGGAATAGGATTCTCTAAATGATCATTGTATTTTCACATGTGTTTTCAGAATTGCAGTTAAGTTCAAATATTGTTCCCTTACATCTTTTTTTTTGGTTAGGTTATGTTTTGTTATTGTCTTCTAACTCTACATCCCACTTCTATTGAATATTAACATCACAGATTCTAAATAGCTTTACTAAAAGACAAACGATGTTAGCAAATTGGTCGTAGAACGACCTAAGTTGCCCGCCCTGAATGGTAGACGATCGTTTATTTGTTAGGTCTTAGGTGGTTGAGTCGCCTTACTTTCTGGCATGCAGAATTTGAAGCAGCGATACTGATGACATAAACACTATGACAGCATAGAATTCCAGGCGGTTAGGTTGGAGTACTAGCGAGCAATGGACAAAATAATACCAAAACTAACCCAATTCAGCCAATAAAATGTTCTGAATTGGTCGTGGAAGGACCTAAGCTGCCCACCCTGGCCATCCAAGTGTCTAGGCACCCAGGATTAGGCAATCCCTCCACTGCCAAGCACAACTATGGACATTATTTGTTGGTCGTGATGTTTAGTGGGGCACTTGCACTATTAATCGGTTGATTGGCTTAACTGTCCCAATTTGATATGTATATTATCCTATAATTAGTCAACTTTGTTATTCTACTTTGACAATTGTGTTATTGTTACCTCTATCTATTAACAACGATGTTAGCAACCAATTTTCAGCATGTTGGTTTCTGACATTTCTTGGATGCTCTCATTGAAATTATTTTTTATATCGCCCCAAATGTTGACGCCATATGTATTTGCATTATCACTACTGTAATTTACAGTAAGAGGTATTCTGGATGTTAATTTTTATCATTTATTTTTCAGCAAGTTGTCTTCGAACTTACCAAGGATCCAAAACTTGTTTATCACTGTGGAATGTGCCCGAGGAAACTGCCAGTATGTTGGAAAAAACTTCGACCTTGCCATTTCAATGTGTTAACTGCTAGTTTAAGTTTAGATGTCTTACTGTGTATTTGCAGGACCTTGTGGAGAACAATCCTCTTGTTGCTGTAGAAGTTCTCACAAAACTAATGAACTCCACTGAAATTTCAGAGTGAGTTGCTACCCTCATCTGCTGTGTACTGTGTGACTGAGAGCTTTAATCATTACTGTTTTTCTGTTACAGATATTTCATGGTGCTCGTCAATATGGAGATGAGCTTGCATTGCATGGAAGTTGTTAACAGATTAACTACTGCTGTGGATCTTCCCAAAGAATTCATACACATGTATATTAGAAACTGCATATCGTCCTGCCAAAACATCAAGGTATTTATTTTCTATTGAATGAATACAATTAAATATATTTATTGAAATATATTCTTTATAGTAGTTTTGATACTACCTCGAGGAGTTCATGAATTTTAAATTGTACAAACTAAACAAAGAGGGAAAAAAGGTAGAATTGAATCACAAAAATAAGCCTTCACTTTTTGCAGAACTAATCATTTTTTTCTGCTCAAGATTATGGATGTTATCTAAAAATAAATCTCCAACATGCTGCCATGCATTCCTTGACAATACCGAATAGTGTCTGTCAAGAGTTACGTGCCACAATGCTACGTGCAATGCAGCTGTGGAGAGGAGCAATGCACTTCCTCTCCCTTTTATTAATAAGAAAACTGGGGAAATTACATAGAGGTCCAACAGATAATAGAAATTACAAACACACAAACAAAAAACTGAATATGAAACAGCTATATTAACACCCCCTCAAGATGGAGCGTACACATCATGTATGCCCAGCTTGTTACTAAGACTGAAAAATTGCTGGACCCAATGGCTTTGTAAGAATCAACAAGTTGGTCTTCAGATTTGACATGAGGAGTCACAACTCCCATTCTTGATCTGATCTCTGATGAAGTGGCACTCAACTTCTGTGTTTAGTGCGTTCACGGAAGACTGGATTCTTGGCAATATAGATAGCAGTTTGATTATCACATCTGAGCTCAATAGGAGACATCACATGAATTTTTAATTTAGAAAGCACATATTGAACCCACCGCAACTCGCAACAAGCATGAGCCATTGCTCTATACTCAGCCTTTGTGCTAGAACGAGCAACAATATTCTGCTTCTTGCTTTTTTAGGTGATAAGATGATTTCCTAGAAAAGTGCAATATCTAGATGTGGATCTTCTGTCATTCATATTACTAGCCCTCTCTGCATCTGAATAGCCAGTAAGAATAAGAGTAGATCTAGTATTCTTAGGTCTATAATATGTGATCCCTTTTCCAGGAGCTCCTTTCAGAAATCTAAGAATGCGACAAACAACTGTCTAATGTGATTCTTTTGGTGAGTTCATATGCTGACTCACCACTCCTACAACAAAGAAATGTCATGGCTAGTGACTATCAAATATATCAACTTTCAAACAATCTTCCTATAATATCCTGGATCAGAATAATCAACATCATCTACATTTTCCTTCACATGACAGTCCATAGGAGTAGACACAGGCTTGGACTCACTCATTCCAGTCTCATGAAGTAGATCAAGTACATATTTTCTCTGAGACAAATTAGTACATGTATGTGATCTAAGTACTTCAATTTCCAGAAAATATCTCAATTTTCCAAAATCCTTCGTATGAAAATGCTTTTGCAATCCATCCTTCACCTTAGATATGCCTACAAAGTCACTGCCGGTGATAACAATATCATCAACATACACTGCAATAATAATCAATCCAGTGGGAGAACTAGAATAGAACAAAGAATGATCCATCACAAAACGTGAGAATCCCATATGTAATACAATAGCACGAACTTGTCAAACCAAGCCTGAGGAGATTGTTTCAACCCATAAATGGCTTTCTTTAATCTGCACACCTTCTGAAACTCCCCTTGAGCAACAAATCCAGGTTGTTGCTCCATGTATACTTCTTCCTGTAGATCTCCATGTAGGAAGGCATTTTTGACATTGAGTTTAAATAATGGCCAATCAAAGGTGGTTGCTAGAGAAATAAGAATCCTCACAGAATTGAGACGAGCCACATGTGAGGTCTCAAAGAAATCAACCACATGTTTGAGTATAGCCTTTTGCCACCAGTCTAGCTTTCAATCTCTCTACTAACACATTTAAATTATGTTTGACAGTGAAGACCCAGTGCAACCCACAACATTCTTATCTATAGACAAATCCGTAAGTTCCCATGTTTCATTCTGTATAACTGCAGACATTTCAAAATTCATAGCCTGTAACCAACTAATGTCCTAATGGCTTCTATATGGTTCTTTGGAATTATCACAGAATCAATCCCAAGAGCAAAGGAACGAGCCTTCTTAGATAAATTGGACAAATAGCAAACACCTGCAATAGAGTGGCGAATAGTACAAGATCGAATACCTTTGCGGACATCAATGGGAACATAGAGGTCAAATGAATCTTCAGGATTCTCTTGAGTAGAGAAAGATGGGGAAGGCTCACGGACTGAAGTTGCTACCTCATTATGATCTTGCTTGCTCCATCTGTGATACACCTGTGGATATTGCTGAATTGAAGGAACATCTCCTGGTGGCTCTTCCTAAATTATGGTCTCCTCATGAATGGTAGGTGGCACTCTCTATTGATTTTTGGTGGTAGCACTCCCTCACTGATTTGTGATGGTGGCACTCCCTCACTCTCACACAATTGCTCCCCCTTACTAGAAACACTAGAGAAATACAGAGTTGACTCATGAAACGTTACGTCCCTAGACACAAACATACGATGAAAACTGGACACTTAACACTTGTAAGTTGTAACCCTTGCTGGTGTTGGAGTAACCAAGAAAGAGAATCTTAATCGACCTAGGAGATAATTTGTCTGCTTTAGGGTCTATTAGTATATATTATTTTCTAGTTTTATTATGTTATGTTGTTTGAGTTATGGGCTTTAGACTTGTCTTGTCTAAAAGCCTTTCTTTTATCCCATATCACTTATCCCCTAGTTTATGTCTTACTCTCTTGTCCTATAAAATAGAGAGCATTGTAGTTGTTTTAAACACATCAAATAATCTTTCTATTTTTTATGCTATCAGAGCAGCAATTCGATCCACCCTAACTCTCTTTCCCTCAACCCTAGCTGCAATCCACCACTAACCCTAGCTGCTACCCAACTCAAGCTTAGCCTCTCTTCGGTGTCATGACCTGGATGGTCAACAGTGCTGAGCCTAAGATCATTCAACCCCTTCTTCGACTTTAGACAGCTAAAGATAGGGGAGTAAACGGTGCGGGTATGGTGCTGGTATAGTCATACCCATACCCTCCTCCAATTTGATTTAGCGGGTACGAGTATGGGTCTAGATCCACATAATAAAAAGTTAGACCCGCACCATACCCGTACCCGTAACATTTGTGGATATGTGGTGCGGGTATGCGGGTAAGCGACTCTATATAGACTGTCAAATTGTCTTGAGTAGAAAATATATATTGAATAAATACTTGTGATATCATCTCGACCAACTGATTTTTAGGTGCTATTAGCGGCAATAAACAGTGCAAAGCTTTAGTAGCCAGTAAAAGCAAAAGATAATGGAAGAAGTCCCGAATTAACTAAATTGAATATGGACAAGGTAGTCATGAATTTAACAGAACAATCAATCTTGACTTTTGAAGTTTGATCAAAGTAAATAGCAACTTCTAAATCTTAATCCAGGCTGAACGAAGAAACCACCAAGATTTACACAAACACATTATTAAACTAACTTTATATTATGATACCAAAATAAAATGAGGACGGGAGACAAACTCTGTCATATTGATGACAAATTGTTTATAAGTTATTGAACATGAACACGAAGAGGTACTTCAACACGATCACTAACACGTAGTTGAACACGAACATCAATTACAAATTACTCAAATTCAGAACGTTACTAATCAGAACGAACGAAGCCAACGTCTTCTTCAACGTTGTATAAGACCATGTTAGCCATTACACTATCATAAATTTGTATCAAGATTACAAATTAATGATAACATTCACTATATTAATTAGAATAGTATATAGTTTGAATCATTATTTTATGTAGAGTTGTATATAATCTTAAATATTATATTAATTATAGTAGTAAAGCATGATAAAATAACATATTATATGAATATTTATTTACTTATAGCGGGCATACGGGTCTACGGTTCTGGGTCCAAGAATACCCATTGGTGGACCCACTTAAATGCGGGTTTATGGGTATGCGGGTTCATGGGTAGTCGGGTACAAAAAAATAGACCCGTGACAATTTTGAAAAGGTATGGATTTGCGGGTATGCGGGTATGCTCGACCCATTTACAACCCTAGCTAAAGACATGTGGGATCCACTTTCCCACACTTAGAGGATCTGCGCACGAGGATGAAGATTGGTTCGGGCCATCGACACAAACCATCCGCATCTTTCAGGATCTACGCACGAGGATGAAGATTGATTCGGGCCATGAGGGACTAGACAACTTATACTACTTGGATGCGCCGAAGAATGCTTCTCTACTGACTGCGTTTGTGACAGGCCTACAGTGGCACTATAGATTGGGTCATCCCTCTCATGCTAAGTTGAAGCATTTACTTCCTGATATTTTAGAGTCTATTTTTCATTGTGAAAAATGGCAGTTGGGCAAACAAACTCGTTCTACTTTTTCCAAAAAAAATTGTATTGGCTCAAAACAACTTTTTGATATTGTGCATGCTGACATTTGGGGTCCCTGTTCTGTTCCCAATATTTCTGGATTTCAGTATTTTCCGAGCTTCATTGATGATTTCTTTAGAACTACATGGTTGTTTTTATTAAAGGACAAAATTCACATAGCAAACACTATCACATCCTTTTTTGTTGAGATTCGTACCTATAAAAATCTTCAACATATATCTTTTGAGGCACAATGTCTTTCAACTAAGCTCCCCTGCAATCATCCACATTGATAACACCCTTGAATTTATACAATCCTCTGTCAGCCAGTTTTGTTGAAAAATGGGTACCATTCATCAAACCTCTTGTGCATACGCACCTCAATAGAATGGAGCTGCGAAGCGTAAGAATCACCATCTCCTTAAAGTCGCCTCCACCCTTTTTCACTACAACATGCCCAAATTCTTTAGGCCGGAAGTAATCTCTACCGCATGCTACCTAATAAATCGCATGCCTTCTTCTGTTCTTGGCAATCAAGTGCCATATCAAATTTTATATCTTGATTCCCCTCTCTTTGCTGTGCCTCCTCAAATTTTTGGAAGCACATGCTTTGTTAAAAACATGCACCCTGGTTTGACCAAACTTGATCCTTGTGCAACCAAATGTGTTTTCTCGGGGTACTCTAGAACCCAAAAAGGGTAATGCTGTTATGATCCTTCTACAAAAAAGTGGATGGTTAGTGCCGATGTAGTCTTCTTTGAGCATATGTCGTTCTACTCTACAACAGGTTCTACACTGACATCTGATTTACTTGTTGATAATTGATACCCCTCTACCTGTGACTGATGATCCTAACTTATCGGATATAGATGTTGCACTGACTCCTCTGTTTAAAGTATGTCAAAGAAGACCGAAAGCTACAAATCCCTTCATGGCCCCTCTAATTTCTCCATCCTCGTCGGTGGATCCACCTGCTCCTCAGGTGTTTTCTGTCTTGGATATTCCTATCAGCTTACTAAAGGGGGTAGGTCTTGCACTCAACATCCCATTGGGAATTTTTGTTCTAATGCTAACCTAGGAACAAATTTTACCAATTTCACTTTTGCTCTATCTGTTGTTTCTATTCCTAAAATTGATGCTTAGGCTCTTCAGCATCCTGCATGGCGTCAAGCTATGGAAATTGAAATGTAGGCTCTTAATGATCGACATACATGGGACTTGATTGATGCATCTAATGATTGCTCACTTATCAGCTGCCATTGGATTTTTACGGTCAAATATCAACCAAGATGACACTATTGAGCGTTTAAAAGCTCGCCTTGTAGCTAAAGGCTATACTCAAACATATGTCGTTGATTATTGTGAGACCTATTCGTCTATTGCTTGCTCAAACTTTGTTCGTGTGCTTATTTTTGTAGCAGTAAATTTTGACTGGCCTTTATTCCAATTAGATGTAAAAACTTATTTCTATAGCAGTAAATTCTGACATGCCTTTATTCCAATTAGATGTAAAAAATGCTTTTTTATATGGAGATCTGCATTAAGAAGCTTACATGGAACAACCTCCTGGATTTGTTACTCAGGGGGGAGTTTTCCAAAGTATGTCGTCTGCGAAAAGCTGTTTATGGCCTGAAACAAAGCCCCGATGCCTGGTTTGGCAAACTGAGTATAATTATTCAATAGTTCAACTTCTGCCGATCTCAGTCTGATGTCTGATCTGTTAAAGAGTATATATTAGCCTATTTAGTTAATAGGTTAATTAGTTATTAAGCTTTTGTATTTCAACCCGTTTAGATTACTTGTGTCCTAAGTCTTAGGGCATTTCCCCTCTCCTATATAAAGGAGAGGGTGTCCAGTCTTGTATTCATCCCATTACATCCCATTGCATTCAAACTAATCTTATTCTCAACATGGTATCAGAGCGGTGAACAGTAACAACGACGTGAACAATAATGACGACGTGAACAGTAACTCCGGTGGTAAACAGTAACTCCGTCGGTGAACAGTAACTCCGTCGGTGAACAGTACACGGTGTGAGCAGTAATTCCTGCGTGAATAGAGCGCGTTCACTCCTGAGGGAAACCTAGCCGTCGCCCCTCCTCCCTCTCCTTTTCGGCGCGCACGCAGCCCTAGCCGTCGCTGCTCGTTTTTTCTAGAGAGCAACCGAGGGGAAGAACCCCCGCCTGCGGGCGGCCGCCGCCGTTGCCATGGCTTAGGTCGGCTGCCCGCTAGGAAAATCCCGGTCTCCATGGCTCTCCTTCCACTTTCACAAAGATCAGTACGTCGACGCTAATTCCCGACTCGCGATCTATGTTTTCCAAATCCAAACCTTAAAGCCGGTGATCTCTTTTCCGATCATCACATATCCACTGCCATCGCTGCATCATTACCCGCCGCCTTCCACCTCTGTTGCCCATATTCCATGAACAACAACAGTGACGCTATATTCTCAGCGCCTCCGATCGACATTTGTCCAGCAACAATCCTGTCGTCGGCCTCCAAGCAGCCATCTCCGCCTATCGACGCCACTATCACCATTTAACATCAGCATCATAAGCGCCGCCAACCGCAGAAGTAGCAGCCATAATCGCCATCAAGCAGCAATCAACCGCCGCCAACCTGCTACCCGCCGCCCAGAAAGATCTCGCTACTACCGACATCAACTCGGTAGTACCGAACTCGGTACAGGCACAATTATCGACGGCGACATCAACTCGGTAGTACCGAGTTCTGCACAGGCCATCTCCTGACGTCCTCAGCTCCAGCCTTCGTCGTCTCATAAGGAGAGGCTCCACACTTGACTCCACATCCAGCCTCATGGCATGCAATATCTCCAGAGCTGTGCAGGAGACCCTTTGTCATCTCCTCCGTTATGACCAAGTGCTACATCAACTGAGTGACATAATTCAACTTTTTTTTTGCTACATCCCGCAAGCTGTTTCTCTTCATCACCTTCCCGACTATCTTCATCACTCAACCATCACCTCCCATCTATGTCTACTCCCAGTTATTAATCCCCCCATATTCATTATGCTTATTCAGATCCTTAATCGGTCATATCTTTGCTAATTGGATCCAAGTTTTAGCCTAATCGGAATTTTCTACCCGGATCTTACATTTACCCATTTAGCATATTCTCTCCGGTTATCGGTTTCATTCTCCACATATTACACATCTCCATATCACAAAATCCTCTCAAATCCACCAATTCCTTTCCCACCCATCCATATCATGTGTGTATCCCTTTCCACGGTGAGGGGGTCATATGTCCATTTCTCCACACCAAACACTCACTCTCGTCGTATTTGGTGTGCGGGGGGGGGATAGAGAGGAGAGGAAGAGATGAGAAGAGAGAGTGAGAGAATATGTATGAGAAGTATGTATTCAGACTATATGTCTTCTAGGTTATTATCTTCATGGAGCTTTGCATTGTTCAGCACATCCGTTCTCTACTTCCAGACAACAATGAAGGATCTTCATTCAACATCAACACCGAGCTATCCACGTTCGTACTGTGTTATGTACGTCAGGTGTTGATGGTGTACTTCTTCAGCTGCATTTACATGAGACAGATGGGTGCTTCTTCAGATTTTTAGAAGCTCAACAAGCCTGCCAATCTACTTCTGCAAGGTTGATTCATCCAGTTTATCTTCACCGAGCTGCTTCATCACGTCTTCTCTGAGCCGCATCTGCGATTTCAACATCACCTGTTGCTGATCTACTTGGGACTTTCCTTGATGGATGATATCTCCTTTCCTGTCAAGCCCCCAAAGGTTCACATCACAGAGTTATGGTACTTGCCTCGTATCACCAGTATATCGTTCGTTCGTGTTCGTGCCACGTTATGCATGTCTTCTCAGACAATTCGAAGATTCTGCTACTGCTACATCTACATTGGGCATCCGCTTTCATGCCACGTTAAGTACGTAATCCAATGAAGTTGCCGTAGTCGTGGTATTGATGATCGTCTGCTCTAAGTGGCGAATTACTGCTGCAGTATTCAGGTCCATTTCAGATGTTCTTCATTCCAGATGCACTCCAAAAGACCTTCATCAAAGCTCGAGGATCTCCAGCCTGCAGAATACAATTTCAAAGAAGAGAAGCACTGTCACCACATGGTTTAGGGGGAGTATTGTTTAAGGGGGAGTATCAATCTTTTGTATGGAGAGTGAGATTTATCTTTTCTATCTTTCATATATCATTTCTTTTATCGAGTCCTGTAACTCCAAGCTTGGACATGTGTTTCACCCATGATCCAACTTGAGGGGGAGTGTTAAAGAGTATATATTAGCCTATTTAGTTAATAGGTTAATTAGTTATTGGGCTTTTGTATTTCAGCCAGTTTAGATTACTTGCGTCCTAAGTCTTAGGGCGTCTCCCCTCTCCTATATAAAGGAGAGGGCGTCCAATCTTGTATTCATCCCATTACATCCCATTGCATTCAATCTAATCTTATTCTCAACATGATCATTCTATTTTTATTAAGAAATCTCCATCTAGTCTTGTTATCCTAATTGTTTATATTGATAATATCATATTATCTGACAGTGATCAAGCAGGCATCCAAGCCACAAAAGAATACTTGAAAAACACTTTGTCACCAAAGATCTGGGCAAATTCACATATTCTCTGAGCATTGAAGTTTCTAGCTCATCTTCAGGTCTCTACTTATCACAATGAAAATATGTTTTGGATTGTCTGATGCAGGAATGCTTGGGAAAAAACCTCCTGCTACCCCCTTAGATCCCAATACTAATTGGGATGATGATAGTTCTCCATACCCTAACCATCAGCAATATCGAAGAATGGTAGGGAAACTTATATATCTTACTGTTACGAGGGCAAATATCACTTCTGTCGTGGGTCTAGTCTGTAGATACCTAGAAAAACCCAGACAGTGTCACTGGGACGTTGCATGTCACATTTTGAAGTATTTGAGGAGTTCTCCAGGAAAATGCTTGTTATAGGAGATATGGACTAGGTTATTGTGACTCTAATTATACAGGAAGCAGATAGATCACAAATCTACATCTGGCTACTGCACTTTTGTAGGAGGTAACCTAGGTACCTGACGGAGCAAGAAACAAACTGTCGTTGCCCGATCTAGTGTTGAAGCCAAGTATAGAGCAATGGCTCATACTACTTGTGAACTCTTATGGATCTGTGGCTTTTGAAAGAATTTGGTATTTCTAATTTTAAACCTATTCCCATGTATTGTGATAACGAATCAACTATATTCATTATTGGCAATCCTACCTTTCATGAGCGCACCAAGCATATTGAAGTGGATTGCCACTTTGTGCAGGAAGCTGTCTTATCTGGCTAGATCTCCACTCCATATACACATACTTCTAATCAAGTAGCAGACATCTTCACCAAACTTCTTCCGAAGGCCAGATTCACTGCGATGATGGACAAGCTGGGCATGATTGATATCTATGCTCCAGCTTGAGGGGGAGTGTTAGTATATATATTTTGTTGGTTTTATTATGTTATGTTATTTGTCTTATGGGCTTTAGACTTGTCTAATAGCCTTTCTTTTATCCCATATCACTTATCCCTATTTTATGTATTACTCTCTTGTCCTTTAAAAGAGAGATCACTGTAATTGTTTGACACATCAAATAAACATCTCTATTTTATAGGGTCAAAATTGTGGATAAAGGAGGTACAACCAAACACCCTAAGGGGGACAAGAAATGGCTGATCATTAGGTCGGAGAACAAAGAAAGGAGTACATCCTTGCTGAACAGAAGAAGGCTGCCTATTAATAATAAAACATGCAATAAGTAAAGCATCAGAATAAAATCTCTTAGGAACATTGGATTAGAACATAATCGTCCTGGCAATATCAAGAAGGTGATGATTTTTCCTCTCAACCACTCCATTTTGTTGTGGAGTGTGAGTATAGGGCGTACGATGTACCATCCCAACAGAACTACAAAAATCAGCCATAGCATGTTGAATATATTCCAAGGCATTTTAAGACTGAAGAATTTTAATATTGCAATCAAATTGCACCTTTATTTCTTCATGAAAATGTTTGATAATGGACAACACAAACTTCGACTCTTCAACAGATATATCCATGTCATACGAGACAAATCATCCACAAAGTAAATGAAATATTGAAAACCATAACTGCTTTCTTTTACATCACCCCATACATCACTATGGACTAACTCAAAGGGACGAAGGGCCCTTTTATTGACACGACTAGGGTACGACATCCTATGATGTTTCCCCAACTAAAAGGACTAACAGTCTAATGAAGACACCTACGATAACATAGGTTCTAACTTCCGCAAGCTCTTCAGAGAAGGATGTCCATATCTGTAGTGCCACAGTAAGGGAGAACCGCTCAGTAAATACTTGACGAGGCAGACTTGCACCATGAAAGAGGTAGAGATCACTTTTCCTAGGTCTCCCACCAATCATCCTCATACTTTTGAGATCCTGTAATATAAAACAAGGACCGAATGTCACCGTACATTTCACAATATCAATCAATTTTGCAACAGAACGAAGATTAATTGGAAAAGCAGACACATAATGTACAAATTTAAGATCAATTTTATGAGTCAGAGAAACAGATCCACTGGCTAACACTCTCCTCACTGATCCATCTGCTAATGTCACAAATTGGTGTGGAATATGTGTGTCAATAGAATGAAGCAGTGTCCTCGTACCACTCATATGCTGTGAGGCTCCAGAGTCAACCACCCTTGAAGAAGTTGAATTAGAATCTAGTAAGGAAGTAGTATGATTATCGATAGTAGATGCCAAGTTGGAAGATCCCAAACTCAGATGCTGAGTAGACAGAATAAATCTATCATATTCCTCGGTGAGAGTGATGCCAGAACTCGAAGCAGGAGGCTCAGAAGACTCAGTAGTGCTAGTAAAGTTGGCTGTCCCTACAGGCGGTGCAGAAGGTCTACCGTGCTTCTTCCAACATTTGTCCACCGTGTGTCCCAAATGGCCACAGAAAGTGCACTTAGGTCGTGTGCCACCTCCATGGCTTGTACCTGTACGACCTTCTCTAATTGCAACAACTACAAATGCATGAGATTCTCTAGGAGAAGGGACTGTTGTAGAATCAACTGGCTCAAAGTTAGACTGCATAACCCGTGGATAAGCTTCTTCCAGGCTGTAAGTTAACACTGTCGGCTGAACTGAATGAATGACTCATGTCGGATAAGAACTTTGCTGTAACTAAATCGTCTCTATCCTTGACCTGTTCTTGGAAAATCACTGAATGATAAAAATTCAGTTCTTGAGTAATATCTTGGATTACCCCAAAATACTCTCCTAAAGGCTTGTCTCCCTGTCGTTCTACAAACAAGCAATCATATATCATGACCCGACCAAGAGCGTTCTTCTCTTGAGAGTAATGCTTCTTGACTGCATCCCATATCTCTTTAGCAGTGGTGTAGAACATGAACTAGCAACAATTCCAGTGTCCATGCTCCCCCATAGCCATGACTTCACCATACTTCTATGACACTTCTATTCCACATGGTCTTTGTTAGTAACTGCAGGAGGATCAGGCTCAACGTGCTTTGCCTTGTCTCGGGATTCCAATACTGTATGGACATCATTCATCCATTAGAGATGATTCTTCCCATTCAATTTGATGGAGGAGATAGGTGCCATCTCGTTGTATACAACTGATGCCTTAGTGTCCTTCATGATTCAGAAGGAAGATAGAGTGACAGAGTGGTACACGTCACAAGGAAGACAGTGACAATAGGATACACATCACATCAAAATAAATGAGATACGTGTCTGACGCATCCACAACCCCCAACTGAGAATTTCCTAATCACACATGGAGGAGATGTGATTAGAAATTCTATACGTAAATCGTTGTGAATTAACCGAGAGAGTCCACTGGTGTGTTGGTCGGTGACGACTGTTGCTGGCTTGGGCGGCGATGGGTGTCATCCTCCCTGGCTGGGGCCGACGACTGCTGCCCTCTTCCTGACTAGCGGCTGCGGCGCTTGCTGTTGTTGTTGTTAACGCTATTGGT
Organism: Alisma plantago-aquatica; assembly: GCA_963693085.1. NCBI lineage: Eukaryota > Viridiplantae > Streptophyta > Magnoliopsida > Alismatales > Alismataceae > Alisma > Alisma plantago-aquatica. The sequence goes on from OY856412.1 coordinate 136,530,134, forward strand.
CAGTTTTGGAGGCTGGAGGAGAGGAAGAAGAGGGCGCAAGAGAGGAAGAAGAGGAATCATTTTCCCTAGGAGTGTTGCCACTCTGATATACGTGCCGCAATGTTGTGTGCAATGCAGCGACAGAGAGGAGCAATGCACTTCCTCTCCCTTTTATTGATAAGAGCATTGGGGAAATTACATAGAGGTCCAGTAGATAATAGAAATTACATAACACAAAAAATTGAATACAAAACAACTATATTAACAAAATCATTTTGTTCATGTAGGTGTCTAGGAAGCATGTACACAAATCTGGACACGAACACGGGACACTACGATTTTAGGAAGCATGGGACATGGACACGATGCTGGACACAAAAAAACAAATTCGATGTTCAAACACACACAATATATATATATATATATATATATATATATATATATGAGTATATCTTCGCTACCCGTGCGGGTAACTAAGATTGGCTACCCGTGCATCAGTTTTGTAATAGGAAGGCATGCATTTGTAATGAGACAGTTCAAATTGTAATAGACAGACTCATTTTATAAATACAGCGTGATGTTTGTATTCTCTGTCTAGAAACAGTAAAAGATATTTATGACTTTAACAACGTATATATATATATATATATATATATATATATATATATATATATATATATATATATATATATATATATATATATATATATATATATATATATATATATATATATATGGTATTTTGTCATATTATGTTGTGGTTTTAGCAATGAACTACATCCACACCGCTAATATTTCTAGTCATAAATATTTTACACGTATCATTTATAACGAATGAAGAATATAATTGTATAAGAAATGTTGTTAGTTGTCCAGGAACTCGTTTTCCGCTCTTTTTAAGAGGGAACTCAAGAACTGTATTTTGTATGTAAGTTTGTAACTCACCGGAAGTCACGGAACTCAAGTTCTGACACTTAGTCTAAACCAATCATGAAAAACTGCTCGCGGAACTCCAGTTCATAAGTTTTCCGGACTACGACAAACCAATCGGAGCCTTATAGTCTATACACTTCCCCCTTCTATATATAGGATGGGGTTCCTCTTATCAAATATATCGAGTTGCCTTTTTTCTTTACAAGAATATATATATATATATATATATATATATATATTTATATATATATTTATATATATATATATATATATATATATATATATATATATATATATATATATATGGCCCACGCAGATAACTAACTTTTGTTACTCGTGGATCTGTTTTGTACCTTGAAGGCACATAATGGTAATGAGACGACCAAAATTGTACCCCGCGGCCTACACCTTGAAAAAATTAGAGCTAAATAACCTCCTTGCTTGCAGCTAACGTGGGGGATGAGACCTAGAGATGGTAGACGCTATAGAGACGCCCCACTAGGACCAAGATTGGAGGGAGAAAGATGATTTTTCTTCCCTCGGGGTGAGCTGCAACTTTGACAAATTTTTTTACTGCTGATGGTCGGAGAAGATGGAGTTTAAAGAGGACCCAAAGGACGTCCAGGCGACGGAAGGCTGTCTCCCTAGGGCCGTTGAGGTTGAGGGGGACCCACACCAAGTGTTGGATCAGGCGGGAGCCAACAATCGGACACACAACAGCCCCTATTGTTCCCGTCCGTCTACAGTAACTACTGTAGCAGCGTGAACACTGAAGAAGCTTGAAGACAAGACAATGAAGAAGGAATCAAGTTGACAACTATAAAATCCCATATATTTATACATGAATACATTTGTGTACATATATATAGTTATATATACAGATTTACATATACATACTTGTATATACTATATGGATACACACATATAGTCATATATATATATATATATATATATATATATATATATAGAGAGAGAGAGAGAGAGAGAGAGGCTGGAATACACTCAGTGTATTCGGAGCTGAATACACTCAAGTAGTTTTTCATGATGCAATATTTTTTTCAAAAATCTAATCCGTTGATCTTCTTAAACATCTTGTGAACAAGGAATTAAATGCCGATACCGACAACTTATCGACGGCGTGGAAATAGATATTTACAGGTATACCGACGGAAATATCGACAGATGCAATCCTGGACTTATCGACGCCTAAATGAACGAATTAAATCATAAAATTTTACAGGCGTGGTCTCAACACCTAGATGCAACGTTTTATGCAATAAAATTCTATATTGGGTATGTTGGGGGGGGGGGTCAATCATGTGGGAGGTAAGGAATCAATCCTGCTTTTTTGAGATTTCGATGAAGGATTTCGATGACAAAATATAAGAATTAAGATCTGAAATTTTAGTAGCACAATCCATAAACGCATGTTTACACACTTATGCAATAATATTCAACTTACAACAAACATATAACAACATAGTAAATTACTAAGTACTAACTCACATCAGTTGTACGTTGAGTGGCGCGCCGGCTGCTGATAAGGATATTGTTGTTCTACATATTGTTCCCATGTCATGAAAGATCTATACGATTTGTTGTATGTGACAACATGCTCCTCATATACTTCAGGATTCACATACTGCATCATCCCAATCTTTGGAAAATGTTCTTGTAAATCTTTGAGATATTGAGCCTTGTTTGCTGAATTCCTGGGAGGCTGAGAAGAAGCGGGAGGAGGTGCGGGTGCCCTTGCTTGAGGAGCTGGAGGTTGAGGAAAAGGAGGTTGTAATGGATGTCCGGCAATAGGATAAATTGTATGCCCACCACTCCATGTTTGCCCAAAATCACCAGAGTATGCTTCGGTGTTCACCCGAAAGCATCCATAAGGGCTACGGACAGAGTATGCTTCATGATATCCCATACCAGGTCCAAGTTCTAATTGTAACCTTGGTTGTGGGCCTTGTGGTTCAACTTGATATCCAGAATACCCATGTTGAGAAGTCTGAGATGGGTATGGAAGTGTCTGCCCAAATAACATATCTCCAAATGAATGTTCTTGAGATTGAGATTGAGAGTCAGATATACTCAATGCATCCATTGATTCAGCAACATCAGAATGATAATCACTTGGACTCCGGTATTGTGGTTGTGGTTGTGGATTAGATGGGTAGGAGTAGGGGTAGGGGCTTGGAGTTGTGGGCATTGCGGCATTTGGTGGAGGTGCACCGCTGTAATCTTTCCCAGTTCGAGTTTTTCTTCTTTGAAAATTTTTTTCAGGCATGGGATATTCTTGTTGTTGTGGAGGTGCACCCCTAGTAACATAAGGCCGATCATCATGTTCAGGATCCACAGCTGGAGGATATTCTGGAGAGCGTTGACTTTGATTACCACCATCATTATCATTGTCACTATCATCAGACTTAGATTTAGAACCAGTTGAAGAAGAAGAATTTGAGCTACCTAACTGCTCTTGTACTCTTCTATCTATTTCCATATCAACATTTACATGTGCAGCTTCAGGCTCAAGTCTTTCAGGCGGATTATCAAGAATAATATCATCACCGTTGTTTGGCTCAAATTGATCTTCTATGTATGGATCTGGACGCCCATCTAAATTATCAAGAACAGGACGACCTATCTCATTCATCCATTCCTCTAAAGGATTTTCTGAATCTTCCTCCAGCCCTCTACGTCTGTCAGTGCTGAAAGTGTATGCGGTGTCAATGGGATCGTGGACAACAGCAAAATCCACTTCCCTATAGTTGGCATCTCGTATTGCTCTAGCCCTCAACCGCATGTTGTAGTGAACGTAGACAAGGTCCCTCAACCTGTTTGCCCCAAGCTTGTTCCTTCTCTTTGAGTGTATCAGATTGAATGTGCTCCAATTTCTTTCACAACCCCCTGCAGATGTTGTTTGAGCAAGGAGACGAACAACCACTTTTCTTAAATGGGGGGCACCCGTTCCATTCCAAACCCACCACTCACAAGGATCACCTGCCTCACGATCAGAAACCGCATTTGGATGTCCAAAACATCCAGTGCCTTCACGGAAATGGCGCAACTGCAAAAAAAAACATCATTTACGATATTTAGATGATGAAATCAAAGTGATGACTAATGAGTAATGACTAATGAGACATTAAGAATGTAAGTAATATAGTTATCTTATACCTCATCCAGTACTAGCAATCGCTCTTCTGGAGAGGTAATGAACTTGTTGGTGACTTCTCTCACTGCAGTCATTAGAGTCGGATTCAATCCAAGCGTTCGTGAGTATTGGAACCTCGGATTCAAATAGTAAGCTGTCACAAATATAAATAAGGAAATTAGAATGACATTTTAATAGGTAGACTATGAGTTAGACAAATAACTCAGAAGTTAGAAACTTAGAACATAATTGATTGAGATATATACCTGCTTTATGCAATGGATGCAAAAGCATATTTGTCCAACGAGACTCATAAATTCTGATGTATTGCTCATTGGACTTAGGAGCTGCTTCTTTGATGCGGTCCACCATTGAGGTCATTGCATCATATAAAAAAGGCATTGTTGCAGTTTTGTCACCATCTACCAGCCTCAATACCTTGACAATTGGTTCCATTATTCGCAACACCCTAGTAACCTTATCCCAAAAAGGTCTGCTGGCAATCAACTGCTCAATTCTACTGCCAACTGGGGTATTGTGCTCCTTCATGGAGGTCCACTCCACTCCATTGAAGAGCCTCCTAAGTCCATCCTTTTTGGACTTTAATGATTGTAAGGCAAGAAAGTTTGTTGCAAATCTAGTTGCACCTGTTCTAATCAAATCACCTCCACAATACTCACGTCGCCTCATTGCATTCAATAGAAAAGAATGGTTGTAGATGAATCCTGTGATCAACCTACCATCAATGATAACAGATTTAATGAATTCAATTGAGCCAATGTCCTTGAGAATGAGATCTATGCAGTGGGCAGCACATGGTGTCCAGTATATGGGATATTTCTTCATTAAACTGTCCCCGGCCTTCTTGAAGGCAGAACCATTATCAGTAACTATCTGCACCACATTTTCCACACCAACCTGCTTCATGTATGTCTTCATTAGTTTCTTTATGAACCTGTGGTTCCTGACCTCACCTGAAGCATCAACAGAGTCCAAAAAAATTGTGGATCCACGACAATGTGCAAGAAAGTTGATAATTTGTCTTCTGTTGCCACTAGTCCACCCGTCACACATAAGTGTGACACCATATTCAGCCCACATATTTTTTTGGCCTGAAATCCAGACTTGTAGATCCTTCTTCTCTAGGGGAAGATACTTGTTCATTAATTCATATGAAGTGGGGGCCTTGACGCCCCTCCCAGAATCCCCTATCACATCTACCATATGTTGCAGATACGGTTCAGTTGCAACATGTGCAGGTATACCATGAGCAAAGAAGAACTTACCCACTGCCTTGCCGACCTTATCTTTTGCACCAGTGAACATTGCTTTAATGCCTTTTTGCCTAGCTTCAGGCCTCCTAACCCCTGGCTCATCAACATGCCTCAATCTCGTACTAGCAGAACGGAAAAGTGTATCAATGCCACCTTTCTTCCTTTTTCCATGACCAGCTCTGTCTTCATCATCATCTACATCAACAACAGGAATACGTGCAGTACCACTGCCTCCACCTGCACCAGATGGCCCATACCTCCTTGTAATTCGATCTGCCTCCTCTCTTTCCCACTCATCTCTGCGGGAATCTCTAAGGGCACGCCTATACGCACGACGTGAATAAGTTGTGTCACAATCAGGAGGATATGCAATGTCATCATCTGATTCTGCAGAAGAACCTGTGCCCCTAACATTGAATAATGTATCTGTGTAACCCCTGTCAGCCTCCTTCATCTTTTGTTGTTTGTGTTTCTTTGCACCCATAATATTTCTAAAATCATCCCTAACACTTTGGGGACACCTTGTGCACATTGCCACATTTTTGTCACCGCCAGTAATGTGACGTTTGAATCTAGTAATCCCCCCTCCACCAATTGTCTTGTTGCAGTAATTGCAAACTATCTTTGCCCTATTGCCTTCAAGAGGCGTGCAGTGATTCCATGCAAAATCCATCACATTCTTAGCTCCACCAACATTACCGGCCCCAGAACCCTCACCATCGCTTGAAGACATCTTCTCAAAAGTCAAAAGTGGACACTGTCACACTGCAAAAAGACAAAGACAAATAAAAATTAGGTGTATGAAATCTATAACCCATTAAGTTGCAAGAAATTAATCTATTTTATGTATTATAGAATCAAACACAACACTTTTAGGCGTATAAATGTTAAATGTATTTATAGAATCAAACACAATATTTTTTAAGATTTTTATTAACAAGAAAAAAGGCTTAAATAAAAAATTTAAGTCTGAAATTAATTTTAAAATTATAAAATCTAATAATTATCTAGTATTAAGTCAAGTGATGTATTACAACTTTACTCATTCCATCTTACATAACACTAACGCATACATTTCTGTAGAAAAAACAAAAAAAAATGATTTTTTTTTATTTTCAGCATTTTAAATAAATAAAAAAACGAAAAATATAAATATTTTTACTATATTTTTGTTTGTATTTGTTCACATTGCTATTTGGTACAACTTCTTCTACTAAACCTAAGTTAGATACCTACTATTTCTAGTACTTATTGTATTATTACGAATTTAATATTAATTAGTGAAATTATATGTTAATACTAATTAAAAGTAGTAGATCTAGTTATACATTAGTAGATCTACATATAATATTCATAGATCTAATGTTAAATAGCATTAATCCTAAGTTTTTTGATGTAGATCTAAGATTTGGGTGTATTTAGAGATTTTTGGAGAGATTTTATAGTGAAAATAGAAGGAAATAGATAGGAGATGGGTTGGAAATGATGAAGAATGCAAGAAATCAAGAAAACATACCTTGATTACAGCTGATTTGAGCTCCAACGAAGAAAATCGCCTCAAATGAGTAAGTTTTTTCACTCCAACAGCAGCAGCAGGCTCACGTTCGCAAATGACGGCATACCGGGGCGGTATACCGCCCATATCGCCCATAAGTCGGGTATTTTGCACTGAACCCCCCCCTTACCGCCGAAAACCGGTCGGTTTTACCGGTAAACCCACCGGTTTACCGAAATTTGCGAGAACAACGGCAGATATGCGTAAACCGATGCCAGGTTGGCTCGGTATCGGTAAACCGAGCGGTATACCGCCGATATCGTCGGTATCTTCTTCCTTGCTTGTGAATAGCTCATCGTAAAATTTGAGCACATTTGGACATTTATAGGTCATGTTATAAAGACCGCAAAAATTATGCATTTCAAATTAGTTTCGTGCGTTGATTTTGTTGCCCTTGGATGAGTGACTTACACTCATCCAAATGGGCTCAAAATTTGTATCTATTCTAGTTATAGTATGACGGTGAAGATCAATGATTCAATGGTTTACATTTTGCAAAAAATAGTCTTGATATGCAAACACACGAGTGTATTCGTGCGATCTGTGCACTCAAGTGTATTCTAGCCTAACTCTCTCTCTCTCTCTAAATATATAAATATATATAGACACACACACACACACACACACACACACACACACATATATATATATATATATATATATACTATATGCACGTATACATATCTATATACATACAATTTTGGTTTAGTTTGGTTTCTATTAAGCCCAAAATAGGATAATAGTCTTTTTTTAGACATAGAGTCTGAGGCTCACGCCTCAAAGACACCTCAGTGCCTTGAGTGCATCGATACGCCTCGCACAAATTAAGGCACAAGCCTCTCACTGGCAGACTGAGGTACAAGCCTCTCCCTGGCAGACCGAGGCTTAAGCCTCTCCCTGGTAGACTGAGGCTTAAGCCTCGAGGCGTATCGGAGACCGCCCCGCCTTGAGGCGTACACCTCTTAAGCCTCGAGGCACGTTTCTAAAACCATGTCATACACTGATTTCCACTTTTCGGAACATTGGTTTCTACCTACCGTGCTTATTTCGGTAGCGCTTTTCCTATCGTGCTTATTCTGGTATCACTTTTTCTACTGTGGATTACTCCATTAGTGACTTATTTGTGTCATCTATAATGATAGCCACATGTTACAACCATTCAATTTAATGGTGGCAACTATTTGCCGTAGATGAATCTCGTTTCTACTTTTATGGAGTCTTGTGGAAAAGTAAAATTTATCAAAGAAAATGCACCTGAGAATGAGGCATGGATCACAAGAAATAGCTAGGTGTTCTCTTGGCTCTGGGGATGTATGGAGCCTAATGTGGCTGTTAAATACATGTGGCATCAAAATATCAAACTCATGTGGGAAGAGATGAAGTAGGTTTATACACATTAGGACAACTGCATTCGGTTGTACAATGTAAGGGATAAGATCTTTTTTGAATATCAGGGTGAGCGTTCTTTATCCAACTGCTATGATTCCATGAAGGCTCTTGCGAATCAACTAAACTTCTCCTAACCCACCATCTTTGTCGAAGGGATAAAGGAACATTATACTATTACAATGAGGCGATTTCTTAGCGACATTCATCCCCGGTACGCTGCCGTACACCAGCTTCTTGTCAGGACCATGATCCCGTCCATGGATAAGGCTTATGCCCGCCTCCCAGGCCGAGATGTCTTCCACTCCAACACCTCCCTATGAAGTGTTTGAAGCCCAAATTGCAATGGCAACTGTTGCCATGGATCGTGGATGGGCTCGTGACACTCACACCAGGTCGCAAACAAATGTACTTATTGCGGCTAATTAGGTCATGTTGAGGATGTCTATCAATCCAAACATGGTTATCCTACTCATTTGGACAAGGGCATAGAAGGGGTTCTCTGCATGTTGCTCGAACCTCCACACCCCTCATTGGTCAAGATCCTCGAGCTACTAGATGACTCCTACCCTTTTTGGACAACCCACATGTTTTGCTCACAAAGGAGTATGAACGACTTTGACAAACTTGACACTACTATGGTGATTCACCTCTATACAATAGCATGACAACATCCACTGAACGACACATTGGTGACCAGTTTACAATGACACCGCTGGCCCCTCTCTCTGTTGACCAAATTAGCCCTAGGACCTCCATGATTGCTGCTCACTATAGCTGGATAGTGGATTCTAGTGCTACTCAACACATGACCAATAATGCCACATTTTCTTACATCCTTTGATTCTTTTATCCGACACATCACTGTCTCATTGGCAGATGGCTCAGTCAAAAAGGTCACCGAGTGGTACTGTTCTCTGTTCCTCTAAATTAAGACTTTATACTGTTCATTTTGTTCCCAAACTAATTGATTCCCTTTGTTGTTTCGTAGCTTTCGGACCGCTTGGTTTTGTTCTAGTGGATTGGAGGAACTTGATGATGATTGGCAAGAGGTTACGCTAAAATAATTGTTTCCCTTTGTTGTTACGTAGCTTTCAGACCGCTTGGTTTTGTTCTAGTGGACTGGATGAACTTGATGATGATTGGCAAGAGGTTACGCTAAACTAATTGATTCCCTTCGTTGTTACGTAGCTTTCAGTCCGCTTGGTTTTGTTCTAGTGGACTGGAGGAACTTGATGATGACTGGCAAGAGGTTACGCTCTGGTGACCTTTACTACTCCACCCCTCTACGTCTGACCAATACTCTTGTTGCAGCCCCACCTCTCCAACTACATCTCCACGTTGGCCAACCTTCTCCGGACAATTAGACAAATGCCTTTCTCGTTGTTCGTCCATTTTATGTGATGCCTGTCAATTGGGCAAGCATCACCGTGTATCTTTTCGTTCTCGTATTGTTAAGGGTTGAAGGTTTGATACATAGTGATTTGATATATTCCAAGGACAACCGTTTGATTTGATACATAGTGATTTTGTTGCCGTTTTCGAACAACTAGTTACAATGGATTTAAATATCTTCACGTTTGTGGATGATTTCTCCCTGAAGACCTGGATTTATTTATTCAAACACGAGATGAGGTTTTACCCCTTATCCGTGCCTTCCATATAATAGTTACCGTTCAATTATTAGAATCTTTTACATAGATAATGCACTTGAATGCTCTCAACACACCATTTCTTCTTTTTGTCATGATATGAAGTCATTCACCAATGTTCTTGTGCCTATTCTTCAAAAAAAAGTATTGCAGAGCTAAAAATGGCCATCTTCTCGACATCACACACTCGCTTACCATTCATGCAAACCCACCTTAAAACATGTGGACTGATGCTGCTCTCATATATTTTTAAATTAATTCCCAACCATCATTAGTTCCCCACAACTAATCCCCTTTTTCTATTTTATATCCACATGACAAACCGTTTTCTTTACCAACACAGGTGTTTGGATGCATCACATTTGTTCACAACTTTGATCCTAAGACTGATAAGCTACCCCCTTCGCCATTTGAACGGTTTTTCTAAGATACCCTTTCTCTCAAAAAGGTCACAAATGCATTGACCCCAAAATTGGTTGTATGATCTATGTAATCACTGTTGTAATTTTGTATGAGGAAGGATTATTTTCTCATCAATTTCTTCTCCCTCTGCACGCACACATGATTTGGTCTCTCTCCCTGAATCTTTTTCTATAATTCTAGTTTCCTTCCCTCAAGAACCTAACCGACGGATGGAGATGGTCCTCAACCAGCAGCCCTGCAATCATCATCTCTTCCGGATCAATCATATTTACCAGTTGTGCTCCGTAAAGATAAACACTCTTGCACCATTAAACATCCAATTTCTAACACATGTTGCTTATCTCGCCTCTCTTCAACGGCTTTTATTTCTTCCACTCTTTTGTACACCACCATTCCTAAGTGTCCCTCAGATGCCATTGAAACACCCCGGGTAGAAATCTACCATGCTAGAAGAGATGTAGGCTCTACATGATAATCATACTTGGGATCTTATTGATCTGCCATCAGGAAAGAATATTGTTGGTTGTCACTGGGTTTTCTCCTCAAACATCATTTCAATGGTTCCATTGAGAGAATAAAGCCTCACGTAGTTGCAAAAGGGTTTACTCTCAAACCTTTGATGTGGATTATTTTGAGACATTCCTCCCGTTACAAGGATTGTTCCGGTTTGTATTCTTATTTTTCTAGCATCACATTTTGACTGGACACTTTGAGTTAGATATCAAGAATGTCTTCCTACATGGAGATCTTTTGGATGAGCTCTATGTGCAGCAACCTCTCGGTTTTGTTGCTGAAGGGGAGTCTTCTAATGTATGGTCTCAAGCAATCTCTGGTTCAACAAACTCAGTAAATACTTGAAAAACTGAGTTTCCATCGACCAACCACATATCATAGGTTGTTCTTTTCAAAATTCCCAATTAGGCTTATTCTTCTTGTTGTTTATGTTGACAACATTGTAATCACAAGTAGTGACATCAGCAAACTGACGCGGTCTCTACAAGCCCATTTTCACACAAAGGATTTGGGAAATTTGCGGTTGATTCTTGGGTTAGAAGTCCTTTGCTCTTCCACAGGGATCAATCTATCCCAACAACTCTATGTTGGATCTACTCCCAAGTAATTGGATGATAGACGCTAAGCCTGTTTCCACTCCTTTGGATTACCATACCAAGACTACTGTTGAGGGGGAGCTATTTCTTGATCCAGCAAAATGTCGTCTAGTAGTTGGAAAATTGATCTACCTAACAATTACTCAACCTGGAAAATTATGTTGTGGGAGTTGTCATGCACCCTTCCGACAACATTGGAGTAGCATTCAACGTATTCTTCGCTATCTCAAAAGTGTCCGAAAGTGGACTATTCTACAAACACCATTAAGAGAAGACTATCACTGTTTGTGGATATGCTGATGCAAATTGGAAAGGAGATCTCAAAGACCATCACTCCACTTCTGGCTTGTGTCATGATTGGGAATCACCCATTGGTCCTGAGAAGCAAAGCAATAAGTGGTTATTGACTCCAGCCTTCTGAAGCTACCATGCGATGTCCCACTCCTGTTGTGATCTTCATCAGATTCGATCTATTTTGACTGAATTTGGGATTGCTTGTCAAATTTGAGCTCGTCTTTATTGTGACAATCAAGCTGCTATCCATATTGCCAATAATCCAATTTTTCGTGAAAGTACAAAACATATCGAAAATTGATTTGTCATTTTATACTAGATCTTTTTAAAGCCAAGAAGTTGTGACTCCTTATGTACGGACCGACGATTAAATTGTTGATATCTTGACTAAATCACTTCCTTCATCACTTTTTCTAAATATGGTGCCAAGCTGGGACTACGCAAAGTCTACTCTCCAGTTTGAGGGGGGTGTTAACATAAATAGTTTATTTCTTATTTTTTGTTAATTGGGCTTAGGCCCATGGTATCTATACTTATTATTGTTATGTAAGTACACTTAAGCGAAGATCCATATACTCACTTAAGTATACCCATGTTCCCTGAACTCCGATTTATTGGGTCTCTTTACAAACTATTGAATATATGGCTATGGCTTTCTACAATTTGCATATAGATCAAGTCCATATGGCAAAACATCATGAATTTAATCCAACAATATATTCATAAAATCAAAATATGAACGAAACCAACGACCCAAAAATCAAAGAAATCTGTATACTTGAGAATAATGATAAATTACTATTTGTGGTGAGAGGAGGAAAAGAATGTATATAAAATAGTAAAGTGGAGGAAGGAGAGGAGACGAATTATATAGGAGAAAAGGACGTGTTGGATTGTAGTTTTATTATGTTCATGGTGTAGGAGGATGATGCATGTTGAAGTTTTTATGGAAAAGGAGTGGAAATTTACAATAGATATAGCGAAGGGTGTGTGCTATTGTTAGACATATTTTTTTGGTGGTGAGGAAGGGGAGGAGACCATTCGTGGAGCATGAGGAAGTAGAGGAGAAAACATGTAAGGAGAAGGAAGAAGTGGATGGGTCGACGAGGAGGAAAAGGAGTTAGAACTAGGACACTTCTGGGAGGCTTTTGTGGCTGTTCTAGACATGTTTCCGATACGAACTAGTTGCACACAGATTTTTTGTGTCTCTGCGTCTTGTCTAGGCGTGTCCACGACATGGCCAAGTTGGACACATGTCGACATCCTTCGGGAAATGTATGTACTAGTCTAGAGTCTAGGGGTTGCCAATGTCTCAAGCATGGTTCCAAAATCGTCATTGTTGAGTGAAGTTTGTCATTTTTTAGATTTAGATATTTGGCTAAGTTGAACCTGCAATGCTTGTTATCTTGAGGAATTTTGTCCATGTCAACGAAATCGAGTCAAAGTAACAAGGTTTCCTCACAACTTCCTCAAACTTGTAGGCGAAGTCATCAAGAAGCTTAACTTGTATATGTTATTATGAAAAGAACCTTAATTTTACTCATTTATTGGCAACACGCTTGTGATTTTCTTGTGTTTTCCATCTTAAAAAGGCGAATAAAAGAGATAGTGTATGTATGTGATAGAAAATAAATGATAATTATTATGATGCTAAAAAAACAACCGCCACCATTATTTGAGTATTGTTCCTCTAGATGTAGTCCAGGTCTTAGGCATCTATTATTGATGAAATGTACATCTACCTTATATTTATGATCTCTGTGTCTATAACTTAACCATAGATCTTTTTATATAGAATTTTCTTTGCAAATTTTTTTTTGATAAAAAACGTGAGAATTGTCTTTTACAATTATGTGCTTGCAAAATGATATTGTATTAGGATTTAAATTTTTTAGTTTTTATTTGCTTTGTATCTTATTTATGCACTTTGTAAATTATAATCCACGTGGATTAGGGTGTAAAATCTACTTACATAGAGAGTTAGTAGTTAGACATTTGTGATTCGTGGTATGGATTACATGTAAGGTAAAGATTGATAACACTAGAAAGTTTTTCGTCAAACTTCACCACTTTCTTATACAAAATAACATCAAAGTTTCTTGAAAATTTACAAGAACTTTTCCAAAACTTCCTCAAAGTTTCCATAAACTTTGAATTCCACACCCAACAAGGCTTAAACAAAGCCCATGTCCTACACCATGATCCCATGACACACTACGCATGGGGGGCATGACTTATGTGCTGCCACCATTACAATCCCGCAAAAATGAAAAAACAGCCAGGGGGTTCCTACGATGATATTATTATCTTCCACATTAGTTTTGCACTATAATAACATTATGTATAATTAGTGAATAGTTTTTCATAAAACACAATAAAATGCAACTCCATCTATCTCAAGATCGCTATCTTTTTAGCTAATGTAATAGTCTAACAAGTATTTAGTTCCAAGTATATTGTAATGATATTTCTAACAAGTTATATATTACTTGTAATTTCGATCATCTTAGCTCATGTCACAGTTAAAAAAGTCTTGAATTGTCAGTAAGGGTTAGGGTGCACAATGTGTGTACCCCGTATATTTATAAAGAGAACAATTACATAGAGGTCCACATAGAATAGGAAAATAACAAGTGAATATAAAGAACTTAAATAAAACACTATTTCACACTCCCCTTAAGTTGGAGCATAGATATCAATCATGCCTAACTTGACCACAAGAGAGCTGAAATGTTTCTTGGCCAACAACTTTGTGAAGATATCAACAACTTGGTCCTCTGAGTGAGTGAAAGGAGTGCAGATACCACCGGTCAGAATAGATTCTCTGATAAAGTGACAGTCAACTTCAATGTGCTTGGTCCGCTCATGAAAGACAAGATTATTTGCAATAAAAATAGCTACTTTATTACACAGTGCATAGGAATAGGAGCAGAAGATCCCACAGAAGTTCTTTTAGAAGAGACTATACCCATAGAAGTTCACATGTCGTATGAGCCCTAGCACGATACTCGGCCTCAGCACTAGATCTAGCAACAACATTTTACTTTTTGCTCCTCCAGGTAACTAGATTTCCACCAACAAAAGTACAGTAACCAGAAGTAGATTTTCTGTCTATCTTACTTCCAGCATAGTCAGAATCAGAATAGCCTTCAAGAGAGCAATGACCATATTTTCTATAAAAAAGGCCTTTACCAGGAGCTTTCCTCAGATATCTCAGGATATGACATAGTGCTTCCTAGTGACACTGTCTAGGCTTGTCAAGATACCTGCTAACAAGACCAACAATAGTAGAAATATCAGCTCTAGTGACAGTCAAATAGATTAGTTTGCCAACCAGTCTTCTATATCTTTTACTGTCAGGATACAGGGGAGATTCATCATCATCCCAATTTACATTAGGATCTAGGGGTGTATCAGTAGGCCGAGCTCCAAGCATTCCAGTTTCCTGTACAAGATCAAGAACATACTTTCGTTGTGATAGAACAAGAGCATTAGCAGTCCTGGAAACTTCAATCCCCAAAAAGTATCTCAGTTTGCCCAGATCTTTAGTGACAAAATGCTTGCATAAGTAGGCTTTAGTAGCATTAATTCCAGAGAGATCACTGCTAGATAAAATAATATCATCAACATACACAATAACAACCACAATACCAGAGGACGTCTTTTTAATAAAGACAGAATGATTAACATGAGATCTGAGGAAGCCATAGGTAGACAGAATCTTGCTCAGTTTATCAAACCAGGCATGTGGACTCTGCTTGGGTCCATAAATAGACTTTTTGAGGTGACAGACTTTGTGTGACTCCCCCTGAGCAACAAATCCAGGTGGTTGCTCCATATAGACTTCCTCTTGGAGATCATCATATAGGAAGGCATTCTTGACGTCCAGTTGGATAAGAGGCCAATCCAGATTGATTGCCACAGAGAGCAGAACCCACACAGAATTTAGCATGGCAACATGAGAAAAAGTTTCAAAGTAATCAATACCGTAAGTCTGAGTGTACTCTTTCGCCACTAGGCGGGCCTTCATGCGTTCAACAGTTCCATCAAGATGATACTTGACAATGTACACCCAACGACATCCAACATGTTTGCAATTAGGAGGATCAACCAGATCCCAGGTACCTCTGTCAGTGAGAGCAACCATCTCCTCAGTCATGGCATGTGTCCAGGCCGTACTCTGTAATGCGTCATGAACATTTTTGGGGACAGAGACAGCAGAGAGAGCAACAACAAAATTACTAACATGAACACTCAGGGGTGCAGTAGAGACATAGTTAGCAATATTATGAGATGTACATGATCGAGTGCCTTTCCTAAGAGCAATAGGTAAATCTAGATCAGAAGTTACCTCCGCACATTTAGGATCTTCTGAAGGAGAAGATTGGTTGTCAGTGGGGGGGATCTTGAGCAGGAGTAGACTGCGGCGGCCGATTCCTGCGTTGGTAAACAATAAGAGGAGGAGACATAGTCTCACCAGGTTGCAAAATAGATGTGGAGTCACTAATAATGGGAAGAGGCGCTGTAATGAGATCTGAACTCAGCATGTTCCCCTTAGTAGAGTAGTATGGAGTCTCCTCAAAGAAAACTACATCACTGCTCGTGAACCACTTGTTAGTAATAGGACTATAGCAATGATATCCTTTCTGAGTCTGTGAGTATCCCAGAAAAATACATTTTTCAGCTCGAGGAGACAACTTGTCCTGAGTTGGTCCAAGCAAACGAACAAAACAAGTCGACCCAAAAATCCTTGGAGGTATAGAAAACAGAGGAAGATGGGGTCGTAGTACTTGTACAAGAGTTTTATTCCCAATAACAGATGAAGGCATACGATTTATTAGAAAACAGGTAGTAAGAACCGCTTCTTGCCAAAAATGTTTTGGAACATTAGAATGTAGCATGAGAGTTCTAGTAACTTCAAGTAAATGTCTATTTTTTCTTTCAACAACACGGTTCTGTTGGGGTGTGTAAGCACAATATGTTTGATGAATTGTACCCACAGAACGATAAAATAATTCAACATTTTTGAGAGTCGTGAATTGTCAGTAAGGGTTAGGGTGCACAATTGTGTACCCCGTATATTTATAAAGAGAACAATTACATAGAGGTTCACATAGAATAGGAAAATAACAAGTGAATATAAAGAACTTAAATAAAACACTATTTAACAAAAAGTATTTACTTCCAAGTAGTGTAATAATATTTCTAACAAGTAGTATATTATTGTAATTTCTATAAGTGACCTTCATGCCATGGAACAAAGCTTTGGCGAGGTTGGGCAAAATTTCGTTAAAACTTTGAACTTTGACCATGGGTGATATCGAATGCCCAATACGTCGGCCTCGTTCATAGTTATCAGGACCGAACCGGACCGGCCGGTTGAACCGGGAACCGGTCACCCTACCGGGTCGATTTCCTCTAAAAGCTGGAAATGACGTCTGACCGGCATCAAACCGGTGAACCGACCGGTTGAACCGGTGAACCGGTCCGGTTTTTGCCCAACCGGCCGGTTCTCTCATTTAGCAAGGAAATGCATTGTTGCTGCTATTTTATGTTATGTAACATTGAATACTATATAAATGCTGGTGTATAAATGTCCATGAATAGTATAATATTGTTATTTGGTCTTTTTTATCAAGTTATTGTGAGGAATTATGCTATTATTCATGTTTCATAACTTTTATAGGGATAATTTCCATGAGTATCAAAGACATTTATATATTATTAAACTACTAGTGACGTCATGCTGACGTCACCGGTTGAACCGGTCAGACCACTGGTTGAACCAGTGAACCGTGAACCAGAGGCCTCACCGGTTCACTGACCGGTTCGAGTCTGACAACCCTGGCCTCGTTCAAACTTCGGGGCAAAGTTTCATTGTTGTCAAGGAAGTTGACTTTTTGTGTGTATTTTTTGTCCTAACATCTCCGAAGTTGTCGATGTTTCCTCGAAGTTGGGGTAAAGTTGGACTTAGAACATTAGTCTTTGTTAATATGTGTGTATAGGGTCCTACTTGTAAGTGTGATAAAAGTCAGGGATCTATGTGTAAATTCTCATGTATATAAATATAGAAGCACCTCAACCGTGGAAAGTAGAGGGATTCTCCCACTTTTTGCTCTAGTTTTCTCATGGTATCAGAGCAACAGGGAACGTCACTCTCTCCAAGGAACTTGTCATCCCCAACGTAAGGTCTTCAGTCACCCAAATCAGCAAAACCTCATGCTTTCCCGCTTGCTACAGTACCGTACTGTAGCACGACGGTCCTTGGAGTGGCTGCTGCTCCTTCTTTACTTGGATTTCAGATCATTCGTTTTGGGTGTTGTATCCCCTTGGTCTTAGTTGCTCCACGGTGGTGGTGGCTGGCTGCTACTCCCCTACGTGCTTCTCGAAATCATCTTGTATTTGGCTGCTTTGAACAGGCTTCTATCGCAGCAAGAGTTTGGCTTCAATAAAAGGTTTTAAGGGCTGTTTTCCCTACTCAAATCTGGTCTATAAGGGGCGTCCTTGATCCTATTACCTTGCCCTAGAAGGTCACAGACATTGGTAATCCAAGGAGGGAGCTTCGATCATTCTCCCTAGGTACTGTAGCCGCGGAGTACTGTAGCACATATGCTACCGACTTTGGAAAGTTCTGTTTTCAAGGCCAAACAGTCTTATTTCAAGGTCTCCAGCTTCTACAAAGTGTGCAATAGTCGGATTTAAGGTCTTCTATTGTATATTGGTCTGATTTCTTGAAGAACAAGTCTGATTTGTTGAGGAACAAGTCTGATTTCTTGAAAAAAAAAATCTGAATCTTTGCCATCAAGTTTGCTTCTGTTCCTGGTCCATCTTGTGCTGATTTAATTAATATCTCATTTGTGGGTGCATTATTTGGTCAACATGGTTGATAAAGAGTTTGTTGTTCACCAATCTTGTGCGACAATCCGTAATGAGTCTTATGGAATCCCTGCGAAGTCCACCAACATGAAAACTGTAGATGATACCCGGGAGGCAGCTATATATCAGATGTCTTTGTCCAAAGAAGAATATGCTCATTTGATGCGTCTTCGAGCTTCAAAACAAGCAATGACTTCAGTATTCAATGCACAAAGTCTCGATTTGTCAGCATGCATTTCACATGGATCCAAAGCATCGACGTCCAAGTCAGACTGGGTTCTTGATTCCGGTGCAACTGATCACATTGCTGGGGTACGAGAGATGTTCACCACCTACACACATAAACCCAACCTACCCGGTGTCACCCTTGCAGATGGCTTTGTTGCTTCTGTTAAGGGAATTGGGACAGTTTCACCAACCCCACATTTATCCCTTCCATCTACTTTATTCATTCCTCAATTTCCTTTTAATTTGTTATCAATTAGCAAATTAACTCGTTCTCTTCAAGCCTCCGTTACTTTCTTACTAGATACTTGTCTTATACAGGACTTGAAGACGGGGAAGACGATCGATGAAGGATATGAATTGGCTGGACTCTACTACTTGCAACAACTTTCCACAGCATGTGTAGTTGCGTCTCCTTTGGTAGTGCATAGTCATCTTGGTCATGCATCTATAGAAAAACTCAAGTTTATGGTTCCAAGTTTGTCCAACTTGGAGAGTTTGCAATGTGAATCATGTCAACTGGGAAAACACACAAGGTCTGTCTTTAGGTCTAGGGAGAGTCAAAGAACAAAGTCTGTGCTTGAGTTGGTATACTCTGATATATGGGGTCCGAGTCGTGTTACATCTAAGCTTGGGTTTAGATATTTTGTTATTTTTGTCGATGATTATTCTCGTGCTACATGGCTTTATTTGATGAAGGAACGGTCTGAACTTTTGTCCATATTTAAATCCTTTACTGCAGAAGTGGAAACCCAATTTCAAAAGAAAATTTGTGGGCTTCGTTCTGACAATGCTAGAGAGTATTTCAGTCGTGAGTTCATCCATTTCACTTCCACCCATGGCATCATTCACCAATCATCTTGCCCACATACACCACAACAGAATGGGGTAGCTGAGAGAAAAATTCGTCATGTTGTTGAGACCGCTCACACTCTTCTCCTTCACATGCACGTTCCTAGAGAATTTTGGGGGGATGCCGTCCTCACTGCCACCTACCTCATCAACCGTATGCCATCATCTGTTCTTCAAAATCGCATACCCGTTCAGATCCTTCATCCTATGAAGCCATTGTATAATGTTCCACCAAGAGTGTTTGGATGTGCTTGTTTTGTCCATTGTCTTGGTCCAGGTTTGGATAAGTTAGGTCCAAAGTCTGTTAAATGTGTTTTCTTAGGTTACTCTCGAGTTCAAAAGGGATACAAGTGCTACAGTCCTACCTTACATCGTTTCTTTGTATCTGCAGGTCACTTTCTTTGAAGACACATCCTATTTTGATGGTAGCTCTTCAGTGACCCCCGTAGTTATGGAAGAACTCTTGCCTCTTCCCATTATTGCCGAGTCTCCTATTTTTGAGTCCCCTAGTGATGATGGTCCTCGTGATGCAAGTCCACCTAGCCCAGCTAGACCACCAGTCACTCAGGTTTACACTCGTCGTACAAGTACATGTGGGCAGTCTAGTTTTGGCACCAATGCAGGTGGTACGTCTGGTCCTACCAATTCAGCTCCTCCAGATGCTTCCTTGTCAGAAAGTCAGGTAGAGACCATTCCTCCATCTTTTGAACAAAATCTTCCTATTGCTCTGAGTAAAGGCGTCAGATCATGCACACTTAAAAATATTCAACATCCTATCTCTAATTTTGTTTCATATAGCCACATATCACCTTCATATCATGCTTTTATTTCTTCTATGTCATCAGTCTCTATACCTCCGTCTGTTTCAGTTGCACTTGATCACCCAGGTTGGCGTCATGCAATGGATGAGGAGATGTCATCTCTTAACCAGAACAATACATGGTCTCTTGTTTCACGCCCACATGGTAAGTCTGTTATTGGATGTCGTTGGGTTTACACTGTCAAAGTAGGTGCAGATGGTTGTGTTGATCGACTCAAAGCACGGTTGGTAGCCAAGGGCTACACTCAGATCTATGGTGAGGATTATTTAGAGACCTTCTCTCCTGTGGCAAAGATGACATCTATTCACATTTTCTTATCCCTGGTTGCTATTCACTCTTGGCCTCTACACCAGCTTGATATTAAAAATGCATTCCTTCATGGTGATCTAGATGAAGAGATTTATATGGAGCAACCACCTGGGTTTGTTGCTCAGGGGGAGTCTGATCTAGTATGTCGTCTTCATAAGTCCCTCTATGGTTTAAAGCAGTCACCTCGTGCCTGGTTTGGCAGATTCAGCAGTGCTCTTTCAGAGTTTGGTCTCCAGAGATGTACTACAGATCATTCAGTCTTCTAT
The DNA here is from genome assembly GCA_963693085.1 of Alisma plantago-aquatica. Taxonomy (NCBI): domain Eukaryota; kingdom Viridiplantae; phylum Streptophyta; class Magnoliopsida; order Alismatales; family Alismataceae; genus Alisma; species Alisma plantago-aquatica. Next base: position 136,551,239 of record OY856412.1, read on the forward strand.
AGACGACATAGTTCTGGGAGCATTTTTCTAGTGGTATATGTTGATGATATCGTGATTACTGGTGATGACAGGCATGGCATTGCACAGTTGAAGACATTTTTAAAAGGCCAATTTCAAACAAAGGATTTAGGTAGTCTCAAATATTTTCTGGGGATTGAAGTTGCCAAGTCCAAGTCTGGGATAGTTATCTCACAGAGAAAATACGTCTTAGATCTTCTCACTGAGGCAGGGATGCTAGGTACCAAACCTATTGATACTCCAATGGATCCTAAAGTCAAATTGTCAATGGAGCAGGGGGAGTTACTTGATGATCCATGGAGATTTAGACGACTTGTTGGGAAGTTAATTTATTTGACTGTCACTCGGCCTGACATTGCCTTTGCTACTAGTGTTGTTAGTCAATTCATGGAAAATCCATGCACTGGTCATATGGAGGCTGTGATGCGCATTCTGAGATTTCTCAAAAAGTCTCCTGGTTAAGGGCTTCTATATGAAAATCATGGACATTTACAGGTTCAAGGGTTCTCAGATGCTGATTGGGCTGGATCTAGTATTGACAGAAGGTCTATTTCTGGCTATTGCGTATTTGTAGGAGGAAACTTGGTGTCATGGAAAAGCAAAAAGCAGACAGTAGTTGCAAGATCTAGTGCAGAATCAGAGTATAGAGCTATGGCCCTAGCAACATGTGAGTTACTATGGATTCGTCACTTGTTAGAGGAGCTTGGCTTTATTCAGAAAACCCCCATTGATCTGAAATGTGACAACCAAGCTGCTATCCACATTGCCCAAAATCCTGTTTTTCATGAGAGAACCAAACATATTGAAGTTGATTGTCATTTTATACGAGAAAAGATTCAACAAAATTCGATTCAATTGTCACAAGTCAGATCTGAAGACCAGTTAGCTGATTTGTTTACAAAGTCTCTAAATGGTTGTCGGGTTCAATACTTATGTAACAAGCTGGGTACATATGATATGTATGCTCCAGCTTGAGGGGGAGTGTTAATATGTGTGTATAGGGTCCTACTTGTAAGTGTGATAAAAGTCAGGGATCTATGTGTAAATTCTCATGTATATAAATATAGAAGCACCTCAACCGTGGAAAGTAGAGGGATTCTCCCACTTTTTGCTCTAGTTTTCTCATAACTAGTTCCCTAAAGGCCATATAAGGCATAAGTGTTGCCTCCAACCTTCTTGATAACCAATAATATCAACCTCCTATGTTTGTTGGTTGCCACGATATTCTATAGAGGGTGTTGTACTACTATCTAAATGTATACTGTATCGACCACATATGGTGAACTTATATTTATGTGTATTGCACATTTGACCCTTGCAAACAACACACTGTATTGTCAACCTACCTAGGATTAGAGAGTCGTGAGTTGTGTTTCTGTGTTAAATTAACATATATAAGATAGCGCTGCAACATAATTAAAAGTTTTCAATCAAAGTTTCCTTCAAATTCACATCATTTTCTTGAAAAACACGACTTTGAAGTTTGCGTCTATACTTCCTTGAAACTTCCTCAAAGCCTCCACAAACTTCCACTTTCACACCTGGCGAAATCGACACAAAGTCGAAGTCTTGCACTATGCTTCATGCACTCCATTCCTCAGACTCTTCATATACATTAACGCTAATATAAATATTTATTCATATAGTTCACAATGCAAGTAATTGTTATTCGGTTGTTTTGGACCGAACCAGACCAGCCAGAATCTGGAAAATAGAGGAATGAGGATCAAACCTAAATTTAAATAGTGTTTCCTTGTTGGTGATGAAGATTACCACCGATGCTCAATGAAGATGACAAAGATGATAGTCACCAAGCATGAAGATGTCAAAGAAGATTGCCAAAGTTGGTAGAGATGACTTCCATTGTGGAGATGATGACAACCACATGCAACTACTGTGGAGAACGGTCAGTGTTGGTGGCAGAGACAACGGCAATAGTCCAAAGCGAACTATTGCTTGGCTTCTTCTAGGATTAGGGTTATAGACTGCTTTGCTTTGCTACCATGTTAACTAATAGATTGTGGAGGTAGAACTTGTGTTATTTTATAAATAGGGCACACATATTTATATAGACTTGGGTGACGGCCAATAACCTTATACACAGTGTAGAACTAATCCCATCTATACAAAGAATAGAATAAGAAATACAATTATATTAGATAACAAATACTTATTATTCTTACATATTTCAATGCCAATATTTGTCAAATCAAGAGCACTTGATGATGCAAGCTTTATTCAAACTATATATATATATATATATATATATATATATATATATATATATATATATATATATAGAACTTTTAAATGGGGCTAAATGACACAAAATATATGATAAATGAACAAATAATAGCATGGGACTTCATTTGAGGGATCAATCTCGAAGTATATTCAAGCTAAGAGAATCAACGAAATTTGATTTTGGGGGTCCAATTTCGGAGTATGTTGCAACTCTTTCCCTCATAACAAACTATTTCGTCCCCAAAATCCACAGCCTACTAATAAAGAATTTCCTTTTTGAGATGCCACTTTTGCTTATTCAGCTCTTAAGTCAAATTGAGATTAGCAAATCTAATATCCTACCATTGACCTAGGGCTTAGTCATGGTTACCATATTATTTTGACTACTCCCTATGGAATACTTAGCTTAGTTAGGTTTTCGGATCTTCTTCAAAATTTTCAGTTCTGAGTGTGACCATCAAATTATAATTTTGATGGAGGGATATATGAGTTTTCTGAAACTATGTATGTATACTCCAATATGAAGGTTGAGAGTTCCAAGTGTAGTGGCTCTAATATTTATCCCAATGTTATCAGGACCGGACCAGTCATCAAAATGGTGAGGCTACTGGTTCCCGGTTAAGCTGTTCGACCTGTGGTGGAACCGGTTCAACCAGTGACATCAGCAATGTATAAAAAATATATAAATATGCTAAGATATAGACAACATAGGAAAATATGAACCAAGTACTATGATGAAAGTATAAGTAGGATTCTAGTATCCACAATAAAGTTAAACCTCATGCATCACAAAATATTAATGTTTCATACAAAATGATACTTCAAAATCCAAAGTTTACTAACACAATAAGAATTAATTAAACCCCTTTACATCAGGTGGTGCAGAAGCTCTCGTGAGAGTTGGGGGTAGGAAAATCAGGGGTGAGTTTGTGTTTGTATGTGCCCAAAAAGTGTCACATGTAAAGTGGTGAGGAGGAAATTATAGTCACCCACTGATTGGCTGAGACAGAAGTTCTGGTTGATTAAATTGGTGCAACCGGTTAACCAGTGGACCGGTCAGTTCTAACCGATTGGACTGGTCGTTTGACTGGTTGGACCCGGTAGGGGTGTCGGTTCACGGTCCAACCGGTCAAACCGGACGGTTCAAGTTCAGCCGGATTTAGATAACACTGATTTATACCAATGCAAATGATCCCATGGGAGTATGATTTGATCTACCAAGGATATCAAATTATAAAACATAGTTGAAACAGGCTGGGAATGAATTTCTAAATCTGATTTATTTTTCTTTATGCCAATTATTCCCAACTACAAGTTTTCCATTTTACTGTTTAAGTCATTCAAGAAATGAAATTACATACCCATGCGGAAGGATCATATTGTTTATTTTCAAGATGTAAATTACTAGTTTGATAATGGCAAAGATCTCATAAAAGTGACGTATAATTGTTGGCATTCTAGCAATAACAAAGACAACTCTCAACATTTAAAACAAGTATATATGTTAAAATATAAAATTAGACAAACTAATTGCAAATAGGCTTAAGTTAATCAATGTCAATGTCCATGGTCAACAAAATCAAATATGGATAAACTTCCATATTTGTAAACTTTGACGACAATTCGACCAACATCGACGATGTCGACCCACATGCCAACGATGTCGGCCCAACCCTATGGAAAATGTAGGAGAAGTTGTCGACTTACCTAGATGTTGACCAACTTTGAGGATGCTTCTGCTATTATGGTGGAATGACTATGCTGCTGCTTTCATCTTGGGATAAGACCCATTGGAACTAAATATAAGTGTCTTTATTGTATTTTTTTGTTGTTTTCAAGCTAAAATTATTAGATCTACCCATCCTTTATTTGATCAAACTAATTCCAAGTCCTGTAACACCATTTTATCTCTCCTATTTCAGCATGTTTACGTAAATGCAATTTCTTAAGGATATATCCATGTTTTGGGGATTCTAATACCAAATGCTATCATAAATTATGTAGACGTGCTATATCCACCACCGAAGTTGTGTATCTACACAAATTTGACAAAATGATATTGTTCATAGTAATACTTTTAACAAGTAATTGAACTAAATGCTGAAAATGTGGTAAAATATATAGGCAAAAAATTTAGGTTGAAACGGAAACACTGATATATGATTTATCTTGTATTTATAACTATATTGTTTGCCATTATAAGCTTGTAACTTAGTACTTGTTACTTGTCATCAACTTTGTCTCTTATCACGTAGAGACATTAAAAAATCACAAAAAGATCACCGATCATGATTTATACACACACAACATTAGACCACCTAACCATTCTTAAAAATTGAACAGTTTTGTTTTTGTCCAGTTTTGTTACTTCGGTAATGCCAAGTTTTATTGCATAATATTCCATTTGTTTGCTTTGGCCTTTTATAAATTTGTAGCCGTTTCAATCTCCTGGAAACTAGACATATATTATCCTTTGTGAATTACTGTAATTATAATTCTGATGATTTGGTCATTCAGTATCTGAATTCTAATATCCCTGCTAACTGTGTTCTTTGTTGTTCTTAATTTTCCTTCTGATTATTTGCATACAGGATAAATACATGCAAAATAGGCTTGTAAGGTTGGTTTGTGTGTTTCTACAAAGTTTGATAAGGAATAAGATAATAAATGGTGAGCTTGCTTCCCTCACTTCACTACATTTCTGGTGTCAGATACCAAATTCTCTTCTTGTCACATACTATCTATGTTGTCTTTTATCTTACCTCTTATGACTACTTGGATGAACCTAGACAAAACAATTAATTTGTTATGGAAAATGTTTTGTATGATTCTAAAAGTGAGATGAATTATTCATATGCGATGTATTTAATACCTATACCATTTGTGACGGCTAGATTCTAATACACGTTCATGGTGTAATCCCACTAGAGAAAAATGACATTAAGAGTGCATGCTTGGCATCTTTACAAAAACATTTATTCATATTTTTTCTGGTGTTACCTAATCCAGCCTTATGCTCAACTAATATTAATTAATGGATGGTAAATTTAGACTCAACCTTACAACCAACTTAATTGGGTTAGGGTCTGGGGACTTCTGATCGGACCAGAAGTTGACCTGAGCAGGAGAATCCGAAATGATTTTAGGTCAAGTTAGGGGTTGGGCTTTAGTGCTGAGTTGGCCCTGTTTGACCCAAACTGCTTCGTAAACTATTCAAAAGAAGTTTGGAATAACAACTTTTTTTCCAACCAATGTCTTATTAATAGAAGAAACGACATGCAAACTTAACGTATTTTAAATATTTTTAGAAATCCAAATAAGTTCATATTTCTATTAGTTATATGTTTAGCTATTGTATAACCTCTCTCATATGGTTTACCAATTATGTTGTAGAGTTAGGTGGTGATTTTTTTTTTCAATAATATTATATTAAGTGTTCTTACATGGCATCTTCATTTTGCATATCTTTACATTTTGATAGGTTGATGGAATTTAATTTCTTGGTACATTTATGCAAGTTTTTCTTTCATTTCAACATCCGTGTTGCATATTTTGCAGGATCAACCCAATACACTTACAAATATTTTAGGGTTGGGTTAGGGTCTAGGTGGTAAACTTAAACACTTATTTTTGTGGTTTGATTTTATCTGAAAATTTCTGACTCGAATTAGCCTGAAAGAAAACCTGGTTTCCCTGAATCCTATTTATGCTGCTGTTTCTTTATTGGTACTCACGTTGCTTTGCTCGTGGCCTGTAGTGATGAGGAATAAGAAAAAAGTGAGCATTTTTCTTTATAAAACCCTGATTAATCAATTTAGAATAATCAAATATGCCTTAGCATGTAATCCAATGTTATTAGAGGTAACTTTTACTAGTCATCCCACCAGTTAGAAAAGCAACATATTCCCTGGTCACAAATTGCCCACATAATGTACTTACACTTTTTCTTTTTTGCTTTTGTAGTTGAGGATCTGTTTATAGAAGTGCAGGCCTTCTGTATTGAATTTTCACGGATTAGAGAAGCGGCTGGCTTGTTCAGGCTTTTAAAGAGCATGGACAAGGAAAAAGAAAAGGAAAAGGAAAAGGAAAAGGAGAAGGACAACAGTATGCCAAATTGAGATGATAAAGCCATTGCTCTAACATTGTTTTGCGGTTTGGAAATTTTATCCGTTCATCTGTTGTAATCGTTGTTAATATAGTTAAATGTTAGGCAAAATCTGTGACTGTAGTGATCTTGAGAATGATGCGAGTCCTTGGTGTAAAGCTGACACTCTTATCTGTGAAAAATGGTTGAGGGCCTGTTTCGTTAACTTACTGCTTTTCAGAATGTGGCAATAATCGGAAATGCAATTCCATATGGATTTCGTGACCTTAGAAAATCCAGGTTCAAATTGAAAAAGAAAATCCACGATTGCAGATTCATATTGCTTAAGATATAGAACTGTGCGAAGTGGGTGCGTCTAGAATCTAGCTATCTAAAAGATGAAACCAACTGCCACCTAGAGGCAGTGATGTATCGAGTTCTAACTGCTAGTTCGACCAACTGTGTTTCCACGGTCTTATACTATTCGTATACAAGATGTGGACATGCGCTATTAATTTTCGGAGCAGTTCATAGTTTGTATATGTGGTATTTGGGATTAGGTTTGATTGGTATGAAACATTGGGCCCCAATAAGGGCACGTTTGGCTGAATGTATTCAATCGTGCTGGATTGCATTAGTAAATTCAACAATACAGACTCCAATTTGGTTTATTAGACCGGGTAAAGTCACCAAATCCTGCATGTCTAGTTATGTAATAAAGTTGCATTTTGGCCTCCTGTAGGGCACGTTTGGATTGGTGTATGTAGACGGATTAGCAGAAATGCAGCAGCTAGATAATTCTAGTAGAAGAAATTCTGATTTAGAAAGTCCCTGCAACACCAGACTTTAAGTTTGGTTTATCCGTAGTTCCGTGAGATTCTTCGGCCTCTTTGCCTTTTTTTTGTATGGCACAGCAGCACCTCAGTATGCGGGCCGAGCAGGAAGGGAAGGCCAGTCCAGCATTTGTAGGTTGTCCAGAAAGTACAGTATTCCTTGATTTACTCAGTCCTTATAGCCAAACATAATTTTTGCTGTGGAGGCCGCCATCCATTTTCTTTCCCGTGTGGGGGTTTTGGCCCTTTATTGGAAACGCCCAGAGCTGGCACTCATCTGTAGAACCAGAGGTAAAGAACGGACTTTGTTAAAGCCAGTACTTCATAAAACCTGGACTACGTGAATGTAGGATATAAGATAATGGAAGCTAAATCACTCTTTCCAGGCATGCCATCTATCAACTGAGAAGCGTATAAAAAACGCCTTGTTTATTCCATAAGAAATGTAACGCACATGAGTCTGGGGAAATAGAGTCAGCTATGTGATAGATCTGTCGGGGAATGTGTGACCTTCCGAATCGCGAATTTTATTTTAGATATTTCGTTATGGGAATACCATACATCGCAATACGATAATTGGACGAGCGATAGAATTTTTGTGTGTGTTATTGACGAACGCGTAAACTCAAGAATAGAATTGCAATCAGACCAACAGAATATTAACTTTTACCTAAAAAACTCACACAGAAGGATTTTGGAGATAACTGATGGACAAATTTATTGTGAAGTAAAGATAAAATTTCCTTCTTACTAGAATTTCTACAGGAAGACACCATCTTCCATAAAAGACAAAAAGATAATGCGGAAGATTTGGTAGCCTTTTCTTGCTTACTTTCTTCTTCCCTTTTCTTTCTTTCTCTTCTTCTTCCTTTCTTTTTCTCTTGTCACGAACATCACAACGACCGCCACTTCCTTTCCTCCTATTTTAACAAAAGGGTTGATGTCTGTTTGTGTTCTTTGCGGCTACATGACTGTAGGGATTTAAAATCACATTCGCAGCGGAAGCAAACAATCCTAATGGGTCATGTCCCTATTTGAGTTGGACACAAAGTAGGCCTAACATCATAGCCCAAAGGGGAATCTGTCACCACAAAATCGTCACTGAGATGTTTGGAGCTAAGCTCTTTAGAGAGATCCACTTTGTCATGTGTCACCACTTTGATCATTATATTAGAAGCATTCTTCATACTATGGATCTTTTTCTCAATGTCAACAATTTTTTTCAATCACATCACAAAATCAATGGTATCTCGCAACAATGTGCTTTGAACGTGTATGATGCATTATGCTTATTACTCTTACCATCATAATAATTAGCTCAACCTGATTCATGCCAAACTTCTTCAATAATCTCACAACTAGAGGATTTCCATTCTTACTTCTGATGTTGAAATGTACTCTGCCTTTGTGGTAGAAAGTGCAACATTTCACAACCTGAACTATTAAGGTTTGACTCACCATACAAAAGTGAAAACATGCCAAAGGTAGACATCCTATGATCAATGTCACATACCATGTCAACATCAATCAAGCCCTTCTGAATTGGTTTAGAATCACCAAACATCAAACATTTGTTGTTGGTGTAGAATAGTAAACTTTTTTTCTTGTCTTGAAAACTCTGTCCTTTCTATTTTTGGTATTTTTGAATGTACAAGTAAAGCATGAGAGATACTTAGGGTAACTATCTATCTAGCCAAAAGAAAAGGAAAAGTTGTACATGCTATGTACAAGGTACCAAAAACCATGAGCCAAACAAAGCATGAGACAAAAACAAGATCTAAGAAAGAAGCATGTCAAAGTCATGCATAATGATCTTCCAGAGTCCTTCAACCTGAGTGGCTTGTCTTCATGGACTCTGTAATTCCTTTCTCGCCAAAACCAGTAAAGGATAATAATGCAAAGTAGGTGTTGCTTCCTACCCTGAAACAAAAGAAGATCCTCTTTTGAGAAGGGAGAAACTAAGCAGAAGGTTTCGAGCTTTATCCCAAATGTGAACAGAAAAAGGACAGTTGAAACAAACATGCCAGATGCTCTCCTTGTCATGCTTACAAAGGAAACACACAGAGGCCAAAGGAAGACCCAACCTTTTCAAGTAACTTGAGGTAATCAACCTGCCATGGCCAACCTTTAGCAATGAACTTGATATCTACTAGGAGACTTGAACTTCCAAAGCCATTTGAAGAAAAGATCAGAAAAACCCTGATCTCTAGTTGCGTTCCAAACATCCTTACTTCTAATCTGCTTCTTCTTATAAAAAAGAATCTCATCCAAACCAAGTCTTGGTTTATGTAGACTATCAAGCAGGGACACCAAGCCAGAGTGGAGCCTAGAATCTTCAAAGATCCATGAAACACCAAATATAAGAGAATTTCGCAAAGCATCACTGTGAATACCCAGCTCAATGATGCTTTCCCTTCCAAGAAAATCATCAAGTAATTTATCACCAGGTACCCAAGTATCTTTCCACATAGAGATGCTATTACCATCACCAATAATATAGTTGATGTGATCCTTTAAGACGTGGCTAGAATTAATGATGCGATTGAACAACCAAGAATGACTATTACTATTAGTAATAGTCCAAAATGAACTTTTGGTGAGGTACTTTTCTTGTATCCATCTAATCCACATGCTATCTTTCTTCGTTATATTCCAACCATGAAAGGTAGTATGCACAATATTCATATCTCTCACAGACCTAATATTTAGTTCACCTTTAGTCTTAGGCTTAGAGACTTTGGTCCACTGAACAAGATGAAGGGACTTCTTATTTTCAGTCTGGCCCCAGATAAAGTCCCTACACAGTCTATCAATCTCATCGCATATAAAGAGGGGCAAAGTGAAAGAAGAAGACAAGTATTGATCGATAATAGACAGGGTAGATTCAACCAATTCTACTCGACCAACCATGTATACTTAGCCTTCCAACCTTCAAGCCTATCTTTGATTTTATCTAGTAGAGGAGAACAATGGTTCTTGGTTAACTTACCAACGAAAAGAGGGATGCCTAAGTAATTTTGAGGTAACTTCCCTTCCACAATCCCTAGGATGTTGGAGAAATTAACTTTATCTGCATTAGTACTAAAGATAGCAAAATTTTTCTCAATGTTCACCTTAAGACCAGTAATAGCATACAGATCTTGAAGAATATCCCTAATGCAGGCAGCTCTAGCAAGATCAGCTTCCATGAAGATCATCAAATCGTCTACGAAAATAAGGTGAGACACTTCAAAGTTGGTTGAGGCTTTTAGAGGCTTAATGTTGTCATCCTTAATAGCTTTATTCATGAGCTGAGAGAATATTTCCATAACAATAACATATAGGTATGGATCCAATGAATCTCCTTGTCGAATACCATTGGAAGGTGTGAACGGGAAAGAGGGCTCACCATTGATTAAAATTTCATAAGTGGTAGAGTAGAAAATCTCTTTGATCCAAACAAGCCAACACTTTGGAAAATTCATGATGTCAATAATATTGAAAAGAGCATCCCCAGAGATAGAGTCGTAAGCTTTTGAAAGGTCCAGCTTCAAACAAACCTTAGGCTTGGAACCAACCTTATTAAAGTCATGAAGCAACTCATTAGATAATAGAATAGAATCTTGAATACTACGGCCTTTAACAAAGGCACATTGAATCCTACTAATTAAAGAGGAAAGAACATCTTGAAGTCTATTGCTCATAATTTTTGAGATGATTTTGAAAGTGACATTACACAAGGAAATGGGACGCCAGTTCTTCAGTTCAGAGGTATCATTGCTCCTCAGAATCAGAGTGATGAAGGTCATGTTGGCTTCCTTATGGATCCTTCAACTCCTAAAGAAACTCAAAATTGCATCAACAAGATCGCCTTTAATTATATCCCAACAATTAACAAAAAAATTACCATTGAAGTTGTCGGGTCTAGGGCATTTATCACAACTCAAGCGTTTGACAACTGACTCAATTTCCTCCACAAAAACAAACTTATCTAGACCCATCCTTTGAACATCGTTTATATAAGATAATTGGAGGTTAGAGAGCTCCCAATGTTGTGAGGAATGCTTGTTGTTGAAGATACCATAATAGTAATCGATGGTGTAACTTTTGATAGTATCAAGGTTAGTGCAAAGAGTCCCATCAATGTTGATAGCTTTGATATGGTTGACTTGTCTTCTAACTTTCATAGTATTGTAAAAAAAATTGTGTTTGAATCCCCTTCCTTCAACCAATGAATTCTAGCCTTTTGTTTGAAGAAAGACTCTTCAGCTAACACAATAACTTGAGCTTCATTCCTTAAAGAGATAGCTCTACCCTATTAATCATGATTAGTGGAGCAATATCAACAATAGACTGAGCTTCCAGAGGCATAGCTTCCAAAATCCTTATATTTTCAAAAAAGTTTCCAATAGACTTTTTGTTCCAAATAGAAAGAGAGGATCTAACATTTTCAACTTGGAGTATAATTTAAACATAGGAAAACCCTCATAATAAGAAATCCACTCCTTAGCAACAACATCATGAAAATCAATCTTCTCAGTCCAAGCATTGATGAACCTGAAACAGGTTTTCAACTTCTTTTTCTCACCAATAGAGAGGTTAAGAACCTGATGGCCACTAGTAGTATTAGGAAGAAGAATTCCTTTAAAATTGGGAAAGTCGTTAGAAAAGGAATTATATAAAGAAACCTATCAATCCAGGATTTAATAAAATCACCCCACCCTGATGGTTATCCCATGAGAAAAGAGAGCCATTGAGACTAAGCTCAAAAATGCCACAATTAAGAACACAACTATTAAGCCTATTCTTAGATTTATTTGTTGGAGGATCTTATCCAATCTTTCAGATTCCTTCCTAACCGCATTAAAATCACCCATAATAGCCCAGGGTTCATCCACTTCCAAATGTAAATCGTCAATATCAGACTAAAGCCAAGATCTATCAAAGTCAGGGCTATGCCCATAAATTGCTGAGAGAGAAAAAGTGAACTCAAAAAAGGAAACTTTAGTGCAAATCATCTGATCAGATTCAAAATACTTGATGACAAAACAATCATCCTGCTTCCAGAGCGTATCAACTCTTCCTAACCCGTGAAAAATGTCGTTAGAAATCCAACGATAACCATTGAAAAAAGAGTTAATAAGTTTTTGCATCTTCTCTTCTCTGACTTTGGATTTAACAAGAATGATAAGATGGGGTCTAATCCTCCTTATTTCCGCATGGACTTTTGAGGCTTTAAGATTAAGGCCTCTAACATACCAAGAAACGATATTAAAGGATAGACTATCCATTGGAACCATTGTTTACCAATACTTCACTAGTTTCAGACAGAGTACCTACATCGTCCAACACCAGACTCTAAAAATGATTGTCAAGAGAGGTAGTAACTGGCGAGTTTTCAGTTGACTTGCTATTAGACACATTTCTATTCTTAGCTTTCTTGGTTCTTTTAGGATTTTGAAATTTCTGACCATCAGATTTTTGATTCTTGTATTAACTACAAGGCATTGTAGAGTTTGGAGGATTATCAAAACCACCACAGAGGTAGATGAATCTGGAATATTTTCTCCTTCAAATTGGTCACTCGCCCCATGAAATTCCTCCTTCTCAAATTCATAGGCTTTCTCAGTTGGATTTAACAATGGTTGATCAATATTATGAGGGAACAACACAAGTGGAGGATCATCAATTTTCTTCTCAACCCATACTTACTTCTGAGTACTTTTGGTGTTAAGCTTGTAGTAGCATGTCAGTTCAGAGAGGCGTCCCTAGGTAGGATCCAATTCTTGTGAACATGCTCATGTCCAAAAGCTCAAGTGGAAGCTCATGCACTCTGATCCAGATCGACATATCAGTGGGTTTAAACCTTTTGAGGACATCTCCTGGCTTACACCTCATAAGTATAATAAGATTCCCTCTAACAAAATATATATCACTATCCAACACATTCTCAAGATCCGCATTTTCGGAGAACTTGATTAGAAAAAATCCTTTACCATATCTTATAACTTCAATGGTGCCCTTCAGTATCCAAACCTACGAGAGGTAGTATTGAAGAGTAGGTACATGGACACTCAACCCGACCACATATCCACCCATGTAAGATTTCCAACACTCAACATTCTTCATAGCTTCCTCCTACAGAATATAAGGTTATGACCACTCAACTCTATAGCCACTTTCTCTAAAGCAATATCTCCTTGCTTTGGTTTCAACAATTCCACCCATGATTTGGTATTACCACCCGAGTTAGAAGCAGTAAGCTTATTTAATGATGAGTGGAGATCATAAGAAGGAGAAGGTGGGCGGTGGCACCCATCGTCGCCTTCTCTAACACCCCCAGAATCGTCAGATGCGATATGCAGGGAAGCCACGTAGAAACATTAAAAAGCTATTCTTTAAAAATAGAATAGAAAACTTGTCATAGTGAAACCCCTGATGGAAAACACTTGTGTTTTGGTACTTGTAATTCGGCATGAAAGAATCAAACTTTTTGTACCACTACCTAGGAGATTGCTTCAACTAGTGCAAATGTTTGTTTAGTCTATAGACTACGTGCTCTTTCCCTTTTATGTGGAACCCTTCTAGATGCTCCATGTAGATCTTTGCTACTAGGTCACTGTGAAGAAGTTTTTGTCTTCACATCTATATGCTTAAGATCCAGATCTAGGCTAGAAACTAAGTCTAGAACTAATATAATATGATTCAACTTCACAACTGGAGAAAATATCACAAAATCCACCCCTGGTCTTGGAATGAAGCCCTTGACAACTAATCTAGCTTTGTATTTGGTATCCTTAATGTTGACATCCTTCTTCATCCTATAAACCCAATTATTCTTCAAAGCTCTCTGACCCTTAGGATGAGCCACAAGCTCATAGGTATCATTCTTCTATAAAGAAGTCATCTACTCCTCGCATCACCTGGTGCCACTGTGATATATCTCTATGAGCTTGTCCATCCTGGAAAGTGTCTAGACCCCCTGATCAATAAGTAGGAAGTATGGAGATGTTGAATATCTAGATGAAGGATGAAGAACTCTATTAAACCTCCTCAACTATTGCTTTAAGGAGTTTACCTGGTGATGATCTTGTTCTTCCTTCCTAGAAGTCTCTAATTGTGAATCTGACTTACTCAATTGAACATTTACACTCAATTTTTATCAACCTATTGCTTAGGGTGATCATGTTGTTGTTCTTTGTCATATGAAGACTACACTTGTGAAGATGTTGAAGAATCCCTATACTCATTATAAGAAGAATTGTTACCTAATCCTACATGCCTAGTTTTATAAACATTATGTAACATTTTTTAATAAAGTGGAATGCTATCTCTTTTTGCATAGGATTGTGTGGTGATTTTTGGGTCAGTCAGAGATGGGTGCTCTAATCCCCTTAACACTTCCTACTCAAACAGTGGGATTGGGATTAGAATCATAACTGATTCGTGACAGTTGGAATCAGAGAAACCTCACATTTCCTTATGTTAATGAAATAACAACCAGATCTCTGAATCAATGATACCATAAAGTTTAGTATGGTGAAACTGAGGTGTCTACAAAGTGCACAATGGGTTCTGGTAGTTACAGTGGAAAAGGTTCCCCTACTCCACCTGGCCTTAATGGATCGAAGGAATTTCATTTGATGCTAGAGTCTTTTAGCATCTCATCCTTTTTAAAGGACTACCCTAAGGCACCTATTACAAAGAAGTAGGGTAAATTCTCATCTTCTCTCTATATTTAGCATATCTTGACTTTATCAATACTCTTATCTCTATTATGGGTATCCTAATGATGGGAAAACAAAAAATCAAATCAATTCATTATAGTACAAAATTTTAATATTCCCATGATCTAATATATATTCGACTTAAGATTGCAATATGAAAAACTTATACCAATTAAATATTTTTAGATAGCCCTAACACAATAAATGGTAAGGATGGAGCTGGACCTTCTAGAACAAAGAAGAAGGATAAGGGAAAGATGCATAGGTAGGATGAGGAAGAGGTCATTTTTGTCAATAAGTACATTAATGTGGGGGAATGGGAAGAACAAGAAAAGTTCGTATGGGCATCAAGCATGACATGTCAGTCCATGCAACAACACTGGCACCTATAGATAACCCAAAACCCATCACTATCTAGGATTTTTTAAAACTTAACCTACAAGCCTTTTATGGGGAGTATGGGGGGGATGTTATAGATAAAGCTAATGCTTGGCTGGTGTTCAAGGAGAACACCTTTAGGGTTTTGAGGTGCCCAAATAGGATAAAGTATGTATTTCTACCTACTAGTTGAAAAGAGCAGCCACATTGTGGCAGGAGAATTATATCCGATCACAATAGGTCATCCCCAATAACTAGGAAGACTTCAAACCTATTTTAACTACATGTTTCCTACCTACTTCTAAAATGAAAAAGAAGAAGAAACACTTCCTTACCCTTACCCAAGGTAGCAACTATGCATCTTAGAATAGTCGTCAGTTTCATCTCCTAGAGTGTCATGTCAAAAACCTCACTGAAGAGAAGAAGATTGACCATTATGTTGATGGGATCCTTTTGACCCTAAAAGCTTTTGTTTCTTGATCTAAACCTACCACCTTCCAGGATGCCTATGACCCTTCCTTGTCCACGGAAAGAACCCTAGGGATGAGATAGGGAAAACTACCTAGATTAGACTACTAGGTGTAACTGATGTTGTGCCAACATAGTGTGAGAAGAGAGGAAAAGCCCATAATAATAATGGCTATAAAAAAAAGAAATTGACATAAGAATCATACAAGTCCTCCCACCCAAACAAAACTAGAACTCCAATCCAGGCCCTACTCAGAATCTGTACCATGCCCAAATAGAGGACAAGGTCAGAATCCCAATGTTCCCTGATGCCACAACTATGGTAACCACCACTCTGTCCAGTGGAAGTATCCAATACCAGTTTAAAACTTCTACACATAGGAGGGACATTTTATAGAGAATTGACCCTTCCTCCTCTAGTTTGGGCAAAATAAGGTGACCACATGATGACATGTTCTTTGCACTGAATGTGGATGAGGAAAATGCCAATGGGAACAAGATGATTCAATTTACATTCTAATATATAATTATTTACTTAATGAATTTATCATAATTAAATTGTGAAAGCACATTACATCAAATATATATGTATATATAGGTATGATGCAACTCTATTATCATTCTTTTAGACTCTAGGTCAACACACACCTTTATGTCTAAGAGTCTAGATGCTATGTTCAATATGAAGATACATGACTTGAGGTACGCACTTGATGTAACTAACCTAGTGGGAAAATGAAACCCTCCTGCTATATTGTTGAAAACGTCACTCTATCCTATGTATTTCGTAATTTAGAGCTAGATTTTATACTCCTAGACATGGAAGACTTTAACCTTATATTGAGGATGGATTGGCTATATAAAAACCATGTTGTATTTTATTGTTGTGTCAAGATAGTTATTATTCGTATGCCAAATCTCCCCATCCTTGCAATACCTGAAGATAAGATAAAAGCCAAACTATTTCTTATTGTATTGATTAGATCCCAAACCTTGATATCCGAAGGGTATAAATCACACCTAGCATATTACTATGTCAATCCTAATACGAGTGCCTTAGAAAACATTGATATAATGTGTGAGTATCCATGTGTCATTCTTGAGGAGCTTCCTGGGCTACCACCTGATTGTGATATTGAATCCTCTATTGAGTTAGCACTAGGTACCATACCTATTTCACGGGCACCCTATAAGATGGCTCCTACTGAATTGACTAAACAAAAAACATAGTTGCACATATTTTTAGATAAGAGTTTCATCTATCCTAGTACATCCCCTTGGGGATTGCCTATTCTCTTTGTCAAGAATAAGGATGGTTCTCTTCTCATACACATTTACTATTGTATGATAAACCAAGATACTCTAAAAAATAAATATTTGTTGCCCAAAAATTGATGGCATATTTAATCAACTTTGTTCTTCTCATGTCTTCTAAAAAATTGATCTCCACTCTGGTTATCTCCAACTCAAGGTTAAGGACACAGACATCCCAAACTTCCTTTTGAACTCGTTATAGGCACTATGAATTCCTTGTCATCCCATTGGGCTAACCAATGCCCCTAGCGTGTTTGTGAACTTGATTAATAGTGTCTTCCAACCCTTGATGAGTTTTTTGTGGTCTTCATTGATGATATTATGATATATTTCAAACGACAGTGAGTGACATCATACCCATATTTGAAAAATTCTTGATATCCTCCAAACTCAGAAATTCTATAAAAAATTATCTAAATGTGAGTTCTAGAGTTTGAAAGTCATGTTTTTGAGCCACATAATTTTTGGCAGGAAAGTTTTTGTTGACCCCACCAAAGTCTCAGCTAATCTTGAGTGGAAAGACCCTAAAATGTTTTCTAAAATTCAAAGTTTTATGGTCTCTTCTGGTTATTACCGACACTTCATACCCAACTTTAGTAAAACAAACTTGCCCTTACAAAGCTCACCAAGAAATTAGGAGAATGGTTCATCTTGCTGAAGGAGTGTGAGTCTAGTTTTTAGGAGTTGAATATGAAGTTGACCACCACACCTGTGTTGACACATCCTTTGAGAAATGATGGGTTTGTCATCTTCATTGATGTACCGAGGTTTGCTCTGGGATGTGTCCCCAAGAAGTAAAGGAAGGCAATTGCTTATGCCTCTCTACGGATATAGACAAACTAGGTCAACTACCAAACCCATGAACTCAATCTTTCTGCCATTATTTATGCACTAAAGATATGGAGAACTATATGTGTGGTGCCACCTTTGACATCATTACCAACCACAAGAGTCTGAAATACATCTTGACACAAAATGATCTCAATCTTAGATAAAAGGAGATGAATACAATACCTCAAGTACTATGACTTCACCATTGCCTACCACACCAATAAGGCAAATGTGGTGGTTGATGCACTTAACAGGAAGGAGGCAACATGTATGGCAATTTTCACCACTGAGTGGAGGAAGATAGAGGTCATGTCACCATAGATTCTCAGACTTTCCAACATTAATGTCAAACCAGGCATACAATTAGAGATTTTGTTAGCTCACAAGAATAGCCAGATTTAGGAGATGACTAAGTTTCTGTACACGTCTTTTAGTCAGTCAAGATAGTGTGATCCAATATAAATAGTGTATAGGGGTCCTAAAATATTTAGGTATAATAGAGAAAGTGCTATGGAAAGCTCACGGGTTGAAGTATGCAGTGCATCCCAAATCGACTAAAATGTACAAGGATCTATCACATGAACTTTTAGTGGAGGAATATGAAGATCGACATTGCTGCTTTCATCTCAAGGTATCTAATTTTCCCAGCAGATCAAGGATGAACATCAATGACTAGGAGGTCCAATCGCTGAGTGGAAATGGGTGAACATCACAATAGATTTTGTTGTGGATTTACCTAAGACCAATAAAGGGAGAGATTCCATTTGGGTTGTAGTCATCTTCTTAACCAAATCATCCCATTTTATTCCAATCAAAATTTTGAAGAATGTCCCCAAGTCAGTATAGCTTTATATTTACAAGATAGTCATATTTCATGGGATTTCTATATCCATTATATCAGATCACGATGAAAAGTTCACTTCTCACTTACGGTGACAGGTTCAACATGAACTAGGGACTCAACTAAACCTTAATACAACATATCATACACAAACTGATGGACAATGAAAGGACGATTGAGCTTTAAGAAGACTAATGAGATCATGTGTCTTTGACTAAGGTGGTTCATGGGATCACTAGCTCCCTCTAGTATAAATTTCCTAAAGCAACAACTATCATTTTAGTCTAGACATGCCTCCATGTGAAGCCTAGGATCTAAGAAAGAAGAGGATCGATATGGTGAAGGTGATGTGAAAGCACCATGATAATGATGATGCTACCTGGGAGCTAAGTCAGACCTAGAAGTAAGATTTCTTGACCTCTTTAAGGAAGTTTGAATTTGGGGGACACAATTTCTTATAAGGAGGGGAGGATGTGATGAAGTGAGTTTTTATCAATCTTCTTAAATTAGAACCTTGACCTTAATTATGTCCATTCTTAACATCAATTAATTGTTTCATGAATACTTGATCAATCTGGACACCCAATTTTAGAATGTGATGTGCGATTTGAATATTATGTACGTTGTGACATCAAAACTTAGATAAATTAAAATATTACTCAATTAAATTATTGAATGACCTTACTACATGATGTGGCCCTTAAACTTTTTCTGCATATAGAAGGAACTTATATGAATTAGTGCTCAAAATTTCATTTGATTTGAAGATTGTATTTAAGATACAAAAATAAAAAAGAAATACCCTAATATAAACCTAATAACCTAAAAACTACTGAAACTTTAGTAATTGGACCTTGATCCAGGGAGGATGTGACTACGGGGATCATCTTCCATGTCTATCTATTTAGGGGAAACTAGTAGACAATAGCGTGAGTTATCTAAGTGTGAATCTCCCTCTCTTCAAATCTTCACTATGTCAAAGTTGATTCCTTGAATTTGGTTTTCTCTCCTCTATCAAACGAGCTCTAAAGAACTCTTTTTGCTATCATGAATATGTTTAAATCTCTAGCAACCATGACACGTAGACACCCTCCCTTAAAGAAACCCTACACCTTGGGACTCTTATTTAAGACCCTCAATGTAATGCCCAAGCCCACCACCCTGTAAGATCTATAGGGGGGTGAATAGAGCTTTTGGTACTTTCAAATTCAATTAAAAACATAAAGAAAAGAAGGAGGAGGAAACAAGGAATACACTTTGATTTAGAGTGGTTCCAACCTTTGAATCAAAGATTGTCAGTCCACTACCCAATTGTCTCCAATTGGGATTTTGAAAGCGATTTATTTTATTTACCTCGCAAGGATGTTACAAAAAAATACAATCACTTCCACCTCCTTGAAGTAGCCTTCACCTTGAACTAGCCTCAACCTCCTTAAAGCAACCTTCCTAAAGTAACTTCAAGTCCTTGGAGCATCCTTCACCACCTTGAAGTAGCTCCACCACCTTGAGGTAGCCTTCACCTTGAAGTAGCTCCATCCTCCTTTGAAGTAGCCTTCTTGAAGTAACCTCAAGAACTTGGAGCATCCTTCACCACCTTGAATTAGCTCCACCACCTTGAGGTAGCCTTCACCTAGAAGTAGCTACAACCTCCTTTGAAGCAACCTTCTTGAAGTAACCTCAAGAACATGGAGCAGAATTCACCTTGAAGTAGCTCCAATCATCTCCTTCAAACAACCTCCAACTCTAGGAGTATTTAAGGAGAACAATAATAAAATAAAAGAAATAGATTGGAAGAAAGAAACATTTTGCCAATGGAGTACATCGTCTTGATTTCTATATCAAGTGTATAGATATCCTATCCACTTAAGATGGATGTTTCTATGTGGTGGCTAGGAGATTGTAGCTATAGGATACAACCTTAGGATTCAAGGAAGAAGATAGCAAGTAATTCTTAGCTTTGTTGCTCTCTAGAACGAATGCTCAAGTGCAGCTTATGTGTGTTAGGTGTCCTAAGGCCTGTCCTATTTATATGAATAGTTTGTAAGTGATTAGGGAGGTTTTAGTAATTCTATAGAGTGTTCTTAATTCTTGACTAGCTGTTAGGTAGAAGGTAGTTGGGTTGCAATGGCTAAAATGTTCGAGTTTAGAAGAACAATCTAGAACCCAGTTCGGTCGACAAGTTTTTCAAATGACTGTCTTGGTCAAGAATTTCTTCGATCGAGCTTGATTTGAATGCAAGTGTATTCCAACAACTATCCTCAACTCCCAACCACTCGATCTAATGGTCATATGATTTAGACCGAGGTTGTGTTCGGTCGACAATTATTTCGACTGAAAATGACTTAGAGAATAAATGTATACATTTTCAATCGGTGCTTTGAGTCCCCAACCTAGGTGGTTCTCGGTCGACAATATTTTTGATCGAGAGTGTCACCGGTGCAAGTTTTTAAACCTCCTATTAAATGATTGTTCTGATGAAGGATAATGAATCAAATCTCTAGGGGGATCCTAACTAAGGGTTATGAGTGGATATATGAGATCTAACACTTGATTTACATGATGTCTAAGTACTTGTACATTATATACTTATACAAGTTTTTACATTTGAGTACAATCATGAAAATATTAAGCATTTAAGCGCATTGATATCCAATTATCCACATGGTATGATCTCCTCATCTTCTTGAACCCTAAAATACTCAAGTACCACGTTAGATCCAAAAGAATGAAATGTTTTTCATCATCAAAATAGAGAATAAGATAATGTCAAAATTTGCAAACAATCCCCCCATTTTTAAGATGGCAAAATTTTCTAAAATATAATCAAAATATTGTAAAGATGAATTTCATACATGAGACGAATAGATCCTTGAGTGGCATGAAAATGTGTGATGATATGCTTAGAGTGATATGGAACATTATATCCATCTCATAAAGCAATTTAGCATCAAATTTATTTTCACCAAGATAATAAAACTGTGTAACCATGAAGCTCAAGAAATATTTTTCTTTATATTTTATTTCTCCCCTTTGTCATCTAAAAAAGATAGCCAAATATTAAAATAACTCCCCCTTAATGGGATGCTCCCCTTAATAAAATAACCCTATTTTAATGTAAAAGAAAAATATGAAGTAAATGTCCGATGAGATCCACAATGTCAAAAATGCACGCTAGAGATCAAGAATCTTGGGCAAATATATCAAGGAAAACATTTTCTAGCAGAGTAATAAGTAACTTACTTCTAATATATTTAAATTGATCCAAAGGAAGTGGTTTGGTAAAAATATCAACTAATTGTTCCTCTGTATCAACATGATGAATAGAGATGTTATTCTTGGCAATATGATCTCTCACAAGGTGATGTCTAATCTCAACATGCTTGGCATGACTGTGTAGAACATGATTATGAGCCAAGTTTATTGCACTAGTGTTGTCACAAAAAATCAGCGTAGAGGAAAATATAAAACCATAATTATTTAAGTATGGTTGCATATAAAGTACTTGAGCACAATATGATCCTACAACCATATATTTGGCTTCACTGGTAGATAAAGCAACAATATTTTGTTTCTTACTAAACCAAGAAACCAAATCTCTTCCTAGAAAGAAACAACTACCACTTGTGCTCTGTAGATCAAGATGACAACCATCAAAATCAACACTGGTGTAAGATTTCAAATCTAACGATTGAACCTTGGGATACCACAATCCAAAATTTATAGTGCCAACAAGATATCTCAAAATTCTTTTGATGGCTTGAAAATGAGAATGCATAGGATTCAATTGAAATCTAGCACAAAGTCCAATGACAAACATAATATCTGGCCGAGATGCAGTCAAGTATAGCAAGCTACCAATCATGGCTCTATATAAGGAATCATCAATGGGTTCATCATCTTCATCCTTGTCAATTTTAGCAGAAGTAGCCATAGGAGTGGTATCATGTTTGTAATTCTCCATGTTAAAATGTTTTAAAAGTTCCTTAGTATGTTTCTCTTGGCTTAGAAAAATTCCAGTAGGCGTTTGTTTTATTTGAAGACCAAGGAAAATGTCAATTCACCCATAAGACTCGTTTCAAATTCTTTTTACATGATATCATTAGTACATAAAGAATCATTTGAGGCACCAAATAAAATGTCATCAACATATATTTGAACAACTAGAAAATATGATTCATATGATTTAAAAAATAATATGGAATCTGATTTTCCAATAGAGAAACCATTATCAAAAAGATAGTTCTTAAGTCTTTCATACCAATTTTGGGGTGCTTGTTTTAGACCATAAAGAGATTTCTTAAGTTTATAGACATGATCAAGCTTGTTATGAGTTTTAAAACGAAGTGGTTGGGCAACATAAACTTCATCTTCTATTATTCCATTTAAGAAAGCATTTTTTACATCCATCTGAAAAGGTTTGATGTATTTATGGGCAGCTAGAGATAATAACATTTTAATGGCCTCAAGTCTAGATACGTGTGCATAAGTCTCATCAAAGTCTATCCCTTCTTGTTGATTGTATCCTTGAGAAACCAACCTAGCTTTGTTTCTAACCACTTCCCCGACGTCATTAAGTTTATTTTGAAAGACCCACTTAGTTCCAATAATGGTTTTGCCTTGAGGTCTAGGAACTAAATCCCATACATTATTCTTAGTGAATTGATTTAGCTCTTCTTGCATAGAAATTATCTAGTAATCATATTTTAGAACTTCATTTATCTTTTTAGGTTCAACAATTGATACAAAGGCCATGTTTACAACATCTGTAAATGATGATCGAGTTTTTACTTTATCAAAAGGATTTCCTTTGATTAATTCTTGTAGATGATCTTTGAGTATTCTTGGAATTGGGTGTTGTGACTAATTATTTTGATCATTATTTTGTTGAATTTCATATTTTATTCATCTTTTGTTGATATGGTTTAGTCCTCAATTTGATGTGTAATATCCTTCAAGTTTTCATTTTCAATTTCATTCTTAACACATGGTGTTATCATTTCATGAAATATGATATGAATTGATTCCTCAACATTCTTGGAAATAGTGTTGAAAATTCTAGATGCCTTACTAGATATTGAATATCCCAAGAAAAAATCTTTTTATGACTTAGGGTCAAATTTGTCAATATCATATTTTGTGTTCAAGATATAACTAGGTGCACCAAAGGTATGAAATTAGTCAACTATAGGTTTCTTATTAAAGATGAGTTCATAAGAAGTTTTCTTAATATGTGAGTGAATTGAAACATGGTTTAAGACATAGCATGTTGTATTTACAGCTTCGACCCAAAAGGTTTTAGGTGTATTGTGCTCTAGTAGCATTGTTCTAGCCATTTCTTGTAAGGACCAATTTTTCCTCTCAACTATCCCATTTTTGTTGTGGAGTGTGTGGAGTTGAAAATTATGTGTATATCCTTTAGATGTGCAAAATTCTTCAAAGGTATGGTTTTCAAACTCTCCCTCATGATCAGTCCTACTGGTGCATATTTTGTTTGAAGTTGATTTTCAATCTTAGAGAAAAATTGAATGAATATTCTAATAGTATCATCTTTTGTTGAAAGAAAATGTACCCAAGTATATCTACTATAATCATCAACAATGAAAAAACAATTTTTTTTACCACCAATAGATTGAGTCCTCATGGGACCAAATAAGTCCATGTGAATAAGTTCTAATTATCTAGTAGTATTAAGTAATGCTTTCGATTTGAAAGAAGTTTTAGTTTGCATGCCTAGGGTACATGGTTCACAATTTTCTCATTTATCAAAAGAAAGTTTGGGTAAGCCATGAACAAGATCATATTCAAGCAACTTTTTAATAACATGTGAGCTTGCATGACCTAACTTTCTATGTCATAATTGTAAAGATTCATCATTTGCAAGAAGACATTTTCCAATAATAGCTTGCATATAATTAGGTCTGATTATGTAAAGATTTCCTATTCTTTTTCCTTCATAGACAACATCATTAGTATTTTGTATGAGAAATTTGCATCAAGATTGGTTAAAAAGAACATCATAGCCACTATCACACAATTGACTAACACTAATCAAGTTATGATGCAATACATCTACAAGTAACACATTCTTTATTTGAAGGTTTGTACCAACATTACCTATCCCAACAATTTTACCTTTAGCATTATCTCCAAATGTAACTGTTCCACTCTTCTTTTATTCAAGTATATGGAAATCCTCCTTGTTTCCAATCATGTATTTGGATCAACCACTATCAACCACCCAATCCTCATTTGAGTCTTCATTTTCATCCTCCTTATCCATGAGACACACCACTTATTCTCCACTTCTGTTGTCATCACTTGAATCATCCCAAGAAGCTTTGTATGCTTTGTATCTCTTGTCCTTCTTATTAGAAGAGGACTTCTTACCTTTCTTGATCTTGGGGCACTCATTCTTCAAATGCCCCTTCTTGCCACACTCAAAGCACCTAAGAGAGGAGGAAGCACTAGAATGTTTTTTAGATTTATACCTTTTATATTTCTTACCATTTACAATGAGTGCATCTTCTTCATTGTCCTCTCCACTTATCTCATCACTTTCTTGAGTGATGACTTATTCTTTGGTTGATGCTTTTAATGCTATGTCCTTCTTTCTTCCTTTTTGAAGTTCCAACTCCAATCTTTCTTCTTCTTCAAGAGTAACTTCATGAGTCTCTAGATTGCCTATGAGTTGCTCCATCTTCAATGTGGTAAGGTCATTGGCTTCTTCAATGGCGGTCACCTTTGGATTGTACTTTGAAGGTAAGGATATAAGAATCTTGGATACTTGATCTTCCTCACTTGTATACTTACCCAAAGCACTCAATCTATTAACAATAGAAGAAAACCTTGCATACATTTCACTAATATATTCATTAGGTGTCATGTGGAATTGTTCAAACTTTTGTCTAAACATGTTAATGTTGGTATTCTTAACTTGAGTTGTACCTTCATGCGTAATGGAAAGCTTATGTCATATTTCATAGACAGTTTCACATGATGATATCCTATTAAACTCACTGACGAAAATCGAACAATGTAAAATACTTACTGTTATAACCCACATCGAGGTTAGTCAGTAAATACCTCAATTAGCGTGAAGTACCTTGATTAGTGCTAAGTATCTTGTTAAACATCATGGTTAATCAAGATAAGCTAAGATGTGAATCAATAGACGAGGTTGATTCATTTGAGGTAATTAATGTCAACTATAGTGTTAATTGTTAAGTTAATTACCAAAGATAATTAAACTAACTAAGATGTTTTAGTTGCTGTGTTTTAATGCCTTGAAGTTGTAGTGGATCTCGTGCTTGAAACTTTGCAAAAACAAATCACTCGATTCGGACATCCGAGGCAAAAGATACAACATTTTCTAGTTCTTAGGATTTGGCTGCAATTTTTCCAATAATAACAACTTATTAACCCCCTTTCCCCTTTCTTCCTTATCTCTTTCACGCGATTGATCCAGGAACCGCTTAAGAAGCGGTGCCCCAAACAGAGCGACCAACAACGCCCGATCGGTGGGCTAGCAAAGGAAGGGCGGGGCGTCGTGGCCCCTTTAGCTCTGATCCGCAGTGCCCACCCTCATCTTCTTCTTCTCCTTCCTCATCCTCGCCCCAACCAAGCAGCCCAACTACCTGCTAGGGCGGTCGACCAGTTGCAGGTGTTGTGCCCAGTAGTGCTGCCCAACCAGCAGAGGAGGAAGGGTGGCCATTTAGGGCTAGAAAGAGAGCAGTCGAGCTCCGTCCATCTCCTACCTCGCCCAATCGCGGCGCCCAGCCACCACGAGCGGTGCCCAAGTAGCAGGGGCGGCACCCCAGCTAGTCTGAGCAGCAACAGCTATAGCTATGGCTTTGTTCCACCTTGGGCACGAGGCAACACCAAGGAACGATGTCGTTAGCTCATCTTTGAGGTCCAAGCACAAAGCAACGTTGAGCGATGCACAAATCAAGAAGTTGTGTGTGTGCTACGTTGAACCATGGCTGTCCCAAGGTAGAAGAAGACACTGCTGACGCCTAGAAACTGGCCTTGGATGCGTTATAGTCGTATTCAGACGTCTCGAATCTCTGTGAGTAGAATCTCACTCCCAATCACAAGTGTAACTTAAATAATCAGACGTTTCGGTTGAAATCGGTGTTATTCGCGGATGTCAACGTTTACCCAGGTGTCGGGCAGTGTCGGCGTCACTTAATTTCTAAATTTACACAAATTTCTTAGTTACGCTTGCACGATGCTAGATATTTGATTGATGAGTGTGATTTAGATTAGTGAAATTACACGATTGATCGAAACCTAAATTTCTTAGTTAAATGTTGAAAACAGTAGCACACGACCAATAATGATACAGTTTGGGTATAAACCCAGGCTGTATATTTTTAGTAAATTAATAGATGATCAATTTCAAAGAAATGACGATGACATGAAAATGTCAATGGAAACCTAGTTGCATGCTCCCTATTATATTTAATGTGCATGGTTCAGTCTTAACACAAATTGGCACGTTTCTCAAGGTTATTACTAGAAATTCCCAATAATTAATATTAAATCTTGCTATGATAAGTAATTAACTCTTAATTGAGTTAAGTGATGCACAACTCAAGATTTGGATTGATGTGCATGTTTTTTTAGGAATTTTAGATAATTTACAAGTGCTACTAATGATTTTTCATATGTTGAGTAATCAACCCTTATCAGTATATTAAGATGTTTAATTGCATGATTTCAGTATGTATGTGCCAAATTGACAAGTATTCTATTTATTTAAATCTTCCCACAAGTACAATATGTTGATTTCTCAGTAAATTACAGTGTTTGAGCATATTGAACTACCAAGTTAGAAATGATATACATGTTGTATTTATAAGTTTTAGATAAATAGACTCGGTACCATAGAGATACCAAAGCCAAGAATAAGTAAGAGAGAGATGTAATGTAGTAAGAGCTTTTCTAGAATAATAAAATAAGAGATTTAAGGTCCCTGACACCGTAAAATCCCTATGAGAGGTCTACGCCTTAGGGATGAAACGACCTACCCTGGCGGTGCTTCCAGTATACGGGGGTCGGAACGTACCAACAGGTGGTATGGGGGATGAAGTCCTAGTGGAAGTCTCCTTAAATTATAGTTTGTAGTGTCCAACATCAACCAGAAGTCCTGGTGGCACTAGAGTACAGAAAAGCCAATAGGTGGCTTGAATTCTCAGGTTAGAGGAGGAGTCCAGTTTACGACACAATAGGAGTGTCGAGGCCAGAGAGCCAATTTCCCAGTTGCAGACCAGGAGAGTAGTCAGACTTAGCTATCCCGGGGTGTCGGCTAAGTCTTGTACGGTGGGATCGTAGTTAGCTATGAGTCTTCATATGTAGAGTACACTGCATATGATCAGGGCATAAGATAAAATATGTTCATATAGGTTCACAAAGTTTCTTATAAGTTAAAGAGTTAAGAAATATTTGAGTTAGTTTCACAACAGTTGTCCTTTAAATGAAATTTTAGTATTCTCTATTATTTAATCGTATCTACAGCCTTGCAACAGTTGTTTTCTTAATGAAATGTTGACATCCCCTTTTGTTTAAATTATATTTCTTAGATCTACTCAGTATAGTATTATCTTGTATTTTATTCCAATTAAGAAACATAAAATGAGTTATCTGTGATGGTTGGGTGAAATTCTATTCACTGACCCAGTAGCTCACCAACCTACTGAAATATTTTTCAGATCAGCGTCAGCATGAGGAAGATGAAGGATCGTATCACCCAAGTTCTTAGAAGGTAGTTCGTAGTTATATAGAGGTCTCTTAGTCCTTTCCCCTCGATCCTTGGGCATGTGGGGTGGTAGTGAGAGAATGTAATGTAATATGTAAACTAGTTTTAAGTTATCTGTTGTGTTTTATATTCTGCATGAAAAATGTAATATGATGTGTAAATCTACTTTATCTACTTAGAAATGTAAATAGTAGTTGCTTCCACAGTTTAGTAAGATTTCAATTTATTTCAAGTTATAAGACTTTCTTTTAAGTTAATTTTAAGTGATTAAGAAAAGAAAAAGTTTAGGGTGATCTTGTATTACGTTAAATCCTCTTGTTATGCCCTAATCTCATGATTAGAAGTAATTGTGGGATCGTGGCATGACAATCTTTTGATATCAGAGCATAGGTTTGAGTACGTAGTTACTCTAAGTCAAGGTTAAGGGACGATAAGAGACCAATAGGATTAGGACTTAGGTGTTTTCCTTCTAACTGCAATTTTCTAACAGGAAGTGTTCTGTTATACTATTGCAGATGTTAGGAAGAGGACGTGGTCATGAGGACCAAGCTGAGAGCCACATTGGACCTGATCGTCAGGAGATGGGTCTAGGTGGTGGAAATGATGTGGATGAGACATCAAGGATGTACAAGATGTTTCTTGAGACTAGGGAAAAGTATAAGATGGAGAGGCGAGCTTCTACCTTGAGTAGCAAGGACCTGATGAGATCCTATGAGCTGGTTAAGAAGCTTGGAGGTACTGAGTTCAATGGAACTACGGACCCTGTAGTGGCAGATGAATGGCTGAGATAGTTAGAGAAAGTGTTCCGTCTGATGGAGCTGTCTGAGGAAAGACAAATCAATCACATAGTTTATTTGCTTAAAGGTGATGCTGAGCTCTGGTGGCGTGGAGTGGAAGATAAAAGGAGGGACATGGTACTGACTTGGAGGGATTTCGTTGATGAATTTCATCTTAAGTACTACCCACCTACTTTTCTAAGTGAGAAGATTAGACAGCTGCAGAATATCAGACAAGGAAGTATGACAATTGGTGAATACGAGGCACATTTCACAAGGTTGGCAAATTTCTATCCGCAACTTGTTCCTAATGATGTACAAAAGTGCAGAAGATTTCAAGAAGGATTAAGATCAGAGATTAGACACACTGTTTCAGCCATTGGTCGAAGAGATAGAGAAAACTTTGGGGAATTTGTAGAGGCAGCAAGACGTGTAGAGGAGTTTGTGAACACTGATAAGCATTATGAGAATAGAAAGAGACCCAGAGACTTCAGAAGAGGACAAGCTAGTAGTAGACACTGAGGAGGTGGGGTTGGTTTCTTCTTGAAGCTTGGACAAGGATTTGGATGTTTTAGTAAACAAGGATCTGAAGATGTGATATGTTCTCAAAGTAGGGGAAGATCTAGTCCAGAATATGGAGCAACACGTCTAGAGGAAGGTCTTCTGGATCATCGGTCTAAGTGACAGGTCCGCCAAGGAAAGAGATATCGATGTGTGATATCTGTGGAAGGTCGCACTTCGATCAGTGTTGGGGTGCAAATTTCCAGGGTTGTTATATCTGCGGACAGGTGGGACACTTTAGAAGGCAATGTCCCCAGTTACAGCAAGTGGCAACACAGAGTTCCCAGTCACAGTACTAGAATGTCCCGAGATAGGCTCCAACTAGAGGACCTGGTTCCTATGAAGCTTCAGGTTCCCAAGGTGGTGCAGCACCCAGTGCTAGGGAAGGACAATGAGGAAATCATGGGAGAGGAAGAGCTTCAGGACACTTCTTCTCTTTGACACCATAAGAAGGTATTATTTCTTCTCGAGTAATTATAGGAGAAATGCTTTTCCTTAACAACATTTCAGTTACAGTTTGATAGATCCAGGTGCTACTCACTCGTTTATACAACGTTCTTTAGCTTGTGAGCTTAACCTATTAACCCAGGAGTTACCGGTTGAGTTGTTGTTGAGGATTCCGTTAGGTGAACCGACAGTGTTGATGGAGTTTTGTCCCAGATGTTTGTTGACCTTTGGTGGTTACACCATTGCAGTTAATCTTATACCCTAGATATTAACTATTTTCAAGTTATCTTGGGTATGGATTGCCTAGAGACATATCGACTTCAACTCGATTGTTGGAAGAAGGAGGCTATCTTTCAATAGGGTGGATTTTCTTGTGTCTTTTCTGGAGACAGGAAAGTTTTGCCTACGTGTATCATATCAGCTACTGTAGCTGATAAGATGTTGCAGAAAGGTTGTGAGGCATTCTTGGCACATGTAGTAGATACTAGATCTGAGAAGAGCACAATCAGTCTATGGGATGTGCCAGTGGTCTGTGAGTTCCCAGATGTTTTTCCAGATGAGTTGCTAGGTCTACCTCATGAAAGAGAGATAGACTGTGAGATCTAGGTGTTTCCAGGTAGTCAACCTATAGCGCTACCAACCTACAGAATAGAACCTGTAGAGTTGAAGGAACTCAAGATTCAGTTACATGAGTTACTGGATAAGGGTTTCATTCGATCTAATTCTTTGTCGTGGGGACTCCAGTCTTGTTTGTGAAAAAGAAAGATGGTGCTATGAGGTTATGTATAGACTACATACAGTTGAATAAGATCACCATCAAGAACAAGTACCCACTACTAAGGATAGATGATTTGTTTGATTAGATGCATGGAGCGACGATCTTTTCTAAGATAGACTTGAGATCTGGATATCATCAGTTGAGGATAAAGGCTTCAGATATTCCTAAGTCGACTTTCAGGATAAGATATGGGATTTATGAGTTTCTGGTCATGTCATTTGGACTGACTAATGCCCCAACAGCTTTCATGAATATGATGAACCAGATTTTCAAGCCGTCCTTGGATCAGTTCATAGTGGTTTTCATAGATGACATTTTGATCTATTCCAAAGATGATGAGCAGCATGAGCAACATCTGAGGATAGCATTACAGTTATTGAGACAACACCAGCTATATGCTAAGTTCAGTAAGTGCGAGTTCTGGTTAGTTGAGGTGTCGTCTCAGGAGATGGAGTAAGTGTTGACCCTAAGAAAGTCGAGTCTATTCTACAGTGGGAGCAGCCTAAAACTCCTACTGAGATCAGAAGCTTCTTAGGATTGGCAAGTTACTACAGGAGGTTCATTCAGAATTTCAGTGTTATAGTGTCACCTCTGACATGCTTCACGAGAAAGAATGCATCATTTGTCTGGTCAGACAACTGTGAGAAGAGTTTTCATATCTTGAAGAAGAGGTTGACTACAGCACCAGTGCTGATCCTGCCCGAGATAGATAAAGGCTACACAGTGTTTTGTGATGCTTCCAGGAGAGGTTTAGGCTGTGTGTTGATGCAGGAAGGCAAGGTAGTAGCTTATGCATCTAGACAGCTTAAGAAGAATGAGGAGAATTACCCGACACATGATCTGGAGTTAGCTGCAGTAGTTCATGCTCTTAAGACATGGCATCACTATCTTTATGGTGAGGTATACCAGGTGTTTACAGATCATAAGAGTTTGAAATATATTTTCACCTAGAAGGATCTGAATCTTAGACAGCCGAGATGGTTAGAATTGATCAAGGGTTATGATGTGATGATAAATTATCATCCTAGTAAGGCGAATGTGGTAGCAGATGCCCTCAGCATGAAGTCAAGTTCAACAAAAGATGTATTCTCTATGGCATGCTTCAAGAGAGACCTGCTAGTAGAGATGCGGAAGTTGAACTTAGACTTAGGAGTGACTAAACAAAGTGGTTTGATTGCACATATGCAAGTTAAGCCTACTTTTTATGATCAGATCAAGGAACTTCAGCAGAGTGACAGTGAGTTATAGCAGATCATGTAAGATATGACAAAGGGAAAGAGACCAGAGTTTAGGTTTTCAGATGATGGTTTGTTGTATCAGCATGACAGGTTGTGTGTACCTGGAGATAGTGATTTGAAAGAATAGATTCTTGAGGAAGCGCATGTATCAATGTACGCTATGCATCCAGGCAACACTAAGATGTACAGGAATCTCAAGGAGTTGTACTGGTGGTCAGGTATGAAGAAGGATGTAGCTGAGCACGTGGCTAGATGCAGTGTGTGCCAGTAGGTTAAGGCTGAGCATCAGAAACCTGCAGGTACCTTGCAATCTCTTCCTATACCAGAGTGGAAGTGGGAACATTGTTGGTATGTATGCCCTGAGAGCCAATCATGGGATGATTGGTGGGATACATTAAGATTGATATGATAAACATCAAAGGCAAGCTTCCAATTCTTTCTAGTTTAGTCATATGAGATAGTGATAGAACAGATTAAATGTCTAGAGAATGACAGTACTCAATGACGTATGCCTTCAGGTTGAGGACCTGAACGATGAGATCCTACAGATGCTAAGAGTTTGTACATTCTTGTTATGTCCCTAGTCGGATGTCATTGTGGAAGGTAGATAGACAACAATGACACACAAGACTAGACTGTGGTGTTGGTTGATGACAGAATCTCATTAGTCATGATATAGAGATATCAAACCAAACACATAGGTACTTGTTAGAGAACAAGTGTACCAGATAGACCCACCGTGAGTTTGACACATGGAACCATGACATGGTAGTCACAGTCAGTACTCACAGTGATGGTGGTGAATGTGATTCTTAGACCTGAAATCACTACACTCAACACATGTTGTTGGGCACACTTTGACATCATCAATCGCAATCCTAAAACATGGGTTGTTATAAAGGTGATGATTGGGTGGCTTTGACACATGGGGCTTTTGAGGGGTGAGTGATAGATATGGGATTTGTCCCTCCTGAGGGAGTTTGATATCCATGGCCACTTGACGAGTAGGATTGAGAAAGGCGTGCACGCATGTGTGAATCAGTATGTGATATTGATGTCATACATATCTCTTCTAGTCTACTCTGAGATCAAGAAAGTGAATGAACATTGACAGGATGACTGTTCCATGCCTCGAGTTCATTGGGGATATCAGTGACAAAGGAATTATACATTTGCTGTAACACCATTCACGGATTGTAGGATTGAAGGTTGTTCTCCAACTTTCTACTTTCACTTGGGTAGCATTGATGTGTGACTAGGCACCGCTCTTTGCTTGTGAAGTCATAAGTGTTATGGACTTTCACTGCCAATGTGAAATGAACCTGCAGGGTCACACACATAGGATTTAACCTGGAAGAGGAGTTTTATCCACAAGCAAGGTTTAGATTGATTACTAAAGGAGTTTAGTAGTTAAATTAAACACTCAATCAATCGATAGCTCAATATCATATTGTTCAAGGTGTTAGACACATTGATTGGAGTATCAGATTGATTGAAATCGCAATTGACTGATTATGCACAACCTGCACTCCCAACCGATCGGTTCAAGTGTTGAACCGGTCGGCTGAGGTTGCTGAACCGGTCGGCTCAAGGGTTGAGCCGATCGGCTCAAGTCCAGGGTGAAACGAGCGGTTCAAGTGTTGAACCGACCGGTTCAACTGGTGCAACCGAGCAACTTGGGAAAGTCAGGTCGGTGAGAATTTTCCTTTTGTTTCAATTGCCCAATTTGATTGGGAATAGGATTGGTATTCAATACCAATTAGAAACAAAAGAAGGAAAGTCAATCGGGAACCAACCTGGAACCCCAACCGACTGGTTCAAGAGTGAACCGATCGGTTCAAGGGTCCCAAACGATCGGTTCAGCAGTGAACCGATCAATTCAGGTCCCCAACTGACCGGTTCACTTGTGAACTGATCGGTTCAGGCTGCGAGTTGGTTGCTTTTGTGGAAAATCTCAAACCCTTCTACTCCTGCTTTTAGTCCCGCATTGCCCGGGATGGATAACCCTGTCCCATGACCCTCCTATATATATAGGGGTATTGGGGGCTTCTCAAAGAACAACTCAGTGCAATCAGTTGCTCTGCAAAGTTGTCGTTCTCTCTGGTTTTGGTAACCAAGAGAGAGCCCGAGCAAGTGCTTCCTGCAAAAGGAGGTGCAACAAGGGAAAGACAACTGTAGTTGCAACTGGCAGCAGGAGAGTGTGTTGGCGACTAGTACGTCAATAGGAGGGTGCGACTCCTTCCACTTCCTTGTGGGACAAGGAGTGTGGAGTTCCAGGTGGTCTGTGTGGACTACTACAGAGGTGGGAGGTTGTTGCCGCTTAGGAGGACAACTGTCATCCGACAGTCCGGTTCGAGTAGGAGTCGTCAGTCCCGGTGTGACCAGGAGCTGCACAGATGCCGTCCAAGACCAGAGTTGAAGACCGCACATAGCGCGAGGTATTGTCGCCAAGAAAGCCTTGGGATAAGGTATGATTCCACAAACCATATTTTCCTATTATATAGACGTTGACGCATTTCCTTGCTCCGGGTTTGGGGGAGAAATTTTTTTGTTTCCGCTGCCTTCTCTGCCTCCCCTAAAACCCAACAGTGGTATCAGAGCCACGTCAACTGTTCTATATTTTAGGAATATCGATATGATCGATTTTGGTTTGTCGCCTTTATTTATTGCATACAATGAAAATAAAATTGGCTTTATGCATGTCCAATCCTAAATCCACAAATCCCAATTACATATATGATATGTATTATTAATGCACTCGATACACGTCACCCTTAAACGAGTTTTGTGGTGGATGTGTAAGTGTGATTATGGCCAATAAACCTTATCTGTGATTGGTTGTGTGTGGTTGCTTGCATCTCAGTCTGTGCACCGATCTTCCTTCTCCTATTCCTGATGTAACTCGAAATAATTTGAGATTCTTTCCTACCTTTGCTCCCCCCGAATGTAACTCGGGGTTTCCCTTTTAAGCAATGTAATATTAGGATAGATTTTATATCCTGTTATGTCAAAGAACGGAGGACATCAAGAGGACAGCTGAGACGATCGGTTCAAGGCGTGAACCGATCGGTTGACGTTCCAGATGATCAGTTCAAGGAATGAACCAATCAGTTGATGACCGGTTTGAGGAGCGAGACGAGCGGGTTGCGGCCATGAAGAGATGCATGATGTCCAGGAAAACCGATCGGTTGGAGAAGCCAACCGATCGGCTGGTGGCACCCAGACGACCGGCTGGAGAGAACGGATCATTCATGTGATGAGTTGATCTACTCGGAAGGCAAGGCACAGATGTTCATCTTGTACAGGTTGCATGTGATGTAGACCTAGATGACTGTGATTCCTCTTGGCTCGAGGAATCACATTAGGATGGCCATAATCATCGCTTTTTATCGTTTGTGCATGTTTTCTGTGGGATATAGCATGTATATGATACGTACTATGTATTGTGGTGATTGGATATGCATATGTATATAAAACCAAATCCCTCATTAAAATATTAAGTTTTAGATTCCTTCCAAATGTGACACACGTGAAAAGCTTGATCGACCAAGTGTGGGCACGCCCAAGCGTGGTGCACCGTCTATCTCGTGGAAGCGTGAAGGATGAATGTGTGGGTTTGCCCTAGCAGGGTGCATATTCATCATATTTGCTTTGGGTGGGACTTAACAAGGTGACCTAGATAGGATCTAGCACCTTGAGGCATGGAGATGATCATGGCAAGGTGTTGCACATGACATCTTATCAAGAGTTGCATATGATGCAATTGGCAAAAGTTGCCTACCTGAGAGATCTATGTTGTGGGTGACAACCCTAGCTGGTCCATGACTTAGAGGATTTCAGGATCTTGCCCACTAGAAGGTTATATGCTGCAATCTTTCGAATTGATGGTGAGGGCTATCAATTTGAAATAAAATAGTGGGAGCGATAATCAATTAAAGGCCTAATTATATCGTCAAATTTTCAAATCAATCAAATAAGTCAAAAATGAGTTTTTGGACTAAAATTGCATATTTCCTTTTGTAGTTCAAATGACAACAAACAACAGCAACAACTTTTCTTTGCGATCGGTCCTTGACAAGGACAAGCTTAATGGGACAAACTTCCACGACTGGTATCAGACATTGAGAATTGTTCTCACTCAAGAGCGTAAGCTCTATGTCCTGGATACTCCAATTCCAGAGGAACCCGCTCCTAATGCACCAAAGGCAGAAAGGGATGCTTACAAGAAGCATACTGATGATTCCATTGATGCAAAGTGCTTGATGTTATGTTCAATGAACCATGAGTTGCAGAGACAGCATGAGAACATGGGTGTCATAGAGATGATTCAGCATCTCAGGAACATGTATGAAGATCAGGCACGGCAAGAGAGATACAATGTTTCTAGGTCGTTGTTCAAGTGCGTCATGACAGAAGGAGATCCAGTTGGTCCTCACACACTCAAGATGATTGGGTATGTGGAGAACCTGCAGAGACTGGGATTTCCACTGAGCCAAGAGTTGGCTACTGACGTGATACTGCAATCGTTGCCAGAATCTTACAGTCAGTTTGTGATGAACTACAACATGAACAACTTTGATAGGCCACTGTCAGAGTTGTTGGGCATGTTGAGGACAGCCGAGATACATATGAAGAAGGACAAGCCTAAGCCTGTGATGGTGATCACAAGCAAAAAAGGCAAGTCCAAGCGCAAGGGCAAGGGCAAAGCTAAGAAAGGTTCTGATGCTAGCCAGGAGTCCAAGCCGTCTTCAGCTCTCAAGGCCAAGGGAGGCGTGACCAAGAAAGGAAATTGCCACCATTATCAAAAGCTAGGACATTGGAAAAGGAATTGTCCTCTCTATTTGGAAGAACAAAAGAAGAAGGAGGCGACTGATGTCTCTACTTAAAGGTGTCATGAAAATAAACTTGTAACACTTTTTGAGGTATATGATACCAAGATGTAAAGTGTAAAGCACTCATAATTGGGGCAAGTGTTTCCGCCAAAGATAGGAGTACTTTAGTTTATTTTCAGCCTATAAGGCATGTAATACAGTTATGAACTGCTATTTCATATTTTCCAATAGATAGAAACACTTTATTTTTGCATATTGTATGACAATGATGGCAATTAATAAAGTTGATTTTTCAATCTTAAAGATATGATCTTTGTGGCAATGCCTTATTTATCTTGTGGTATTTGATATGCATAAGATAAAATGATACCTAAAGGTTATAGATAACTCAAACAATCAAATTAGAATCTATCATGAGAAATTCATTTCTAGTTTCCATATGATGGATAAATCTAGACTCTTTTGGTTAGAGAACCATTAAGAGACATGAATATCTTGGACATGATTAATCAATCTTCACTAAATGTAGTGGGAGAATGATTATCCAATTAGATATAATACATGTGATGTATTTACATACCTATTGGAACGAATGCTAATACTTCTAATGGTGTTTAGAGAAATACCAATATGAATATCTTGAAGTGTTCAAGATTATCATAAATGAAGTATAAATTTGGTAAAGTGTTAATTCTTGATGAGATCAATGAATGAAATACTTGGACCAAATGTTTGAGATCCTTATGAGTGATTATGATAGTGTATCATAGTGAACTCATGATTAAGGCATGGTGATGTCTAAATCAAGAAGGAATCATACTCTAAGGAGTTAGAGAATGATTATCAAATAACTAAATTCTTCTTAATTAAAAGAATACCCCACACTAACAAAAGGAATTAAGAATCACAAGAGTTGTGAATTCTTATAAATACTTAACAGTTACACCTCAATTATCTATGTGATAAGTTGTTCATGTGATAAGTCAACTATCTAGATAAATATGAGGAACCAAATTTTGAGATATGGTTTATGACCATTACATCCTAAATGACATCCATGTCAACCATGAGGTATGACCTTGATGGTAGCACTCATTGGATGAAATTCATAAGTGCAAATGAGTCTTAAATGTTAAGACACATGGATAACATTTGAGAAGGATGATGCTTGTTGATTGCAACTTAATGACTAAGACATTTGGCATATGGATACTAAAACCACATTCCTATGAGGAATAAAACAAGGATGTGTACGTGACACAACCTATAAGGTTTATGAATCCACTAATGCAAATGAAGTCTATAAGTTACAATGGACTAATCAATGCGATTGATTAAGTACAAGCAACTCAGAATTGGATCTTTACTTTGATAATATAGTCAAAGGGTTTGACTGATATGTCAAAGATAAAGAAGGGATCTGTGATTAAGTGGGAGTGTATTCACATTCCACATGTTGATGTGAAATGGAAATGTTCTAAAATGGAAATCCAAAAGTGGAAATTATCTTTAAGGAAGACAAAGATGTTTCCTATGTGATAGGAATAAAGATCTATAGAGATAGTTCTCGACAAATCTCTTGACCTTGAAAAGAGAGAGCATACATTGGCAATCTGTACTGAAGTGTTCAGTATGCACAGATTCAGTGGGAGAAAACTTGTCCATGCTACATGGAGTTAGTATCCCAAGGCCAAGTGTCCAATTCTTATGAAGAATGGAACACTAAGAATATATATTGATCTATCATGTATGTAATCATCCCATTACCTTGCATGTATGGACATGGCAAGAATAAAATGCATTCATCATCTTGTATGTACGACATGACAATATGATATGCTCATCCTGATAACTCGTATGTGGGACATGACGAGTGGATGTCTGTCTACATCCAGTAAGGGTTACTGGAATACCATAAGAACTTGATAACTACTTATGAAGTACCAGTTCTATGGAGATAAGGAAGAGTTCGATGTAAAGAGTTACATTGATGCGAAATTCTGAGAGGACAGAAAATTTATCGCAAAATATACATAGGATGTATAAAAGTGAAAGTTTGTTAATAATTGGAAGTGTTCCAATAAATCCACTTAAAAGGAAATGTCGAGTATCTATGTGTTAGAGAACAACAGTACATATTATATGGATCTGGAAGTTCATGAGATGAACTTATAGATATTCCGCTCATTGATGACAAGTATGGAATCCTTGATCATGCAATGTGGCTAAAGGTTAGCAAAGGAATACTAGATCGCATATTACGACAACTCCATCTCATACGTGTGACGTACAACGAAGAGATGTGAGACATGCAATTTATACTTACTTTGGAAAGGTGTTGCCATTACTCACTATGATGGCACTAGAGCACAGTGACATGTGGGACATGTTTTAAGATCACTATGAATATGATTCATTGGTGATTGGCTCGCAGTGCAAGTGGGAGTCTGTTGGTATGTATGCCCTGGGAGCCAATAATGGGATGATTGGTGGGATACATTAAGATTGATTTGATAAACATCAAAGGCAAGCTTCTAATTCTTTCTGGTTTAGTCATATGAAATAGTGATAGAACAGATTGAATGTCTAGAGAATGACGGTACTCAATGACGTATGCCTTCAGGTTGAGGACCTGAACGATGAGATCATACGGATGCTAAGAGTTTGTACATTCTTGTTATGTCCCTAGTCGGATGTCATTGTGGAAGGTAGATAGACAACAATGACACACAAGACTAGATTGTGGTGTTGGTTGATGACAGAATCTCATTAGTCATGATATAGAGATATCAAACCAAACACATATGTACTTGTTAGAGAACAAGTGTACCGGATAGACCCACCGTGAGTTTGACACATGGAACCATGACATGGTAGTCACAGTCAGTACTCACAGTGATGGTGGTGAATGTGATTCTTAGACATGAAATCGCTACACTCAACACATGTCGTTGGGCACACTTTGACATCATCAAACGCAGTCCTGAAACATGGGTTGTTATAAAGGTGATGATTGGGTGGCTTTGACACATGGGGCTTTTGAGGGGTGAGTGATAGATATGGGATTTGTCCCTCCTGAGGGAGTTTGATATCCATGGCCACTTGATGAGTAGGATTGAGAAAGGCGTGCATGCATGTGTGAATTAGTATGTGATATTTATGTCATACATATCTCTTCCAGTCTACTCTGAGATCAAGAAAGTGAATGAACATTGACAGGATGACTGTTCCATGCCTCGAGTTCATTGGGGATATCAGTGACAAAGGAATTATACATTCGCTGTAACACCATTCACGGATTGTAGGATTGAAGGTTGTTCTCCAACTTTCTACTTTCACTTGGGTAGCATTGATGTGTGACTAGGCACCGCTCTTTGCTTGTGAAGTCATAAGTGTTATGGACTTTCACTGCCAATGTGAAATGGACCTGCAGGGTCACACACATAGGATTTAACCTGGAAGAGGAGTTTTATCCACAAGCAAGGTTTAGATTGATTACTAAAGGAGTTTAGTAGTTCAATTAAACACTCAATCAATCGATAGCTCAATATCATATTGTTTAAGGTGTTGGATACATTGATTGGAGTATTGGATTGATTGAAATCACAATTGACTGATTCTGCACAACATGCACTCCCAACCGATAGGTTCAAGTGTTGAACCGATCGGCTGAGGTTGTTGAACTGGTCGGCTCAAGGGTTGAGCCGATCGGCTCAAGGGTTGAGCCGATCGGCTCAAGTCTAGGGTGAAACGAGCGGTTCAAGTGTTGAACCGACCGGTTCAACTGGTGCAACTGAGCAACTTGGGAAAGTAAGGTCGGTGAGAATTTTCCTTTCAATTCAATTGCCCAATTTGATTGGGAATAGGATTGGTATTCGATACCAATTAGAAACCAAAGAAGGAAAGTCAATTGGGAACCAACCTGGAACCCCAACCGACCGGTTCAGGAGTGAACCGATCGGTTCAAGGGTCCCAAATGATCGGTTCAACAGTGAACCGATTGGTTCAGGTCCCCAACAGACCGGTTCAGGCTGCGAGATGGTTGCTTTTGTGGAAAATCTCGAACCCTTCTACTCCTGCTTTTAGTCCCGCATTTCCCGGGATGGAGAACCTTGTCCCATGACCCTCCTATATATATAGGGGTATTGGGGCTTCTCAAAGAACAACTCAGTGCAATCAGTTGCTCTGCAAAGTTGTCGTTCTCTCTAGTTTTGGTAACCAAGAGAGAGCCCGAGCAAGTGCTTCCTGCAAAAGGAGGTGCAGCAAGGGAAATACAACTGTAGTTGCAACTGGCAGCAGGAGAGTGTGTTGGCGACTAGTACGTCAACAGGAGGGTGCGACTCCTTCCACTTCCTTGTGGTACAAGGAGTGTGGAGTTCCAGGTGGTCTGTGTGGACTACTACAGAGGCGGGAGGTCGCTGCCGTTCAGGAGGACAACTGTCATCCGACAGTCCAGTTCGAGTAGGAGTCGTCAGTCCCGGTGTGACCAGGAGATGCACAGACGCCGTCCAAGACCGGAGTTGAAGACCGCGCATAGCGCGAGGTATTGTCGCCAAGCAAGCCTTGGGACAAGGTATGATTCCACAAACCATCTTTTCTTATTATATAGACGTTGACGCATTTCCTTGTTCCGGGTTTGGGGGAGAAATTTTTTTTGTTTCCGCTGCCTTCTCTGCCTCCCCTAAAACCCAACAAACATATCACAATGGATTTTGTGGTAGGGTTTCCCAGGACACCTAGAGGTTGTGACTAGATATGGGTGATTGTAGATAGATTGACTAAGTCTGCTCACTTTCTTCCTATTAAGTCAACCTTTGATGTCCCGAAGTTGGCTAAGATATACGTGGATGAGATAGTCAGGCTGCAAGGTATCCCAGTTTCAATTATATCAGATAGAGATCCTAAGTTCACCTCCAGGCTTTGGAATCAGTTGCATCGTGCTTTGGGCACAAAGTTGAGCTTCAGTAAAAATTTTCACCCACAGATGGATGGTCAGTCAGAGAGGACCATTCAGACTCTTAAGGACATGCTGAGAGCATGTGTCTTGCATTTCAGTGGAAGTTGGGAAGAGCACTTGAGCCTTATAGAGTTTGCATACAACAATAGTCATCATTCCAGTCTTGCTATGGCCTCGTATGAAGCTTTATACGGTAGACAGTGTAGATCACCCGTATGTTGGTACGAGGTGGGTGAAAAAGAGATTCTTGGACCAGAGATAGTGGATTTGACTACAGAAAAGATTATAGTGATCAAAGAATAGTTGAAAGCTGCATAGGACAGGCAAAAGAGTTATGCTGAGAAGATACGTAGACCTCTTCAGTTTGAGGTTGGTGATGAAGTGTATTTGAAAGTTTCACCATGGAAAGGAGTATTGAGGTCTGGCAAGAGAGGCAAACTGACTCCTAGGTTTATGGTCCCATATCCTGTCATTGAGAGGATTGGACCTTTAGCCTACAAGTTGGATTTGCCATCCGAGTTGGCTAATCTACATGATGTGTTTCATGTATCCATGCTGAAGAAGTGTTACCCTGGTATAGAAAAGATAGTGGACCCAGAACCTACACAGCTCAGGAGAGATGTGTCCTATGTTGAAGGACTAGTACAAATAGTTGATCGGAGGATCAAGAAGCTCAAGAATCATGAGAAAGTCTTCTGGAGAAACCACAACCTAGAGGAAGCCACGTGGGAGCTTGAGTCTAAGATGTGTAACAAGTATCCTTTTCTCTTTTAGGAATTTCGGGACAAACTTCTTATAAGGGATGGAGATTGTTATAACCCACATCGAGG
Organism: Alisma plantago-aquatica; assembly: GCA_963693085.1. Lineage (NCBI taxonomy): Eukaryota > Viridiplantae > Streptophyta > Magnoliopsida > Alismatales > Alismataceae > Alisma > Alisma plantago-aquatica. The sequence continues at coordinate 136,594,132 of OY856412.1, forward strand.
TTAGTCAATAAATACCTCGATTAGCTGAAGTACCTTGATTAGTACTAAGTATCTTGTTAAACATCATGGTTAATCAAGATAAGCTAAGATGTGAATCAATAGACAAGATAGATTCATTTGAGGTAATAAATATCAACTGTAGTGTTAATTGTTAAGTCAATTACCAAAGATAATTAACTTAACTAAGATGGTTTAGTTGCTATGTTTTTATTCCTTGAGGTTGTAGTGGATCTTGTGCTTGAAACTTTGCAAAAAGAATCACTAGATTCATACATCCGAGGCAAAAGATACATCATTTTCTAGTTCTTTGGATTTGGCTGCAATTTTTCCAATAATAACAACTTATTAACCCCCTTTCCCCTTTCTTCCTTATCTCTTTCACGCGATCGATCCAGGAATCGCTTGAGAAGTGGCACCCCAAATAAAGTGAACAACAATGCCCGATCGGTGGGCTAACAGAGGAAGGGCGGGGCGTCTTGGCCCCTTAGCTCCGATCTGCAGCACCCACCCTCATCTTCTTCTTCTCCTTCCTCATCCTCACCCCAACCAAGTAGCCCAACCACATGCTAGGGCAGCCGACCAGTTGTAGGTGTGGTGCCCAACAGTGCTTCCCGACCAGTAGAGGAGGAAGGGTGGATGTTTAGGATTCGAAAGGAGCAGTCGAGCTCCGTCCATCTCCTACCTCGCCCAATCGCGGCGCCCAGCCACCACGAGCGGTGCCCAAGCAGCAGGGGTGGTGCCCCAGCCAGTCCGAGCAGCAGCCACTGTAGTCGTGGCTTTGTGCCACCTTGGGCGCGAGGAAACACCAAGGAACGACGTCGTTAACTCATCTTTGAGGTCCAAGCACGAAGCAACGTCGAGCGACGCCCAAATCAAGAAGTTGTGTGTGTGCTATGTTGAACCATGGCTGTCCCAAGGTAGAAGAAGACCCTGTTGATGCCTGGAAACTGGCATCAGATGCGTTTCAGTCATATTCAGACGTCTTGAATTGCTGTGAGTAGAATCTCACTCCCAAACGCAAGTGTAACTCAAATAATCAGACGTTTCTGTTAAAATCGATGTTATTCGTGGATGTCAGCGTTTACCCAAGTGCCGAGCAGTGTCGACATCGCTTAATTTCTAAATTTACATGAATTTCTTTGTTACTCTAGCATGACGCTAGATAGTTGTTTGATGAGTGTGATTTAGATTAGTGAAATTACACAATCGATCGAAACCTAAATTGCTTCGTTAAATGTTGAAAACAGTAGCACACGACCAATAACGGTACAGTTCGGGTATAAACCTAGGTTGTACATTTTTAATAAATTAATAGATGCTCGATTTCAAAGAAATGACGATGTCATGAAAATGTCAATGGAAACCTAGTTGCAGGCTCCCTATTATATTTAATGTGCGTAGTTCAGTCTTAACACAAATTGGCATGTTTCTCAAGGTTATTACTAGAAATTCACAATAATTAATATTAAATCTTACCATGATAAGTAATTAACTCTTAATTGGGTTAAGTGATGCACAACTCAGGATTTGGATTGATGTGCACATTTTTATAGGAATTTCAAATAATTTACAAGTGCTACTGATGATTTCTCATATGTTGAGTAATCAACCCTTATCAGTATATTAAGATGTTTAATTGCATGATTTCAGTATGTATGTGCCAAATTGACAAGTATTCTATTTATTTAAATCTGCCTGCAAGTACAATATGTTGATTTCTCAATAAATTACAGTGTTTGAGCATATTGCACTGCCAAGTTAGAAATGATATACATGTTGTATTTATAAGTTTTAGATAAATAGACTCGGTACCATAGAGATACCAAAGCCAAGAATAAGTAAGAGAGAGATGTAATGTAGTAAGAGCTTTTCTAGAATAATAAAATAATAGATTTAAGGGACCTGACACTGTAGAATCTGTATGAGAGGTCTGCGCCTTAGGGTTGAAATGACCTACCCTGGCGGTGCGTCCAGTATACGGGGGTCTGAACGTACCAACAAGTGGTACGGGGGACGAAGCCCTAGTGGAAGTCTCCTTAAATTTTAGTTTGTAGTGTCCAATATCAACCAGAAGTCCTGGTGGCACTAGAGTATAAAAAAGCCAATAGGTGGCTTGAATCCCTGCATGTGTGCTCAGGTTAGAGGAGGAGTCCAGTTTACGGAACAATAGGAGTGTCGAGGCCAGAGAGCCAGTTTCCCTATTGCAGACCAGGAGAGTAGTCAAACTTAGATATCTCGGGGTGTCGGCTAAGTCTTGTACAGTGGGATCGTAGTTCGCTACAAGTCTTCATATGTAGAGTACACTGCATATGATCAGGGCATAAGATAAAATATGTTCATATAGGTTCAAAAAGTTTCTTATAAGTTAAAGAGTTAAGAAAGATTTGAGTTAGTTTCATAGTAGTTGTCCTTTAAATGCAATATTAGTATTCTCTGTTATTTAATCGTATCTACAGCCTTGCAATAGTTGTTTTCTTAATGAAATGTTGATATCTCCTGTTGTTTAAATTATATTGCTTAGATCTGCTCAGTATAGTATTATCTTGTATTTTATTCCAATTAATAAACATAAAATGAGTTATCTGCGATGGTTGGGTGAAATTCTTTCACTGAGCTAGTAGCTCACCAAGCTACTGAAACATTTTTTAGGTCAGTGTCAGCACGAGAAAGCTGAAGGATCGTATCACCCAAGTTCTTAGAAGGTAGTTCATAGTTAGATAGAGGTCTCTTAATCCTTTCCCCTCATTCCTCAGTCATGTGGGGTGGTAGTGAGAGAATGTAATGTAACATGTAAACTAGTTTTAAGTTATCTTTTGTGTTTTATATTCCACAAGAAAAATGTAATATGATGTGTAAATCTGCTTTATCTACTTAGAAATGTAAATAGTAGTTTCTTCCACAGTTTTGTAAGATTTTAGTTTATTTCAAGTTATAAGACTTTCTTTTAAGTTAATTTTAAGTGATTAAGAAAAGGAAAAGTTAAGGGTGATCTAGTATTACGTTAAATCCTCTTGTTATGCCCTAATCTCATGATTAGAAGTAATTGTGGGATCGGGGCGTGACACTTACAACTTTTGCATTCAATTGCACTTGCTTTATCATTTCAGGATTCCATGTCGCATACTCTATATTAGGAAGCGCATAAGGCAAGGACACCATTCTACATAGCTCTAGGATGATCTCTTGGAAGTGGAATTGCATCCTTCTTTTCCAATAAGTGTAGTTGCTTCCATCAAAGGGTGGTAGCCGACTCACATAAGTTCCCTCAAGTTTGAGGTTGTGTAGAACATCGTCCCCCATTCAAGACTAGTTAAGGAACCTTGAATACCTGCTCTAATACCAATTGAAAGATCTAGACGGTGGGTGAGTCGAGCTTTTGGTACTTTAAAATTCAATTGCAAACTTAAAGCAAAGAAGGAGGAGAAAACAAGGAAAAACTTCGATTTAGAGTGGTTCCAACCTTTGAATCAAAGGTTGTCAGTCCACTACCCAATTGTCTTCAATTGAGATTTTGAAAGTGATTTATTTTATTTACCTTGCAAGTATGTTACAACAAAATACAATCACCTTCCACCTCCTTAAAGTATCCTTCACCTTTAAGTAGCCTCAACCTCCTTGAAGCATCCTTCTTGAAGTAACTTCAAGCCCTTGGAGAAGCCTTCACCACCTTGAAGTAGATCCACCACATTGAGGTAGACTTCACCTTGAAGTATCTCCAACCTCCTTTGAAGAAACCTTCTTGAAGTAACCTCAAGCACTTGGAGCATCCTTCACCACCTTGAAGTAGCTCCACCACCTTGAGGTAGACTTCACCTAGAAGTAGCTCCAACCTCCTTTGAAGCAGCCTTATTGAAGTAACCTCAAGCACTTGGAGTAGCCTTCACCTTGAAGTAGCTCTGATCATCTCCTTCAAATAGTCTGCAACCCTAGGAGTAGTTAAGGAAAAAATAATACAGAAAAAGAAATAGATTGGAAGAAAGAAACACTTAGACAATGGAGTATATATCAAGCATATTGATCTTCTATCCACTTAATATGGATGTTGATATGTGGTTTCTAGGAGATTGTAGCTATAGGACACAACTTTAAGACTCAAGGAAGAATATAGCAAGTGATTCTCATCTTTATTTCTCTCTAGACTGAAAGCTCAAGTGTAGCTTATGTGTGTAGGGTGTCCTAAGGCCTCTCCTATTTATAGGAATGGTTTGCAAGTGATTAGGGACGTTTTAGGAAGTCTCTGGAGTGTTCTTAGTTCCTGACTAGCCATTAGGTAGAAAGTAATTGGGTTGCAATGGATAAAATGTTTCTTTAGAGGAATAATCCAGAACCCAGTTTGGTCGACAAGTTTTCTGACCAACTATGTCTCGATCGAGAATTTCTTCGACTGAGCGTGAGTTGAATGCAAGTATATTCCAACGACTATTCTCAACTTCCAACCACTCGATATAACGGTCATATGATTTGGACCAAGGCTGTGTTCGGACGATAATAATTTTGACCAAAATTGACTTAGAGCACAAATGTGTACAATTTCGACTGATGCTCTGAGTCCTCAACTGAGGTGGTTCTCGGTTGACAATATTTTTGACCGAGAGTGTCATTGGTGCAAGTTTTTGAACCTCCTATTAAATGATTGTTCTAATGAAGGATAATGACTCTAATATCTAGGGGGTCCTAACTAAGGGTTATGAATGGACAGAGGAGATCTAACGCTTGATTTACTTGAAATATGAGTACTTGTACATTATAAGTTTTTACATTTGAGTACAACCATGAAAATATTAAGAATTTAAACACATTTATCTTCAATTATCCACATGGTATGATCTTATCATATTCATGAACCCTGAAATACTCAAGTAGCACGTTAGATCCAAAATAATGAAATGTTTGTCACCATCAAAATAGAGGATAAGCTAATCTCCAATTTAGTCAACATGCCCAAGGCTTTAGTAGAGTTTCAAGTATGACGATTGGCTCCATAGACCCTCCACTAGACTTAACTACACACTTTATCCTCACTCACATACAAGTTGGGATCAATTTCCCAACTGGTGACCCATCCTAGTACTACTCCAAGTTGAGCACGCTTAGCTTTGAAGTTTTTAATGATGGTAAAAAAGAGGTGAAACTCGGTGATATAGGTACTATGATCATTATTTTTAGATCATTTTATCTGAGACCTCAAGATCTCAGATGTTACAATTTCCTTCACTTAGATACTTGACGTCCTTGTCAAGGCGTAACTATATGGCCTCATAATATTCCCCATTTCAAACTCAAAATGCCCATGGACACCCAACTCCTGATCATGGCTACCAGTGCAAGGGTGGCTACATTACCATGGTCTTCCCTTTCCTTCATGCTTGGACTACACGACTCAAGACTGGCATGCGACATTCCCATGTGGGCCCCATCTACTATAAGGGTTACAACTTTGATATCATTTGTAATGCGTGGGCCCACTACCCAAGATTGTACTACATTTTCAAGAATGATGACTGGATCCAAAGACCACCACTGACCTTAGATATGCACTTTCTCCTCACTCACACACAAGCTGGGATCGTTTCCCAATTGGTCACTCATCCTAGTACTACTCCAAGATAAGCACATTAAACTTTGAAGTTCTATGGGATCCCTAAAAAGGAGGTGCAATTGGTGATATGGGTAGTTTAATCATTCCTTTTAAGATGATTTTATCTGAGGCCTCAAGACCTAGGACGTTACATTCAACAGCTCTACCATACCTCCTTTAGCCTTACCAATCCCTCAATTGCTCACCATCGGTCCCCGACTTCTCCATGCAACTCCACCCTCACTTTCCTAAAGTAGATCATCTTTCTCTCACCACCCATCGCCTCTTCTAAATCACATGCACTGATATCATCAATGAACTTCAGCAGATGCCTCTCCACCTTTGCAAGGAGTTGTGATACCCTAAAAGGTGCTACTAGATAATCTTCCCATATACCATTCACACTAAGTCTGGGGAGCACCATCAACCGCTACCAAGGGGACATAAAGCTCATGCTTGACTCTAGGAAGGCCCCTGAAGCCACCACGACACCTATATTCCTCTTGGTTGTTGTATACCTCTTGATCCCGCCTCTTCTTTTTTAGCCATTTCTGAATTTCTTTCTACTTATCTATTTTTGGCCAAAAATGACCCGTTGGCTTCGCACATACACCACCAAGTTGATGGCTTTTTTTAATTTGGTCTTGTGTGTATTCTTGGTCAGGTCACACCTTCCCTTTCTTCCTCATCTATTCTCTTCTTCTTGTGTATACAACCATGGCATGAATATGCATTTAATAGAGCAATTGAAGCCATTATTGGACTGATATGCCATTATGTTGTCACACCTTGATTATTTCAGCACAATCTTTATTGTCATCCTTGTGCCTTCGCGTAGCTACTACATCCACAAATTGGCTTATGGTTCAGTGCATGGAGACACAAAGTAAAATCGCTCCCTTGATCCACAAAGTCTGATTGGCTTCTCCTTTTTATTTTAAGCTAATTATTTTTGTGCCTAGATTTTTAGATTAGACCAATCTTGCAAAATAGCTAATAAATAGACCATGTACCAAAAAAATACTCAAAACATATGAGTATACTCAATTAATCCTCCAGAATAACAAGGACCCATAATATGTCCTTTTTAAATAAGAATTTTTTGATGAATCTTTTATTTCTTTAATTAATCATGACATATGGTTTTCATAATTATTTCAAACCCTGATTTATTTAGAAAACCTTGATACATGTGATAAATAGGTCTTCATGCCTCCATTAAACTTTGATTACCTCATGATGATCTATGATCTTGATAATTACATGAACATTGATGAGGATTGACACAACCCAAACCCGCTGACCAGGGCTAGGGCGCAACTAAAATGCACCAACTAGGGTTAGGGCCTTCCAAAGAAGGATTGCAACTAACCATTCACTTTTGATTACTAACGAAAAATAAGTTTTAAATTTTTGTTTATTTCTCAAATATTTGAAACATAATTTTACTAACATATCACATCATGTTTAAATGTAACATAAAATATTACGATAGAGTTTGACTTTACCAAAAACTAGTTTTCACTTAATATACATCAAGTACAACATATACAACTACTCTCTATTATCAATCTCTCATTCCCAAGATCCATAGGAAGGATAAGAGACCATATAACTATTCTACCTATTTCTCTTGATACCTCAACTAGCCTACTCTTTATGAAAACAACCTTCTAAATCCTACAAAGATAGACCCTTGCTTGGAAAATATGTCAGTATATTGTATGAGCTACTGGCTCAATGGGTAGAAAATCAACAAGAAACCAAGACAATCCACTTTTATGATGTAAATAAAGTTTATAACTTAGAAGAATACTGGCAAGGTAGGTGAAGTTTATATCACATAACAAGATAAGAATTTTTGATTAATTGAGTGTGTATGTAAACAACTAAACCCAATCATAATTTCTTTTAAGAGACCTATTTTTATAGGCCTCAGACCCACATGAGGTATACCACAACATGTGAAGTATCATATAAAGATACAATCTCAATGTACAAGACTTAGAGTGGACTTAAGGAATCTAAATTTATTAACTAGTTACTCGGTCTGCAATGGGCCTTGCCACGTCTAGCCTCAATGGATAATGGCAGTGGCCAGATTATCTAGACTATTTCTATAAACCTGGATACTCATGTGGAGAGTCAAATTGCTCTAGATTAACTATCTGCATTAGTGGTTCCACAAGCACTGAACAACTGATCTTACGGATACCTCATTTTGGACTTTGCCGGTCAGTATGCATGTTTCCTCCTTCCTAGTTCATACCTCTGTGATGGAATCTATAATGTTCAGGGCATCTAAAATCTAGTGATTCTTTAGTTTCACAAGCAAGAAACCATTATCTTTTACATCTTATCTTAACCCTATACTCAGGGTCACTAAATTTTGGCATCCAATAAGTCACTGGCACTGATAGAAAAATATGCTTTAACTGATAGATGAACACTCTAAATTAATCACAAAAATATCCTGATCACCATACATTATACACTTATGAGTAGAAAAAATACCAATCAAGTCTTGAATTCACAATATAATTCATTAGTAGAAGAGATTAGGGAAAATCATGAGTCTCCAGTGCCTCTAATTCTACTCTTAGAATTTACCAAGTCTGATGATGAATCATTGTAGGGCTAACATTATCTACATGACATCTCAAAAAAATTGTACCAATCAATACTACATATGAATTTTAGCATTCAGTACCAATAAAAAATTGTAATATGAATCACCAAGCAGAACAATAAAAATGTATTTATGTTATTTGAAATTATTTCACACAAATCAAGGTTTAGAGGTGATTTCCATTCACCTTGATATGATCCTAGGTCCCTCCTCTTGGATCCAAGCTTGCAAGTCCAAATTTATGGTCTCCTAATAGCTTATCACTTCAACATTTACATTCTAACTGACTGATTTTATATCTATAGCTTTGAATAAGGTCTTGTAGAGATAAAATATGAAGGAAGGAGGAAGAAGAGATCTTCAAATGAGTCTAATAGTAGATATTGATCAAGGGAAAATAGGAGAGAGAAGAAATTTGTGGTCAAAACTGGCTTACCGTGATTGATCCATGGCTAGGTCACTCGTTTATCTAGTTCTTTGTTTTCCTTCCAAAAGCACCCTATAAACCACCTCTTCATCAATCTCTTGAGCGGTTTAGGGATCTAGTTGTTTGGAGAAGTGAAATATGAAATTCATGAGGCAAATTTGGTGAGATTCATATATATTTAGCAGAAGTTATGGTCACTATATTGATTAGCTATTCTAAGCGACTACACATTTCATTTCTGTCGGCATGCATGTCCCATTGATCTGTGTGGTCATCGGTCTACATGGCTTGTCAGCCTATGTGGCCCATCGGTGTGCCTGGCCTATCAACCTCTATGACCGTCGGTCTATGTGGCTTGTTGGTCTATATGACCATTGATTTGTGTGGTTGTTCGTGTATGTGGCTTGTTGCTTGTGTGGCCGTCACTATATGTGGCCTTTGTCAGACAAAAAAGAAGTCTAAAGTCAATTCTATACATGTTTACTAAAATGACCATAACTCTCTCATTTTCACACCAATTTGATTTATTCTTTTTTATTTGGATTCATAATTGAGCTCTCTACAACAATAAAATATTAACTTGATAAAAATGATCACATAATAATTTCTATATTATTAGTTTCTCAGATATCTTTAATTCTCTTCTCCCACACATGCCTGGGCTACTACAATATCAACTGGAATTTAGATCCCCTAATAAGCTTAGTCTTGATTTTGAATTATCAAAATAAAGATTTAGGATAACTAAGGCTATGATAAAGAACAAGGTAAATATAGCATTAATAAAAGCATAGTTAATACTATTATCTTTAATCCTAGTATTACTAGTAAAAGATGGTTTGGGTTGTAACATTCTCCCCCTGTTACAAAATATTTTATCTCAAAACTTTTAGAAGAGGAAATGATACTTGTCACACATCACTGACTCTATTTCCCATGTAGGTTCTTCTACACTGTGATTCCACCAAAGGACCTTCACTAGGAGTATGTCCCTCTTTTTAAGATTTTGAATTCTATGATCTAAAATTTGAAATGGACCATCAACATAGGAGATATCCTCCCTTATCTGTACATGCTTTAGATCTATGATGATATCTATACCTAGATGAAACTTCTTTAATACATACATGAAACACATCATGTAAATTGGCTAGCTCAAGAGGCAACTTTAGTGTGCATGCTAATGGGTCAATTCTTTGAATAATTGGATAGTGGTCCATAAATATAGGAGTTAATTTGCCTCACCTTCCAAAACTTAGTACACCTTCCATGGTGACACTTTCAAGTAAACCTCATACCCAACCTCAAACTATAGTAGTCTATGTCTTTTCTCTATGTAGATTTTTTGTTTGTCCTATTCATCTTTCAACTGTTGTCTAATCACATATATGTATTATGTTGTTTCCTCCACCAATTTTGGATCTAGAATTTGCCTCTCACCAACTTCATACCAATAAATTGGAGATCTACACTTTTTCCCATATAGAGATTCATAAGAGGATATGCCTAAACTGGAATGGTAACTATTATTATAGGAGAATTCCACAAGTCTAAGATGACTATCCCAATTGCCGCTGAATTGTAAAACACATGTTCACAACATGTCCTCTATGGTTTGAATTGTCCTTCTTGGATGTCCATTTGTTTTAGGATCGAATGTTGTGTTAAACTTCAAACATATTCCCAAGGCACAATGTTGTTGATTCCAAAATCTTGATGAGAACTTAGGATCTCTATTAGATATAATAGTTACTTATATTCCATGTAATCTAACAATTTCATTTATGTAGACCTTGGCTAGTTAGGGTGTATCCCAAGTTGACTTAACTAGGAGAAAATGAGTAGATTTGGCTAATTTGTACACAATCACCCATATTGAGTCAAAATCATGTGACTATCTAGGTCATCCTACAACAAAGTCCTTGGTAATATGTTCCCACTTTCACATAGGAATGGTGTGTGGTTTTAGGGTACCTATTGGATTTCGGTGTTCAATGTTGATTTGTTGGCATACGCCACACTTAGCTACATACTCAACCACATCTCTATTCATATATGGCCATCGATAAAGTTCCTTGATGTTTCTATACATCTTAGAACTACCTGGGTTCATTGCATACATATAAGAGTGACCTTCCTTCATAATTTCTTCTTTAAACCAATGTCATCTGGCACACACAATCTATCCTACTCATACAACAACCCATCATTTGAATATCCGAACTCTATTTTTTTGCTTTTGTCATATCATGCATGATCTATTACAATTCATTGTCACTTTGTTGAAGTTCTTTGATTAGATCATAGACTATAGGTCTCTCATCTTAATCAGTAAGTCTCTTTTTACACCTGCCATAGGAAACATTTTTACAGATGATGTTCACTTCTTACTCAGAGCATTTTCTACAACATTGGCATTCCCCAGGTGGTAGTCAATGGTAAAATCATAGTCTTTAATAATCTCAAACCATCGACATTGTCTTAGGTTGTGACATTTTGTGTGGAAATGTACTTTAGACTCTTATGGTCAGTGAAGACCTGAAATGACTCACCAATGTAAGATAATGATGCCATGTCTTCAAGGTATGTACTTCTGTTGCAAGCTCAAGATCATGTATTTGATAATTCTCTTCAATGTTCTTGAGTTGTCTCAAAGCGTAGGTCACCACCTTCCCTTCCTACTTTAGAACATATCCCAAACATCTCCTGAATGCATCACAGAAAACCACATAACCCTTTTTTTTCTTCTGGTAAAATCAAAATTTGTGTTGTCGTTGGCTTCTTCTTTAAAATTTGAAAAAATTTCTCACATATTTCTAACAAATCAGAAGGCACATCCTTCCTTATCACACATGTAAGAGATGCAACTGAAACACTGAAGTTCTATATAAGCCTCCTGTAATATCCTACTAACCCTACAAAACTTTTGAACTTAGTAGGAGTAGTAAGTTTCTCCCACTGAAGAACAGATTCCACCCTCTTAGGGTAAACACTGACTCCACCTCCTTAAATGACATGTCCATGAAAAGAATCTTCAGCTAACCAGAACTGACATTTGCTAAACTTAACATAAAGATGATGTTGCCACAACAACTGTAGGGATACCCTCAGATGTTGTTCATGTTGTCCCCCATATCTAGAATATATAAGAATGGCATTTATGAACACTACCATAAATTGATTTGAGTTGAGTTTGCAAATTATATACATCGTATCCATAAAGGGTGTTAGGGTCATTTTTTAGTTCAAAAGATATGACTACAAACTCATAATGCTCATACCTTGTTCTGAATGCTGATTTAGGTACATTTGATGCATTTATCCTAAATTGATGATTGCCGAACCTGAGATCTATCTTTGAAAATATTTTTGGTTTGCGTAAGTGGTCAAATAGATCATCAATCCTAGGAAGAGGATTTTTTTTCTTAATGGTTATCTTATTCAATTTCTAATATTCTGTACATAACCATATAGTTCCATCCTTTTTATTCACAAATAGTATTTGAGCTCCCCAAGGTGACATTCTAGGTTGAATAAAGCCCTTATCCAGTAACTCCTAAAATTGAGTTTTTTAATTCCTTTATCTCAGTAGGTGCCATTCTATAGGCCAATAATGCTATTGGGTGACTACCAGGTAAAATTACTATCTCAAAGTCCACATCTCATTTAGGTGGTAAACCTGGTAACTCATCAAGAAAGACATCTGGGAACTCACATACTATTGGAACATCCTCTATATTGGTTGTTCTTTTCTCTACCCTATCATCTACACATGTTCTAGAAAGGTCTCACACTCGTTTCTCATCATCTTATTAGCTACAATAATTGATATTATACATGTGTGTAAGACTATTCATTTTCTCATAAAGACACATGAAAAACCACCTTGGTGAAAGATAACTTCTTTCTTCCAACAATCCAATTGGACATGGTATGTCTCAAAGTAGTCCTTACCCAAAATGATTTGAAAAGAGATAATATCTAAGGGTATGTGATTGACTTCTATGGTATACCCAATGAAAACTCATGATACGTCCAAGACACACTTTTTTCAAAATAATTGGTTCACCTAATGCCACTCTTAACAATAACTATGAGATAAATCATGAGTTCAAAGATTTAATCCACTAATTAATGACCTCTATGTACAAGAATGTGTCACACAAGGATCTATCAAATTTGTAACTGAAATGTTGTCAAAGAGAAGCATCTCACATGTGATAACTCTGGGCAAGACTGCTCCTTCTGATTGAGGTATAGAGAAGAAATATCATGTAGATCTCCCTCTTCCACGATGTCCTCAGTGTCTACTAGTAGTATGAGGTGCTCCCCCTCTAGAGATGAAAGCCACTGAAGAACTTGCTCATCTTACTGGGGCCTGTCTATGTGGCATGTGATACATATATTGTGAACTTTGTGCTGGTGTGAGCTGATGCTTTGACAATCCTTCTTAAAGTGTCCCATTTATTCAAGTAGTGACATCCTTGAAAATTGGATCCCCAATAATGACCATAGTGTGCTCTGCGACAAGTGACACATAGCCATATCCCATCTCTGTGGTCCTATCACTGATGTTGATGACCCTAAAGGCCTTAAGGAATGTGCCTACCTAGGTAGTGTATCCCATCTACAAGGGATAAATTTTCCTCTACTATAGGAAGATACAATTTTTTTTGAATAAGATCTGTGTCTACCAAAAAAACCAAGACCTCATCCTAACTTGAAGAAGAAACTGCCACCTCCTATGTATCTACTACTACTATGTCCTCCTACACCAAAATCTCAAAATATTTTCTTGGTCTCAAAGTGCTTATAAACATTAAATGATTCTTCAATATGTCTTGCTTATACCATAAATTCTCCAAAAAAAATTATATCTCTTCTCGCGATAGATGATATGGTATGTCTAATATTTAATCATAAACCTCCTTGGGAAATATTACATTTCTCTACATCATCTGGAAAAAGTAGAGGACAATTGTTAGATAACTTTGTGAAATATGCCTCATATTTGCAAATTGACATGTTGCCCTGTCAATATTCTCCAACTCTCTGGTCTTGTCACTTATGAAGGTAGGAGGAAAATACTTAAGGTGAAACTCATCTTCAAAGTCCCTCTGTGTTATCACTACATCATCCTCTTATCTTCCACTCCACACCACCACAAGTCATCATTTCATTTGAGTAGATAGACAACATGATTGATATGTTGATCCTCTTATAACTCCATTAGGAGAAAAATCTTTTCCAACTATCAGAGCTATATGCCTACCACAGTTAGATATATTGTTCTAGAAAACTCAATCCCACATTGTTTCTTCACCAACCTATAGGATCTCATCAGGTCATTACCAGAAGATGAAGACCTCCCATACATTTTATAATTTTATTTTGTGTCTAGAAAAATATGATACGTCCTTGTCACCTCATCACTATATTCTCCACCTTGAGCCATTGCTCAAGGGTCAGCCCATAGTGTCCCTCAACTTGTTCCTCACCAAGTTCACGTCCTCTTCCTGCCATTTGCATATACATAACAGAACCATGTATGTTAGAAAATTGCAGTTCAAATAGGAAAGCAACCCAATGCTATGGGTCTCTTATATCCTTTATCCCAAATTAAACTTTGGCCTAAGTTCAATCTATTCTCTGATACCAAGAGTTGATGCAAACCAAACCTGCTAACTAGAGTAACCCCCCAAAGAGGGTTTACAACTAACCATTCACTTTTAATTACTAACTAAATATCAACCCTAAAGTTTTCTTTATTTTTCAATATTTAAAACACCATATTCATAACACATCACATCCTATTTATGAGTAAGATAAAATATTTCAACATATTTTGACTTTTAGGAAAAGAAAGATTACTCACTTAATATACATCAAATGCATCATATTACAAATTGTCCTCTTTTCTCTATATCTCTCTCTCTTTTGTCACTCTATCATTCCCATGATCCAAAGGAAGGATAAGATACTATCTAACTATTCTAACTATTTCTCTCGGGACCTAGGCTGGTCTACTCCTGATGAAAACAATCTTATGACTCCTCCTATAGAGATGGACCCTTGTATGTAAAAATTTTCATTATATTGTATGAGCTATTGGATCAATGCATAGAATATCAACAAGAAACCAACATAATCCATTTGCATGATGTTAATAAAGTTTATAACTCAGAATACTACTAGAAAGGCAGGTGAGTCTTAAATCATATAACAAGATAGAAAAAAATGATAATCGACTGCAAATGTAGTAAACTAAACCCAATCATGATTTTTTAAAGACCCCTTTTGTTATATGACATGGACCCACATGATGTATACCACAATATATGGGAGTATCATAGTAAGCTATGATCTCACTATACAAGACTTATAGTGGAGCCGCTGACTCTAAGTCTACTAACGAGCTGCATTGTCCATAATGGACTTTGCAACATCTGGCTTCGACAGATAATGGCAGCGGCCAAATTATTTGGACTCCAACTCTAAACCTGGCTATCCAGGCAGAGAGTCAATGCACTATGACTTAATTATCTAAGTTAGTGGTCGAAAAGGGCTGACCAACTAAATAGTATTACAATTATCTATATTAAAATGAGTACCGTCAAGATTTCCTATAAGTGTTGGGTAATCCACTATTTTAAAGTCTTTTCTCACTAGGCTTAGACTCTCGTACCCCTCTAGTATGCTCTAAATACCTCATCCTAGATTCCAACAGTTAGTATGCATATTTCCTCCTTCATGTTGTAGACGTCTATGATGGAATCTTAAACATTCATGACATCTAAAGTCTATTGATTCTTTAGTTTCATAAGAAATAAACTATTGTTTG